>OY728122.1:1033154570-1033622570 GCA_963277665.1 Viscum album | reverse complement strand
TAATTTTTCATAAACTCATTCAAGAATAGGTGCTCCCTCACAATATTTCGTATGAATTGATATTTGTTTTCACATTTTCTATACATACAACTGATATAGTCACTTTGAAATCCTCCAATGAAATCAATAAACTGCATAATGCCTTCAAAATATTCTCTAGACATTCGATTTGGAAGATCAATCCAACTCTTATCCATATTCATATATGTACAACAAGCAGTAACATTTACACAAGACTTCATATTACATGCATTTTTAGAATTTCATATCACAAAATATATTTAAAATAAAGACTAACCAATTGCATGTGGACTTCGATTCATACTCATAAAAAAATCACAAATGACATGATCATTACATTATATTTAATTAATTATACATTTTATTTTTTAAATTATTCTTTCGTACATGGCTAAATATTTTGTAAAGAGACGCTTATGAAACATTTTCGGAGAAAACAAATATTTTTAAGAGAAAGAAAATGTTGATCAAATGAATATATAAAATAAAACTCAACTAAGATATATTTTTGTTATGAAATGAGTATTTTTTTTTTGTTAAACTTGTTAATTGATATGGAAATCAGAAGAACCAGTTAAAGGATAAGTAAATATAAAGACAACATTCAGTCTCGATCATAATATATGAATAAACACATTTTCAAAAAACATATTTTCAAGAAACGCATTTTCAAGTAACACATTTTCAAGAAACACATTTTCAAGAAACACATTTTCAAGAAATTTGAAAACACTTACACAAAAGAATTTATCAAAACTGATATATACTCTAAGAGGTTTTTAAGAAGTACTACCAAACATAGTCTAAATATTGATTTATTTCAAAAAAAAATCACATAATTTGCATATAAATTTCATAAGAAACCCACTTAAATAACAGAAAAACACATTTTCAAGAAATTTTCAAACACTTATACTAAATCATTTATCATAATCGGTAAGCATTATCGGCAGTTTTTAGTCATGTCGACACATTATATTTTCTTTACTAAACACATACAAACAAGCCTTCTATCTCAATAGCAACATCTATAATTCAACACAAATCAAACCTGTATTTTTGAAAGTATGCAACCAGAAAATGCCAACACGATGAATGCACAATTTTCTCAATGCACACCACTGACCTTCATATATTTTTTTCCAAGAATACTTGAACCCTTTATAAGGACTATAGGGAGGATCCCATATATGAAATTTCAACTGCACTTAAAAAATTTATTTTCACATAAGGTAAAAACATTTTATTCATGCCAAATAGCAATGAAAAGTTAAGAAAACATTGGTACGTACCATAACCATTGTAAACTAGATCATCAGAAGCTTAGTATCTTTTGAGGGGACCCTTGTGTATTCAACATTGTTTAGGTTACCGGTGACACAACATAAAATAATACCACAATTAAATTAGTAATTAAATATGAAGAAGACTAGCAAAAATCAACACCCCTCTCTTTCTTTCAAGTTGGAGCTTCTCATAATGACCATGTACCATGAGATAGAATTGAATTTTTTGATTACTGCATAGTCAAATAAAGAAGAAATCTTCATCATAAATTACAAATACAACATTTTGTATCATCAGACTTAGTCCATTAAGATTTCTAGGTCATTCTCCTATCACATGATGGGAAGCACTATTTTTTCCATTTTTATCAATGTTTCTTCTTTTCATAGAAGGCTAAAATTTACCAATGGGTGAAAACCTAACATCATCCAACAACTAAATTCAATATTCACCTTTCTAATCGATTTGTTTCTACTATTTGTTCCACTTTACATGCAATGATTATTCACATTCATTCAGTCAAGAAAACAATCCACACAATGCTATGCATTTCCTAAACACGGTGCCTACCATGATGTAGGGTGTTACAACATTTAGATATTAGATATGGGTATTGACAAGAACTATTTTATCCCCTCTTTTCCTCTAGTTTGATTTGGAATTTATATTCGGCAGATATAATATATGCAATTAGCCCGATTTTAACTATAAATGCAGGAAAAAAAAGAAATCAAATCATGAGGTCATTATCAATAAATGCTTTCCTCAAGGAATTAAATCATAATATGCTTGGTTGAGAACGGCTTATGTTGTGTTTATAGTAGAAGTGGTTGTGTCATTAGCATGTAAAAAGAAAATGTTGAGTAATACACCGAGTGAAGACTTAAAAAGCCAAATTTGCGATTATCCTATAAGTGGTTGTGTTATTGTATTTCATACGTGTATAATTCATATTTATGTAGCATGTAAATAGAAAATGCCAAGTAATATGCCAAGTGAAGAGGTAATGATATGTGACTTGAAGGCCTTGACTGCATATCCTGTTTCGTTACCACCGAATGGTTGCCAGAGTTTAGAATTTATAGTGTATAAAGTCAGTGTTTTATGAAATCTCAGTGATGAAAGTGCTCAAAATCAAAACCCTAAAATTGAAATAAGGAATTACTTAATAGTGCGACAAATCCGGAACTAATTGAATGTAGAGGTGGAGTTGGAGGCCAGACGAGACACAATGGAGGGGCGACAGTGAGGGCGAATGGTCGGCGCGCGACTCTGAGTGCAGTCACGACGACGAGCGAGGCACGAGGAGAGGGAGCCAGGGGCGAAGGAGGCGGAGGGAGTTGGAGGCAGAGGCGAAGACGGGTGCGGCAATGGAGAGGACGAGTAGCGGGAGAGGGAGTAGGAGCTAGAAGCAGAGGGGGGTGCGGCGAGTAAGAGGACGGGCGAGGGCAGAGGGTTCACCGGGTAGGGTGTGGTGACCGGGGGGGGGTGATAGCTTGTAACCACAATTTCTAACAGTGATGTGAGTGTGAATTGTAAGTGTATCAATACCCAATACATACATACATACATATATCGGGCATGACACTAGTTATTACACATGGTAACATTTAAAATTCACTATTAAATAAGTTTTTTTTTTTTTTGTGAATTCTAAACTACTACTTAAATCTTATATAATTAAATAAGAATACAAGTCAACAAATGAGAAACATAACAAGAAATATATTGTTGTAGGAAATTTTTAGCACACCTTTGCTCTTTACACATGCAAAAATCATTTTCATTTGTTATCAACGTTCTCGGCCCTAAAATATGGCCCTAAAATATAATAATACCGTCTTCGATCTCTCTATCATTTTGTCATAAATCAACGTTAATACAAAGGCTTTCAAAAAAAAAAAAAAAAAAACTACAAAAACAAAATCACAGATTCGTTGAAAAATTAGCTGTATACACCATTTATATATGCACTGCCCGCATTATTAACTACTACGTAGGAAATCAATTATTAAATATAAGAATAAAATGAAGGAAAAAAAGCTCAAAATTCGGTACAACATAGTATAATATAATTTTCTCAAAAGTGAAAGAAAATACACTAAATGATTAAAAACGATTATTTTTAAAAAAATCATAATTAATAATATGATCAATTTTACTAATTATTATGAAAAGTTTTGTTTATCGTACGAGTTAATCATAAAATGGTATGTGATATCATTTTAAGACTAAATTTAAAAGCAGAATAAACACTGTATGACAGGTAGATGGAAGAACTTGACCCAGTTCCAGTAGTACATTTTTCGAAATAAAATTACGTTATGTACATATAATCCACATAATACAAATAAAGAGCATTTAATAAAAATAAAGGCTCGCAATACGCCACAAAGACTACTCCACCATCTCCACTATATTAATCCCACAAGCCTTTAAAGCATCAAGCGCTGCAACAGCAACAAATCACAGGAAGATTGTGATAATTCAGTCTTTTATGAACCCCAGGAAATCAATAAAATCAGCCAAGTTTGATCTAATAACATCAACGTCATTTGAACACCAAAGATACTCATCTACCACCGACGTTACTTCAAGCTATTACATAAGCTTTATTTGACAATAAGAAAGTGCAAGTGCCAACACTCTGAAAAGACATTTAAAAAATATCCCAAGGTTTTTTTACAGAAAGCGATAAATCATTCAAATGAAAATCGTTTTTTAGAAAATAAAAATAATAATAATAAACAGGCCTAATAATACAGGATGATGGAATGGCATTTAACCGAGCAAGTCAACAGCAATTACCTGGCAAGTATACTTCGGATACAACAGGCCTAATAATTCCTCTTGATTTGATCTTATTTGCCAGCAACAACTGCAACATTTTGAAAGGCATTCATTACTTTCAATACTATGGAAAATAATTTTTATTTTATTTTCAAAACCACTGCAGAACATTTTTAATACAATTTTGAAAAATATAAAAATAATATTTTGCAAGGGTGATGGAAAAATAAGTACCAGTGCTCCAACTGCAGCGGGAATCCCAACGGTGAGAGACATGGCAGTGATTGATTTTCCATTCACTGTCTTACCAAATTCCAGCAAGGTTGCCCGATGGGTCTCCGAAGGCTGCCCATCAGGGAGATCGACCTCCACTTCATGATGCAGAAGCACCATGTCCTAATTTTAAAAACACATGAAATACGTTAACAGAATAATTAAAGTCATTTACTATAAAGGCGCTAATTAATTAAGTGATAAATGCTGCGTCCCCGCTTCAGCAGCAATTCTGTCACTAAATGCTGGGTTCACACAAAGGAATATGAATTTAGGCTGCTTTTCGTTCATCAGAAACTACATTTTAAAAAATGTGTTATAAAATGTTTTGGAGTATATATAGAATACAAAATTACGTGGATTAACTTTTACACTATCTTCATTTTTTCCTCACATATTTCAATTTCCTTTTCAGCTTCTGATTTTTTTTTCTTTTACAAAATTCAATACATTTTTCTAATGTACTTCTGAAAAATGAATACCCAGTTTTCATCAACCAGACACAACTTTAGGTGCGGTCAGTTTTTAAAAAAAGCATTTTTTGTTTCCATTTTCCAAAAAAAAAAAAAAAACTGTTTTAAAAAGATGAGGAAGGTGGGAAAGGTTCCCTCTCCTAGCATTTTCATTTTCTTGAAAAAATGAAAACAAGTTAAGCTAAAACATTTTCAGGAAGAAAAAAAAAAGCTTTCATCAACTAAATGGAGCCTTATTAAATGGGAATAGAACAGATCATTCTCATGGAGCATGCATTGGTACATGATAAATATCAGCATGAACAAAGCATGGCATCAAATATCGAGGAATTCTCTAGGAAGCATCCAAGATATCTGTGACCCGCCTAACAAGATAATAAGCTGTGAAATTAATCAAACAAGGCACTAACTAATCGTGGAGGAATACAACAAGCACAAATTTAACTACAGTGAAAAATGCACCCTTATGCACCCTTTAAACAATAAACATTGAAAAGAACAAGGGCATTGCATAAAAAATTAAGAGATTAATACAGCTTCCGCCTTGGAGTATGCTAATTTATCCCCCATGCAGAGGCAAACAACATCAAATGCAGTCTTGCAGGAGCAAGGAATTTCTATCAGCTCATGTAGGCCAAGGAACCTATGCAACATAAAAGCAAGCCTTCATTCTTCAATGACAGGGTAACCAGTATAAATAACGATATTAACTAATATGATAATTTCTCTTTAGCACCATTCGTGACTAGCTCTTACATGACTAGTTTTGCTAATTTTTTTGCTGTGCTCTGCACTTTGCAGATTCCTAGTGCATTGATCCATCCTGTGATGCATGTATCTCGTACAACCGTCCTAGATGAATCGCCTTTAACCTTTAGAAGTTCGAAAAGGAAGTCTCTGAATGTGGTCTTCTTTCCATGTTCAAGAATTGGATGATATTCAGTATCAAAAAAGCCAATTCTGGCCAATCCTGCCATAATTTCACTGAACCCTGCACACAAACGAGAAAATTTTCAGAAAATAATCCCACCTACACACTATTCCAACCCTGACTTGGAAGGCTGCTCCATTAATCATTTATGTTTTCCAATTTAAGCTAGGGTATGCTTTATATCTTATCATTCATCAAATTTGTAAAAGCAAGAATATAACACAATCAAGAAAACATGACATGCCTTCATAGCGCAGGGTTCCTCGGAAGATGGAGGATGCTTCATGTGCTATTCCATACAACTCTCCATATACTAAAGAATTGCGATTTGGAAGACACTCAAACGCAAAAGCTGGGAAATCAGGAACTCGGAGACAAAACACTGAATCGTAAAGCTGCCCCCCTGTGAATTTGAACAGTAAAAAAAACATGAAAAATATTAATCGACACTTGAAACTTAAAGGAGAAAACGAACGCAGTGACTTTACAGCGTGTGACTGCAAATAATTTACATTTTTATATAACCGCAACCAATCAGATCAAATAAAAAACCAGATTAATACTCATTCAGATTTTACAGATGCGAGACATCACTGAACTAATAATTTTTCATCAGAACGTCAGCAACTCACCATTAACATGGAAAGTTTGCCCATGAGATTTATAAACGGCAGGATTGCAGCCAGCACGTATGGCGCCTGCAGGATTCCAGCTGGAAAAAAAAAAGCTTTGTTGTGGTATAAAAAACTGCCCCGTGGAAGTTAGTAATCAATAGATTCAAACCACAAGAACGTAACAAGATGAAGCATTCACGGGAGAGAGATTACGATCAACAAATATCACTGCAATGGTTGCAAGTTGACATTTCTACCCAAGTTTAGCGAGGGGGGTGGGGGGTATTGATTTTTGTTTATTATTGGAAGGGCCATCCATATCAGTTGATTGGATCAGGGAAGATTGAGAATTCCAGAGAAATTTAGTAATGTGGCACTGTTGCGTTCTCCAAGTAAAAAATAACATATTCGTAAAAAAATTGGACAGTTGCCCCCACGGTAGTAAATCATGCACTTTAGGCCCAACCTTATCCCCATGTCCCCATGTTCAATTAAATCCTTGAGGCCAACTGACTACGAGAAAATAGTGTACATTGCCCTTAATCCAAAATACAAATCCTGCTACTGAAAATGTTGACCTAATATAAGTTTGAAGTCGGACATTGACAATTCCCAGTTGACTTGAAATGTTTTGAATTGTAAAAGAATGAGTCCTATCTTATCAGCGATGGAACCCAGGATGTTTACCTTGCACCTGAGGCCCAGATTGTATTCAACACCATGCATATTATCAGCTAATAATATAATGAAGATAGATACTGGATTAACCATTGCACTGAACTGCATTCAATCAAGCAGTACCTGAATTTATACGCTAATGGATTGTTTGCAGCAGCTGGAGAAGGGAGTCCTCCACAATATGAAGAGAAAGACCGTACCTTCCCACCTCGGTCATGCGCATAATCAATCATCTTCATTGCCATCATATGATCTGAATGCATTAGGTTGCAGTAAACTAAGTTATTTTAGACAACTCAGTTCCAGAATCAGGCATTGACTTGTATAATCTATAATCAAATGTGAGGTATAAATGTTGGATGGCAATTAATGCCAATCCACATTACTCCAAAATTAACGGCATGGAAACATAGGGAAGAAAGTCATTATTGGCAGGCATATTCTCCAACAATCCTCTACAAACCGGTATAATGTCTTTGCATTAATAAAAATTAATTAGGTTTTGATTAAAAAATATTGAAGGGAAGATCCAGACAAGGTGTGTCACCATAGCCAAAAATGCAAAATAAGAAAACAAAACACCAAAATATTATTTCACAATAGAACAACACATGAATCAAACTTATAAATCTAATTGAAGTACTATAATAAAATTTGACAAACACCAAATACAAAAATGATTAAAAGAATAGAAAATCTCTTGAAGGGGGCCTACAATGAGTAGAAGGCCTAGAAAAATCATGGTGAGTAGAAAACGCACCATATGTAGCGATGCAGTCATTTAGAAAAAAGGCAAAAATTTGAGGAATAATAAGAGTAATTTTGGGATGATCCTTGGGTGTTAGGAGTGGGGGTGTGAGCTGCCCATGCTTGGCTTTGTGGCTGGTGTGGGCTGGTTTGGGCTGCAGTGGTTGGGCATGCCATGAGGGGCAGTGCTGTCTATTGTATTTTAATAGTTGCTGCCAGCTGTTGTTGGCAGGTGGGGGAATAAGTATGGGGAGCCAGCTGCTACTGGGGGATAGAAATTTGTTGTCAGCTGTTGTTGGTAGGAGGTGAGGTAATAAATAGGGGAGTTGATTTGTGGGAAGGGTACGGATGATTCTGGATTTCAGCTTGGCAACTGGACGGGTTGGTGGTCTTGGCCTTGGCTCTGCGGAAGAGTGGTCATCTTCCGTTGGGATCTTCTTTTTCCTATCTCTTCTCCTCCGTCTTCCTCTATCTTTTTCTTACCTACTGTAGTTCTTTGTTAGTGACCGTACAGTTTATACCAATTCAGTGTATATGGAAGATCCTTCAACTCTCTCTCTCTCTTGCACACTCATAGTCCTAACAATTTGGCTACTCCACCGGGGAATCGCGTTCCGGAAGAAGAGGTGTGTGCGTTGACCGATTTTTGTGAAGTTGACTCAGAATCCCATGTGTAAAAGGTTAGCTGTTGTTTTCAGTTGAATTCTCATGTGAGCTGAAGTTTTCAAACAGTCGCTGGAGAAGACGTTTGGACAATTTTGTTCAAAGACATACGAAGTGAGAGAAGAACTCTGTGATGGAGACAACAGAGGTGGATGAACGATGCGATGATTGGAGCAGTTGGAACAGGAGTAGTAGTCTGTTCTCTACCTTCTTCGTATGTTGGAGGTACGATCACAACTGTGAGGTACTGATAGGTTCCAGCCCTATACGAACAGACTACATTGTATATATTGTCAAACGGACAAGATTTACAGATAAAGAAGGGACGAAGAAGGATGAAGAAGAAGAAGAAGAGGAAGAAGACTCAAGAGAAGCCCCTGCTTCACTCGTCCAAGCCATAGTGGCCGTTTCCCAAGCCTCACAGCCGAACTAACAAAATGATTCCCTCACTCCCTAGACTCTCACTCCTCTCCTACTTATAACAACTTCACCCCACCACGTGGCTCCTAACTCCCCTAGAAAATCCTCCCCCGGAAATACAATATTGCCCCTGGCAGTCCCAACCCACTTGCATACAGTCCCACCTCCTGGTGCACCCTTGAAAATCACCTTGTCCTCAAGGTGAAACATAAGGTGAAATATTTGGATCAGTAGCTGTAGTTGTCAACCCCCTACTTGGTTTGCTCGGTCGTGTGTCAGGTGGGCAAGGTTCGACACAAACATTCCAGACAATCATCCAGATTGCTCTTGAAACATCAGATGTTGGCATGCCCATCGTGCAACGAGGCAGTTGTGTCATCCATCCAGAGTCTGGTGGTCACGTTAGGGCAAAGTGGTACCCACAGAGAAGTTCCCGTGGATCCTTAGTGATGAACGTAGGGTGATCGATCTGTGGCGCATACACACTCATGTCGCGCCTGTGAGTTTGCGAATCTCCAGTCGAAGCGGGCTACGCCTCAGATTGCCTGGTCATCAGAGAAGGCCGAGTCACCGCGAGATGTCGCACCGTCACATCAACAACTGTTTTTTCTACTGAAGCCCTCAGCACCGGCGATGTGTCCCGGAAAATAGTTCCGACAGACCCATTGGTTGCCATTGCGGATCACTGAACTGAACTTCGCTGCGGCGCGCAGGCTCTGCTATTTTGTTGATTACCTCAAAACGGGTTGCAACCCAATTGGACGCCAAACAAGGTCGGGTGACGTTGGACGTCCAGATCGCCTGTTGTATTTCTGATTCATTGTCATCGTCGTGGTCCAACCCCAGTCGAGTTCCCCCATAACCAGCGGCGATCGAGTCGCTGAAGGTTGCATTGGTGTCGTGTGCACAGGTTGTCATACGATGCCATGACGGTTAGTTTTAACAATATGTTTATGATGTTTAGATTCACACATTGCATATATTGTATGGATTTTATTGATTTCTCTCTTGATTTATTGTCACGACCCGCCTTCTTCAATATGAAGGGATAGCAAGATGCCGAGACCTTCCTTCCTCAAGATGAATAAGAGATAATGACCCCGAGTCCCGCCTCCAATAGGCCCCGGGGTGGCGACAAGCACCAAAAGTATAGAAATCTCACAAAAGTGGGAGACATTACCCTTTTTATAGTAACCAAGATCAGGAGATAAGATGTATTAACCTCAAACAACTCCAACACAGATATATATAAAGAAACCAAAATCCATCCCACATGCATGTTTAAGTAAAACCGCTAGAAATACAAAGAAAACTCCAAAGTACCAAAATAAAACTAAGCAGCGACGCAACAACCGTCCCCAACGTCCGAGCTAGTGAGGTTCAGCACGGTCCGCGTAATCTCCCTAGAAACCTGAAAATAGTTTTATATACGTAGGGTGAGCATACAAGTACACTCAGTAGGGAAAACCAAAGTCACCCATGCACAAGTGGAAGAAGCATACTAATGTCCCTGTGAAAAAACAACAGAAACTCAAAAGCACCTAACAAGGTATACTATCAACTCCAATCTCACCAAGACACGTCCACCAAATAACGAAAAGTACATCGATATTTGGGTATCCTGCACCACTTCCCATTGGTTAACTGCTCATCCCTAACGGCGAATGTCCTGACGCTGCCACATCACGCTCTTCCAGAAACCCCACTGTCACAACCTGTCCGCATACACCTGAGCCGCATACCACATCACATCCTGCCCGCAGACACTTAGGCCATAGCCACCACACGCCTCACCCGAAAACACCTGGGCCTCATCCCGAAGACATCTGGGAAACAAACCACCTCTCACACACCCAATACCATAAGTCTGGTATCAAACCTCAAGTCATTACAGTCTGCCCGAAGAGTTTTGGGCGATCAATGCCTAGAAGAGGGAGCAGGGTAAAGTTAGTAACCAGTCATCCATCCTCCCATTGGGATGTTGGAAAAGACACCCTCCCCCATAACAATGGGGGTGTTCGGCACACAGTGCTCAACACGGATGGGGTGCGTATAGAAAACATAAGGAACTACAAGTTTATACATATAGGTAACAAACACTCAGCCCATCCTATGGGATTCCAAACATACAACCAGCCCACTCAAAACCACCTTTGTTGCTACCCCTACATGCATGTACCACCACGAATGACGGTCTCTTGAACACCGCTTCACTACAAGCCCCAACTCGAAACATACCCTCAGCCGATTCATTTAACCAATTATCATTCTGCATTATCAAATCATTCATTTATTTATTTCCATCCCTACCTGGGTAACTACCAAACACTGCAAACATTATAAGGCAAAACAACCATACCAACCACTGCCCAAGCCAAACAAGGAAAGAAGGGCAAATAATAAGGGAACCCATTCTAACACTCACAACATGAAATCATGACACAGCCCAAGCCCAGTCCTACAGCCCCGCTGCCTAAGCAGCGCCCAGATTTAGTCCCACTGCATAATAGATCCATTCATTCCACAATCAATCAATCTCTCAACATGAGATTCCATCACACCTCCTGCACCACCTCATACACAAAGCCCACAACGACCACTACTAAACCACAACCCCATTGCACACACATACCACACCCTTCTCATAGAACCAACTCCTCTGCCCACCCCTGTGCCCACAACCATGCTACCCACAACACCACCATATAACCCTCATAAAGCACAAAACCCAACAAGACCCACACAACACACAGCCACACCAAAACAAGTTCAGTGTATTTGAATTTAGCAAAAAAAGGTTCTTTAATTCCACTTTGATAAACAGGGGTGATCACAAATCAAGTTTGATCCTGGGACATCCTTTTCATTTAACCGGATATACATGATTAATCAGATTTCATGTTTACAGTCATTTCAAGAGAGAATCACCGATAAGCATGAAGCATCACAGATGTGCAAGCAAAAAACACCAACAACCATGATTTTCAGAGGGATACAACCCATACAATTCACATCACAAATCAAAGATAACAGATACAAGCAAGCGATCATCAACATCTTCCCGGTCCCCATTTATTCCTTCCTATTATCTTCTTTAAATTGGTTTCAACCGTATTTACAAGAGGTCATAAGTACACCCACCCCGCATGATACACAATTAAAAGAGAGATAAAAGAATCCCTACTTGAAACAATAGGCGACCAAAACTGCTCATTGCACCAAAACAGGGGGGTCGCGTGAGCAGGAGACTCCAAAGAAAACCGAACAGGGGGGGCTACAACACAGGCGCACGGCTTGGGAAGAAAAGTTCTCCGCGCACCAAGAGAAAAGAGAAGAGAGGACCTCGACTTTAGAAAAAATCCAGATCCTATATCAACGAAAGGAAACAGTTCCAAGACCATTAAAGTCAGATCGTGGCCAAGACCACGCGGTTCGACTATTTCAAAGTCCCTGGAGCATTAGGATATTAAGGATATAATTAATATCCTTTGAAACGCCTTTAAAAATTGTTAGATTGGTGTAGCCCGATCCAGTTGGGCCGAATGCTTGTGGCCCGTACTGCGCACCAGCCCACAACTTTCCCGGGTCGAGCTGACCGACCGACACCGACAAGGCACTGTAGCAGTGTGAACTTTGGAGTGAACAACACGGTAGCTCCTTGAACTTCCAGCCGACAGCCACTGTAGCACTTTTGACTTGGGTGACCGTCTTTCACTGTAGCAACGCAGACTTCTAACCGTCTTTCACTGTAGCACAACGGACTTTCCGACGGTTGGTGGAATAGTGCTTCGTCCTCTACATTAGCCCATTTTCGGGCTAAGATTTTAGTGTGTGTGTGAGAAACTCTAAGAGATCTTCTGTAAAATTGAGCACCCGACAAATAGTGAAGTTTTGTCTCTCCATTCACGTAGGGATTATTCCTGAACCACGTAAATTCTTGTGTTCTCGTTCTGTTTTTTTCCTTTTACTCTTCTTTGAATTATTGTTTTGTCGCTGCGACTTCCGACGTTTCCGCATCAGAAACGCCCAAACAAGGCTTTAAACTCGATTTACGTCAAATAAAACGTAAAATGGGCGAAACTGAAAAAACTGGAAATGAGTCATCAATGGGTGAGTCACCGACAACAAGACACCGACAGCGAACCACCGACAGCGAGTCATCGACGTTGAGCCATGAACGTTGAGCCAACGACGGGACCTACCGACGCCCTGACTCACCGACGCCTTCGACCTACCGACGCCTCGACCTACCGACGCCCTCGACCTATCGACGCCCTGACTCACCGATGGAAAAACTAGAAATTTGGCAAGCTTTTGAAATGAGCTACCGTTGCCTCCCAGAACACCCCAAACATTGGATTTCGACAAGGTAATGGACCACGGAGGTCCGAGCCATTACATCAAATACCTGTTATGTAAAATAATTGAGAGGAAGAAAAGAGGAATGGACTCTGTATATTGATGTAGCAGCAGAATTAAAGTAGCAGAATTACAGCAGAAAACACAACGGAAATATAGGAAAATACAGAAAGGAGGTAGAAGAGGAAGAAGAATAGAGAGAGTAGAACCCGAGGAAGACCACTTCCAAGAGCCTGGCAGAATCCTCCCAAGGATTGAGCCCCACAGCAGCCTGCTGGAAAACCTTCAGGATGATTGATGCCTTCCTTAACACAGCCCCCCTTTATTTAAAGGCCCACCCAGCCCCCTCTAACAAACTAACTTCTTTTAAGTGGTACCCCTCCAGCCAAGAATATTCTCCTCTCTCCTCTAACAGCCCAACAACCTCCAGCCAAGTATATTCTCCTCTCTCTAACAAAACCAATAGCCTCCAGCCAATAACAAACTCTAGCACCTGGACAACCCCCTTTATTCCTAACAATTCCCTCCCACCTAAAAACCACCTTGTCCTCAAGGTGGAATAAACTCAACCTTTGCTCGGCTGTGCATTGGGACAGCAGCACCTGGTGGCGGCTTTGGTGGAGGCCTCAGTATCATTGCATCTTCATTGGAAATCAGCAACACACTTGGGAAAATTAAGACAGCCAGTGCAAATGGTCCGTATTCCTCTTTGTCCTTCCTTCGGTCCCCAATAACTAGCACAGGATACTCTAATTGTTGTGCAGCACAATAGGTCTTCATTTCACCATAAATCTCAGCCAACCCCTCAAGCACAATGTCCACTTCTTTAGGCTGTTTTGGTTGTCCAGCAGCTATAGCAGTTCGCCATACACAAAATTCAGTGCCAATTGCAAGCGGCTAGCAGTCTAAAACAGTCACCACAGCTTGTGTATAAACTTTAATGGGCTCCGAAACCGATCTCGCGTAGGCATCACCAGCTAAATTATGTACCTTGGCTTTCAGAAGTGAGAAGTTAGCAGCAACAGTTGAAACATAATATAACTCTGTCCGGTGCAGTGGTTCTTGTGCCATTTTACCCCTTTTTCTGTCACCAGCATCCCATGGAATGCCAACCGGCTTCAATTTTTCTTTAACATGATTCTCATAGGGAGAAGTTAACAGCCAATTGAGCAAATTAGAGCAATCAAGGTAGAGGGAGAACTGCTGGCCACATTTAATTGCGGCTGAATAAGAAGTAAGTAGGCAAAAAAAAATGATCCCTTGCATCCCAACTGAAGCCCAATATCACCGTGATCCGCGTCTCTCCAATTAAAATAGGGGGATAATGTTTCCAATACAATACAACGTTGTAACCTTTAACACCACAAGCTCCTGATTCTGCTCCGTTTATGAATACTCCCACACAAATTCCGGAAGGAACCTTACGGCCAAACCTGAATCTTCTGCCTCTAAGCCAACTAAAATCATCTGCAAATGAATCCTCTCCCAGAATGCACATATAAACAGGTCTGAAACTACCTGCTCCAAGACTATTTGAAGGAGCAGAATCTTCTGTGACAGCCTTAATTTCAGTAAAGCTTTGTTGTCTCTTCACCTTTCTGTTGTCACCAATTTTAGAACTAGTATCGGGACTGCTCCTTTCCAGTTTATCCTCGTTTGAATTCAGATCAATAATTACCCCTTCTGGTTGTTCTGGAAGGGACGCAAACTTCTCCTTTACGTCTTCCAAAGCCTGTGTGGGCTGCTGCTTGTCATACTGCCATTTAAAGAACTCCCACTGCTCCGTGTCGTTCCCATATTCCTTCATCAATGCTGGCTTCAACTGCTCCCAACTCACATCAGGGTTTTCAGACAGCCAAGACAAGAACCAGCGCAGAACCGTGTACTCCATACTTAGCTGTGCCCAATGTATTTTCATATCCTCTGCTGTTTGAAAAAACTGGAAATATGCCTCTGCTTTCGTGATCCAGCCCAATGGATCTTCTCCAAAAAAATAAGGCAGCTCAACCTTCTTTGTCATTCTTGTCAGACTTTCTGTTCGATCAAAAGCCTTCAGCAGCTTGCTTCCACCTTGTCTGCAACCTTCCTCTGCGTTTTTGCACCTGAATAGATAATCAGTGTACCCCCCACTCCATCTCCCAGTCACCGTAATATGTTCCTCCAACAACTCTAGTCCCAAACGGTCCTCTGTTGTGTGCTTTTCGAAGCCATGAAACCTGAGCGGAGCGTTCTCCGCAGTTCGCTGCGTCTGAACGCTTGCAGATTGCAGGAATTCTGCTTGTTCTTGAACCAGCTTCTCTAAACCTTTCTGAATAGTCTTTAACGTCCGTTGTACCTCTTCCGCAGCCAATTCGATATTAGCAAGGTTGTTCTCCATCCTGTGGTGGAGTTGATTCTGCTCTGACTGTCCTCCAACGCTCGTTTTTTTTTCCAGCAAACAGCGCCTCCAGGTAAAAGTCGCACGTTCTGGCCAAACAGCGCTTTCAAGAAAGAGCCGCAGAAATCAGTTCCACAGCATGAGCTCCCTCTTCGAACGTCTCTCCCGCAAAGTTCCCCAGCGGAGTCGCCAAATTGTTATGTAAAATAATTGAGAGGAAGAAAAGAGGAATGAACTCTGTATATTGATGTAGCAGCAGAATTAAAGTAGCAGAATTAAAGCAGAAAACACAACGGAAATATAGGAAAATACAGAAAGGAGGTAAAAGAGGAAGAAGAATAGAGAGAGTAGAACCCGAGGAAGACCACTTCCAAGAGCCTGGCAGAATCCTCCCAAGGATTGAGCCCCACAGCAGCCTGCTGGAAAACCTTCAGAATGATTGATGCCTTCCTTAACACAGCCCCCTTTATTTAAAGGCCCACCCAGCCCCCTCTAACAAACTAACTACTTTTAAGTGGTACCCCTCCAGCCAAGAATATTCTCCTCTCTCCTCTAACAGCCCAACAACCTCCAGCCAAGTATATTCTCCTCTCTCCTCTAACAAACCAACAGCCTCCAGCCAATAACAAACTCTAGCACCTGAACAACCCCCTTTATTCCTAACAATACCTCTCAAACTATTTTCACCCTCGAGAATTCAAAACCAAACCCGGAAGAAAGAGGGATCCGAACAACCATCCCGTAAGATACCTCTCAAGGACAAACCACCTCATTGGAGTGAGACCTCAACATCCAAGAACACCTCCTCCGAGATTTTCCAACCCAACAACCGCAAGACATACCACACAGGCACCAAAAGTCACACTGCCCAAACATTTGAATCAGGAAATTTCTTTCCCCCATGTCAAGATACTATCGGCTTTAAGTGGCACTGATTCGCCGGCACGGGTTTAATTGCATCCGCATTAACGCGTCTTGATTAGGGATCAAGTCCTCCCCTCCTCATACGTCATAACTTTATCGTACGCCACATAACAAGGAAACAACTCATCTTATAAAAAACAAGGTTCAAGCATAACATCACAAAACAAAACACACGAGCAAAACTCAAAACAACTCTGGGTACTGGGCACGTATCTGCGCCTCTCGCTCCCAAGAACTCTAATCCAGGCCACCATGCCTCCACAACACGCGAACCAAGGGAATGGTCTATCCATGCAGTACCTTCTCCTGACGATCCTGGATCTCCAGTATTCGCTCTACGAACGTTGTGTCGTCCTCAATATCCAACTCTTCCCAATCAATGACATGTGAATCATCGTGAAGATACCCACAAAACTGAGAGACATGAAAGACGTTGTTGATCCTCCCCAATGGCGGTGGCAACGCCAGCTGATATGCCACCTCACCAACTCGTCCCAACACCTCGAAAGGTCCGATGAAGCTAGGAGAAAGCTTACTCCCTCTGCCGAACCTCTGCTGCCCACGTCGAGGGGAAACTTCCAAGAATACGTGGTCCCCAACCTCGAACTCGAAGGGCCTTCTCCTACGATCGACATACGACTTTTGCCGGTCTTGGGCTGCTTTCATCCTCTCACGGACAAGTTGCACCTTCTTTGTCGTACTCTGCACCACGTCCGAACAAAGAGCATCTGGCTCCCCAACTTCCATCTAGCACAAGGGTGAACGACACGCCCTCCCGTACAAGGTCTCGAACGGAGCCATGCCAATGGAAGAGTGATAGCTATTATTGTAAGCAAACTCTACCAAGGGCAAATGTCGCACCCAGGACCCACTAAGGTCCAGAACACATGCCCGCAACATGTCCTCCAACGTCTGGATGATCCTCTCTATTTGTCCATCTGTTTGAGGGTGGAAAGCAGTGCCGAGGCGTAACTGAGTGCCAAAGGCATGCTGCAATCCCCTCCAAACTCGCGACGTAAAACGTGTATCCCGATCCGAGACAAGGGATTTTGGAACTCCATGCAGTCGCACCACCTCATTCACATACCTCCGTGCTAAGGCATCCACTGCGCTCGACTCCTTGATCGCTAAGAAGTGAGTCGATTTCATCAACCGATCCGCTACTACCCAAATAGCATTGCATCCTCCCTGAGCTCTGGGTAATCTTGTGACGAAATCCATCAAGATGTCATCCCACTTCCACTCGAAGACATCTAGGGGATGCAACAAACCACTGGGAACACGGTGCTCAACATTCACTTGCTGGCACACTAAGCACTTTGCCACAAACTCCGCCACTGCCCGCTTCATCCTAGGCCACCAGAACTGTTCCCTCAAGTCCCGGTACATCTTGGAAACTCAAGGGTGTACCGCTAGGGGTGAGCTATGAAACTCACGGAGAACTTCCTCGTGCATTGCTAATGGAACAAACAGCTTCCCACGGAACAACATCTGATTCTGACCATCTTCTGAACATCCCCCCGAAGCATTACCCTGGTCAATACAATCACGCATCACCTCTGCCTCTGAGTCTCCCCACTGACACTCCTCCACCTTCTGCCTCGGAGATGACTGTACCGTCATCTGAAACAGACGGTCTCTGCCGCCATCCATTCCTGCATCTAAGTGTAAGGCAGCCAACTCCTCCATCGCCCTCCAAGCGTCCGTAGATTCCCGAACTACCTCCTTCTGTGACTTCCTCCTCAACGCATCAGCCACAACATTCCCCTTTCCTAAGGTGTAGGAGATCTCAAAATCGTAATCCTGGAAAACTCCATCCACCTCCACTGCCGCAAGTTCAGATCTCGCTGAGAAAAGACGTACCTCAAGCTCTTGTGATCCGTGAAGACCACAAAGCGCTCCCCAATGAGGTAATGTCGCCACAACTTTAGTGCGATTACGACCGCTGCTAGTTCCAGATAATGGGTGACATAGTTACGTTCATGGGGATGTAACTGCCTAGACCCATAAGAGATCACTCCCCGTTGCTGCATCAGCACACACCCCAAGCCTAAATGGGAAGCGTCGCAAAACAGCTCGAACATCACCCCTTCCTCTAGCAGCCTGAGTACTGGAGCATTGACCAACTTCCCCATCAGATAACCGAACGCTGCCTGGCATTGTTCGCTTCACACAAAAGCTTGGCCTTTTCTGGTCAGAGTCATCAACGGAGCTGCTACTCGGGAGAAATCTGGTACGAATCTCCAGTAGTAGCCTGCCAGACCGAAAAAACTGCGAATCTCTGCCACATTCTTGGGTGCTGCCCAAGAAACAACTGACTCGACCTTCGACAGGTCCATTGCTACGCCCTGCTGAGACACCACATGCCCAAGGAAGTGGACCTCCCGTGTCCAAAACTTGCACTTGGACAGCTTTCTGTAGAGCTGGTGGTGCCGAAGGACCTCTAGGATAGTCCTGAGATGCTCGGTATGCTCCTATGACTTCGAGTAGATCATGATGTCGTCGATGAATACAACGATGAACCGGTCCAGGAACTCACGAAAAACAGAGTTCATGAGCCCCATGAACACGACTAGTGCGTTCGTAACACCGAACGACATAACTACGAACTCGAAGTGCCCATACTTGCACCTAAAAGCAGTCTTCAGGATAGCACCCTCCTTCACCCTCAATTGGTGATACCTAAACCACAGATCGATCTTGGAAAACCAATTTGCTCCCTTCGGTTGGTCGAAAAGATCATCTATCCTTGGGAGAGGGTAACGGTTCTTGACCGTTACCTGATTCTGTCTCCGGTAGTCTATGTACAGCCTCAGACCGCTGTCTGCCTTCTTCGCAAACAAGACCGGAGCACCCCACGACGACGCACTGGGTCGGATGAAATCCTTTCTCATCAGGTCGTTAATTTGGATCCGTAACTCCCGCAACTCAGAAGGCGTCATCAGATAAGGAGCCATTGAAATCGAACTAGCATCGGGCTGTAAGTCTATCCCAAACTCAACGTCACGTCAAGGGGGTAGAGTCACAACCTCCTCGGGGAAAACATCCAGAAACTCTCCGACAACTCCCGAAACCTTCACCATCTCAGCATCCATCGATCCAACTGACAGCTCGGCTAACAAGGACAAAAGTGGCTTCATACGCCGACTGCTCACCTGACAGCTCTGCTCGCCAACGAAAGTTACATGCTGGCATTTCACATTTGAAAACATGACTCTTTTCCGAAAGCAGTCGATAAAAGCATGCACCGAAAACAACCAGTCGATGGCAAGGATGACATCATACGGTTGAATCTGTAGCAGAAAGAGATCCCCACTGGACTGATGCGGCGCCAACATCAGTCTACATCCCCGACAAATATCAAACAAGTTGGTCTGATCTTCGACTAGAGTACTCAACACCAGGGGCACGAAAAGTCTCTCTATGTCTAGTCCTAAGGCATGAGCCAGACTGGGTGCAACGAATGAGTGCGAAGCTCCCGAATCAAACAAGACGCAAGCTAGCGTACTAAACAAACTGATCGTACCTCAAACGATCTCCGACCCCGCTCGAATTGCGGCCTCTGCGACAGGTAACTGCCCATGCCCGGCTCCTCTGCCCTTAGTTGTCGGTCGCCTCCCCGACCACGCCCTGGTCGAGGTCCCCGAGGAGCAGCCTGAGGTTGGCCTCCTGCACCATCCGCCCTTGGTGGTGCAGGGGCCTGCTGTCCCTACTGCTGGAAAGGCCTGGCTAGCAACTGCTGCTGCGGCAGGCGCTGAACCTGCCCACCACCGCCATACTGAGCTCGAGTCGGGCACAATCCCTGGAGGTGCCCACGACCTCGGCAAGAAAAACACCTCGACCCCAGGCCCGTGGGAAAAGGGCGAGGACCAGAGGGTCGGAACTGAAACTGCTAGGGTCGGCTCCCCGCTGGCCGAAACCTGGAAGAGACTTGCTGCTGACGGCCTTCCCCTTTGAAGAACTCGACTGACTCCCCTCCCGCAGCAGACCTCCTCGTGAGTGCATCATTTCCACTACCTCAGACTTCTTATGAACCTCTAAGTATGTCGGTAGGGTGAATGGAGTAACCGCATACTAAAGAGAAGGACAAAGTGCCTCCTCAAAGCGCATCGCCTGAGACTCCTCATTCGGAAAGAGATCCGGAGCAAAACGTAGGAGATCCTTGAACTTAATCCCCAATTCCCTCACCGACATACTCCCCTGTTGGAGGGAGAGTAACTCCTGCCGCTTCTCGGCTTTCATCATGGAAGAAAGGAATTCCGCCCGGAACTCCTCAAAGTTAGCCCACGAAACATCAGTCTCCTTCGTCTCCCCGTGCTAAAGCGTCCACCACTGACGCGCTGCTCCCCTTATCTGGCTCACCGCTAGAGGAACCCAGTACTCTGTCGGAGCCCGGATCAAGCTAAAAGTGATCACCAACTCCTCAAACCAACTCTTTGTCTCCATGTCCGAGACACTGCCCTCGTACTTTCCCAGAGTCTGCCGCTGGAAAGCATTAAGCGTCTGATCATCCTCCTTCGCTGGATTGACCCTCCGCCGGTCAACCGGGTCAGCCTGCTGACCCTCCACTGCTCGTACCACACGCGAGTGACGTCAAGGAGCCATAGCTGAAAGGAAAACAAGGAACTCTTAAACCCAGGTAGTATGAAATTTATTTAGGATTCATTTTTACTCATTGTTTATTTTAATTTTCCGAAAACACCCAAAACAAACAAGAACACAAGTCATTATGATGCATTTACCATTCCTATGGTCTCTACCCCGCAATCAGTATAGCCTCACTTGGTCGGTCGGTAAGCTCAAAGTCCTTGCATCGAATCACGGGGGGGCCTAAAATCCCGTGTCCTAGCCGGTCCTCCCTGGCCTATGTCACGCATCAATATCACCTAACACTGTTGCCCTATCAACCCATTCAATTCTCACTGAGCCTAACTCCAAACTTTATCCTATCTCTCAACCATCACCTCTGATACCATTCTGTCACGACTTGCCTTCTTCAAGATGAGGGAACGGATAACAAGATGCCGAGACCTTCCTTCCTCAAGATGAAGGAGAGATAATAACCCCCAAGTCCCGACTCCAATAGGCCCCGGGGTGGCGACCAACACCAAGGCTATAGAAATCTCACAAAAGTGGGAGACATTAGCCTTTTTATAGTAACCAAGATCAGGAGATAAAATGCATCAACCTCAAACAACTCCAAGACAGATATATAAAGAAACCAAAATGCATCCCACATGCATGTTTAAGTAAAACTGCTAGAAATATAAAAAAACTCCAAAGTACCAAAATAAAACTAAGCAGCGACGCAAC
Organism: Viscum album; assembly: GCA_963277665.1. Lineage (NCBI taxonomy): Eukaryota > Viridiplantae > Streptophyta > Magnoliopsida > Santalales > Viscaceae > Viscum > Viscum album. The sequence continues at coordinate 1,033,600,700 of OY728122.1, read as the reverse complement.
AACCGTCCCCAACGTCCGAGCTAGTAAGGTCCAGCACGGTCTGCGTAATCTCCCTAGAAACCTGAAAATAGTTTTATATATGTAGGGTGGGCATACAAGTACACTCAGTAAGGAAAACCAAAGTCACTCGTGCACAAGTGGGAGAAACATACTAATGCCCCTGTGAGAAAACACCAGAAACTCAAAAACACCTAACAAGGTATACTATCCACCCCAATCTCACCAAAGCACGCTCACCAAATAACGCAAGTCAAGTAAAGTAGTAAGCACATCAATATTTGGGTACCCGTACCACTTCCCACTGTTTAACTGCTCATCCCTAACAGCGAATGTCCTGACGCTAGCACACTCTTCCACTAGCCTCACTGTCACAACCTGTCTGCATACACCTGAGCCGCACACCACATTGCATCCTGCCCGCAGACACCTGGGCCACAACCACTACATGTCTCGCCCGAAAACACCTGGGCCTCATCCCGAATACCCTTGGGAAACAAACCACCTCTCAGACAACCAATATCATAAGTTTGGTATTAAACCTCAAGCCATTACAGCCTGCTCGAAGAGTCTTGAGCGATCAATGCCTAGAAGAGGGAGCCGGGTAAAGTCAATAACCAATCATCCATCCTCCCACTAGGATGTTGGGAAAGACACCCTCCCCCATAACAATGGGGGTGTTCGGCACAAGGTGTTCAATACGGGTGGGGTGTGTATAAAAAACATAAGGAACTACAAGTTTATACATATAGGTAACAAACACTCAACCCATCCTATGGGATTCTAAACATACAACCATCCCACTCAAAACCACCTTTGTTGCTACCCTTACATGCACGTACCACCACGAACGACGGTCACTTGAACGCCGCTTCACTACAAGCCCCAACTCGAAACATATCCCCAACCGATTCATTTAACCAATTATCATTTTGCATTATCAAATCATTCATTTATTTATTTCCATCCCTACCCGAGCAACTGCCAAACACTGCAAACATTATAAGGCGAGGCAACCATACCAACCACTGTCTAAGCCAAACAAGGAAAGAAGGGAAAATGGTAAAGGAACTCATTTTAACACTCACGACATGAAATAATGACACAGCCCAGTCCTCCAGCCCCGCTGCCCAACCGCTGCCCAGATGCAGTCCCACTGCATGACAAGTTCATCAATTCCACAATCAATCAATCTCTCAACCTGAGATTCCATCACACCTCCTGCACCACCTCAGACACAAAGCCAAAAACAACCACCACTAAACCACAGCCCTGCTGCACACACATACCACACCCTTCTCACAAAACTAACTCCTCGACCCACCCCTGTGCCCACAACCATGCTACCAACAACACCATCATATAACCCTCATAAAACACAAAACCCAACGAGACCCACACAACACACAGCCACACCAAAACAAGCTAAGTGTATTTGGATTTAGCCAACAAAGGTTCTTTAATTCCACTTTGATAAACAGGGGTGATCACAAATCAAGTTTGATCCTGGGGCATCCTTTTCATTAACCGGGTATATGTGATTAATCAGATTTCATGTTTACAGTCATTTCAAGAGAGAATCAACGATAAGCATGAAGCATCACGGGTACGCAAGCAAAGACCACCAACAACCATGATTTTCCGAGGGATACAACCCATATAATTCACATTACAGATCAAAGATAACAGATAAAAGCAAGCGATCATCAACATTTTCCCCGTCCCCATTTATTCCTTCCTATTATCTTCTTTAAATTGGTTTCAACTGTATTTACAAGAGGACATAAGTACACCCACCCCGCATGATACACAATTAAAAGAGAGACAAAGGAATCCCTACCTGGAACAACAGGCGACCGGAACTCCTCTTTGCGCCAAAACAGGGGGGTCGCGTGAGCATGAGACTCCAAGGAAAACCAAACAGGGGGGGCTACAACATAAGCGTACGACTTGTCTGGGAAGAAACGTTCTCCACGCACCAAGAGAAAAGAGAAGAGAGGACCTCGACTTTAGCAAAAAGCCAGATCCTATATCAACGGAAGGAAACGGTTTCAAGGCCATTAAAGTCAAATCCTATATCAACGGAAGGAAACAGTCCCACTGACAGCTCGGCTAACAAGGAAAGAAGTGGCTCCATACGCCCACTGCCTACCTGACAGCTCCGCTCGCCAACGACAACTACTCGCTGGCCTCTCACGTTTGAAAGCACAACTCTTATTCGAAAGTAGTCGATGACAGCATGCACCGAAAACAACCAGTTGATGCCAAGAACGACATAGTACGACTGCATCTGTAGCAGAAAGAGATCCCCACTGGACAGATGCGGCCCCAACATCAGTCTACATCCCCGGAAAATATCAAACAAGCTGGTATGATCTCTAACTAGTGTACTCAACACCAAAGGCACGGAAAGTCTCTCTATGTCTAGTCCCAAGGCATAGACCAGACTGGTGCAATGAAGGAGTACGAAGCTCTCAAATCAAACAAGGCGCAAACAAGCGTACAAAACAAATTGATCGTACCTCGAATGATCTCCGGCCCCGCTCGAACTGCTGCCTCTGCGGCGTGTAAACGCCTATGCCCGACTCCTTTGCCCCTCCGTTGTCGGCCTCCTCCCTGACCACGCCCTGGTCGAGGTCCCTGAGAAGCACCATGAGGTCGGCCTCCTCCTGCACCGTCCGCCCATGGTGGGGCAGAGGCCTGCTGTCCCTGCTGCAGGAAAGGTTTGGTTGGTAACTGCTGCTGAGGCGGGCGCTGAACCTGCCCACCTCCACCATACTAAGCTCGAGTCGGGCACTATCCTTGGAGGTGCCCACGACCTCCGCAAGAAAAACACCTCGGCCCCAGGCCCGTGGGAAAAGGGCGAGGACCAGAGGGTCAGAACTGAAACTGCTGGGGTCAGCTCCCCGCTGGCCGAAACTTGGAAGGCCCTGACGCCAGAGACTTGCTGCTGACGACCTTCCCCTTTGAAGAACTCAGCCGACTCCCTCCCCCCTCCCCCCCGTGGCAGACCTCCTCGCGAGTGCATCCTTTCCACTACCTCGGACTTCTTCTGAACCTCTACGTATGTCGGTAGGGTGATGGGAGTAACGACATACTAAAGAGAATGACAGAGTGTCTCCTCTAAGCGCCTCACCCGAGACTCCACATACGGAAAGAGATTCGGAGCAAAACGTAAAAGATCCTCGAACTTGATTCCCAATTCCCTCACTGATATACTCCCCTGCTGGAGGGAGAGTAGCTCCTACCTCTTCTCAACTTTCATCGTGGAAGAAAGGAATTCCGCCCGAAACTCCTCAAAGTCAGCCCCCGAAACATCAATCTCATTCCTCTTCCCGCGGTAAAGCGTCCACCACTGACGCGTTGCTCCCCTCATCTGACTCACCGTTAGAGGAACTCGTACTCTGTCGGAGCCCAGATCAAGTTAAAAGTGATCACCAGCTCCTCGAGCCAACTCTCTATCTTCATGTCCGAGACATTGCCCTCGTACTTTCCCAGAGTCTGCCGCTAGAAAGCAAGAAGCGTCTTCTGCCACTGATCATCCTCCTCCGCTGGGGATTGACCCTCCGCCGGTCAACCGGGTCAGCCTGCTGACCCACCACTGCTCATACCACACGCAAGCGGCGTCCAAAAGCCATAACTGAAAGGAAAACAAGGAACTCCAAAGCCCGGGTAGTATGAAATTTATTTAGGATTCATTTTAACTCATTGTTTATTTTAATTTCCCGAAAACGCCCAAAACAAACATGAACACAAGTCATCATGATGCATGTACTTTTCCTAGGGTCTCTACCCCGCAATCGGTGTCGTTTGGTAAGCTCAGAGTCCATGCAACGGATCACGGGGGCCCTAAAATCCCGTGTCCAAGCCGGACTTCCCTGACTTATGTCATGCACCAAGATCATCTAACACTTTTGCCCTACCAACCCATGCAATTTTCACTGTACCTAACTCCAAACTCCATCCTATCTCCCAACCACCACCTCTGACACCATTCTGTCATGACCCGCCTTCTTCAAGATAAGGGAATGGATAACAAGATGCCAAGACCTTCCTTCCTCAAGATAAAGGAGAGATAATGACCCCCGAGTTCCGCCTCCAATAGGCCCTGAGGTGGTGACCAGTACCAAGGGTATAAAAATCTCACAAAAGTGGGAGGCACTACCCATTTTATAGTAACCAAGATCGGGAGATAAGATGTATCAACCTCAAACAATTCCAAGACAGATATATATAAAGAAACCAAAATTCATCCCACATGGATGTTTAAGTAAAACTGCTAGAAATACAGATAAAACTCCAAAGTACCAAAATAAAACTAAGCAGCCACGCAACAACCGTCCATAACGTCAGAGCTAGTAAGGTTTAGCACGGTCCGCGTAATCTCGCTGGAAACCTGAAAACAATTTTATATATGTAGGGTGAGCATACAAGTACACTCCGTAAGGAAAACCAAAGTCACTCGTGCACAAGTGGGAGAAGCATATTGATGCCCCTGTGAGAAAACAGTAGAAACTCAAAAGCACCTAACAAGGTATACTATCCACCTCAACCTCACCAAGGCACGCCCACCAAATAACGCAAGTCAAGTAAAGTAGTAAGCACATCGATATTTGGGTACCCCACACCACTTCCCACTGGTTAACTGCTCATCCCTAACGGCGAAGGTCCTGATGCTACCACACTCTACCACAAACCCCACCATCACAACCTGCCCGCATACACCTAAGCCGCACACCACATTACAATCTGCCCGCAGACACCAGGGCCACACCCACCACACGTCTCGCTCGAAAATACCTAGGCCTCATCCCGAAGACACCTGAGAAACAAACGACCTCTCACACAACCAATACCATAAGTCTGGTATTAAACCTCAAGTCATTACAGCCTGCCCAAAGAGTCTTGAGCGATCAATGCCTAGTAGAGGGAGCAAGGTAAAGTCAGTAACGATTCATCCATCCTTCCACCAGGATGTTGGGAAAGACACCATTCCCCATAACAATGGGGGTGTTCGACACATGGTGCTCAACACAGGTGAGGTGCGTATAGAAAACATAAGGAACTACAAGTTTATACATAAAGGTAATAAACACTCAGCCCATCCTATGGGATTCCAAACATACAACCAGCCCACTCAAAACCACCTTGACTGCTACCCCTACATACAGTACCACCACGAACGACGCCCAGCTGATTCATTTAACCAATTATCATTCTGCATTATCAAATCATTCATTTATTTATTTTCATCCCTACCCGGGCAACAACCAAACACTGCAAACATTATAAGGCGAAGCAACCATACCAACCACTACCCAATCCAAACAAGAAAGGGAAAATGGTAAGGGAACCCATTATAACACTCACAACATGAAATCATGACACAGCCCTGTCCTGCAGCCCCACTGCCCAACCACTGCCCAGATGCAGTCTCACTGCATAGCAGGTTCATCCATTCCACAATCAATCAATCTCTTAACATGAGATTCCATCACACCTCCTACACCACCTCATACACAAAGCCCACAACAACCACCACTAAACCACAACCCCGCTGTCCACACATACCACACCCTTCTCACATAACCAACTCCTCTGCCCACACATACCACAACCATGCTACCAGCACCACCACCACCATATAACCCTCATAAAGCACAAAACCCAACAAGACCCACACAACACACAGCCACACCAAAACAAGCTGAGTGTACTTGGATTTAGCCAACAAAGGTTCTTTAATTCCACTTTGATAAACAGGGGTGATCACAAATCAAACTTGATCCTGGGACATCTTTTTCATTTAACCGGGTATACGTGATTAATCATATTTCATGTTTACAGTCATTTCAAGAGAGAATCAACGATAAGCATGAAACATCACGGGTGCGCAAGCAAAGACCACCAACGACCATGATTTTAAGAGGGATACAACCTATACAATTCACATTACAAATCAAAGATAACAAATAAAAGCAAGCGATCATCAACATCTTCCCCGTCCCATTTATTCCTTCCTATTATCCTCTTTAAATTGGTTTCAGCTATATTTACAAGAGGACATAAGTACACTCACCCCGCATGATACACAATTAAAGGAAAGACGAAGGAATCTCTACTTGGAACAACAGGCGACCAAAACTCCTCTTTGCGCAAAAACAGGGGGGTCGCGCGAGCAGGAGACTCCAAGGAAAACCGAAGTGGGGGGGTTATAGCACAGGCGTACTGCTCGTCTGGGAAGAAAAGTTCTCCACACACCAAGAGAAAAGAGAAGAGGAGCTCGACTTTAGAAAAAAAATTCAGATCCTACATCAACGGAAGGAAACTATTCCAATGCCATTAAAGTCGGATCGTGGTCAAGACCATGCGGTTCGACTATTTCAAAGTCCCTGGAGCATTAGGATATTAAGGATATAATTAATATCCTTTGAAACGCCTTTAGAAACGCCCAAAACTTTAAACTCCATTTACGTCAAATAAAACGTAAGGGGCGAAACTGAAAAAATTGGGAAAAACTGAAAATGAGTCACTGATGGGTGAGTCACCGACAACGAGCCACCGACAACGAGTCACCGACGCTGAGCTACGGACGCTGAGCCACCGACACGACCTATCGATGCCTGACTCACCGATGCCCTGACTCACCGACGCTCTGACTCACCGACGGCTTGACTCACCGACGCCTCGACCTATCGATGCCTAGTCCTACCGACGCCCTGACTCACCAACGCCCTCCACCTACCGACGCCTCGTCCTACCGACGTCCTGACTCACCGATGGAAAAACTGGAAATTTGGCAAACTCTTGAAATGAGCTACCATTGCCTCCCAGAACATCCCAAACACAGGATTTCGACAAGGTAATGGACCACAAAGATTCGGGCCATTACATTTATGTTCACTCTACAATTTATTTTCCATTATATACAGAATTTCCTTAGCATGCTATCATAATTCATGTTCATTGTAAGATTTACGAAATCTGCATCGACACTTCATCATACATTTATATTTATCCCTTAACTCTAATGATTAAGGTTCATTGTACGATTAATAGTCTTCTTTGATACATCGTCATGCACTCGTATCAATCCCTTGACTCGTATCAATCCCTTGACTCATATCGATCCCTTACTAGGATTTATAAGCTCATTCTCTCTTCTTTAATGCAGATTATAAGGGAACCAAGATCATTAAGAAGCAGAAAGAGATCAAAGGTTCGAGTGTGGATCCAAAATCATATCTAGAAAGATGTTTTAAAATAAATGTTGTGTTATATTTTTATATATCATTTCCTTAATTCCCAAATATACTAAACTTGTGATTTTGAAAGTTGAATAAAATGTCAGGAGCGCAAATCTGGGGTGTCACAATAGACTGCTTCCTACTCCAAGTGATGAGGTTATCATATATGAAATTACAATACTTAGTGGTGGACCCGTCAACAATAGATCATATCCAATCAACATCAGTAAATACCTCTACATTCTCGAAACCATTCTTTGAAAAGAATAAAATCAGTACAAGCGGCATCTTTAAATGCATCAAAATTCTATAAATGGGGTTTCACATGTTAATCTTCTGTCTTATTCATTAAGTAACTCAACACACTAACCACATAACTTATGTCTAGCCAGGGATGCACTAAATATACACTGATTCCCACACTAACTAAATAACTTATGTCTAGCCAGGTATGCAATAAATCATTTTATTCTTTTGCTAAACATACAACAACGTGACCCATTTGATACTGGTTGTAATTGATTCTCTTAAACCAAGTTCTAAAAGTTTTCTTTAACCTATATAAAGATTTATATAATCTAAAACCTTTAATGAGTGCTCTTAAGTTTTCAAACCTAAGCAGATCTCCATATACACTTTTTCTAATGTCAATCATTTAAAAAGGCGTTATTCACTTCTAATTGATACGCTGAACAATCATTGTTAGTCGCAAGAGATGAAAGAATCGTTATAGCCTTCAGTTTGACAGATGAAGCAAATGTCACTTGATCTTCAATGTCTTGAGTCTGGGTGAACCCTTTCGCAACTGATCGTGCATTATATTTATTCACACTTCCAACTGAATTATATTTACTTGTAAATACCTATTTGCATTTCAGAATAGGCTTGCCTTCTGGTAATTCAGTTATTTTCTGTGTATAGCTCACACATTCAACTTGTTGGACCCCATTTAAGGTTAAATGGGTATTTCTGTTCTGAGTCCCACATTGGACTTAACACCATGTAATTAGTTTTTACTTCTCTATAAAAGAGGATCCCCACCTCATATTGAGGTAAGGGGAATTCACCCTCTACATGGTATCAGAGGGATTTTTATCCCGAACCCTCCCTCCTCTGCGGCTTCCCGGCGTCCTCCCGGCCCCGCCTCTCTCCCTGCTGCCCTAGCCCTTTCCCGGCGCCTCTCTGGCCCTCCCTCCCGGCTGCCCTCCATCCTCCCGGCTGCCCTCCATCCTCCCGGCGGCTCTCTTGCCTGCCGCAGCTCCCGACTGCCCTCCCTCCTCCCCGCGGCTCCCTGCCTCCCCTGCGTCTCCCGCCTGCCAGGCGTGCGCTCTCCACGTCGACGCTTCGCCCCGGCGCTCCGCCCTCAGCGACTCACCCCAGAGCCCCGCCCTCGGCGCCCCGCTCGGCCGCTCTGCCCTGCGCGGCTTCCCGGCGGATCTCCCCTCCCTCCCGAGGCCTCGGCTCGGCTCTCCTCCCCGGCGGCCATCCTCCACTGCGCGCTCCCTCCAGCGGCACTCCTCTGCGCGCTCCCTCCCGGCGGCCCCCCCTGCCCTCCGCGGTTCTTCCCGTTGGCGTCCACGCCCTGACGGCCTCCCGCGCCTCCCGCTGCTCCAGCGCCTCCCGCGCCTCCTCTGCTCCCGCGCGCTCGCGGCTCTCGGCTCCCGGCGGCATCTCCCGTCCCGGCTCCCGGCTCCCCGGCTCCCGGCTCGCCCCGACGTCCCGGCTCCCCGACTCCCGACTCGCCCCGGCGCCCGCTCCTCCTGCGCGCGAATCCCGTCGCCGCGACTCCCGGCGCACCTCCTCCCGACGTCGCGCCCTCGCACCCCGCCCTCGGCGATTCGCCCCAGCGCTCCGCCCTCAGCGCCTCGCCCCGGCGTCGCGCCCTCGCGCCCGGCCCTCGGCGCCCCACCCAGGCGTCTCGCCCTCGGCCTCGCCCCGGCGCCGCGCCCTCGCCCCCCCAGCGGCTCCCTTCCGGCCGCCCTCTCCCGGGGTTGCTCCCGGTTCGGACTTCCGGCGCCCGGCGCGCCCAGGTCCAGCCCTGCCCTCGGCCCTGCGGCGCTCCTGCCCAGAACCCGCGCCCCAGCACCCGCGCCGCCCCTGCCCGGCCGCACCATCCTGAGCGCGACCCCCTGTCGCTGCTCCCTCCGGCCGCATCTCCGGGCCGCTTCCCTTCCACCGCCCGACTCCCGGCGAACGGGTCCAGCGCCCGCCCTCCATGGACGCGTCCTCCGTTCTTCCGTCCCTCATCACGGCCTCCTCCCGGCTTGTCGATGACCGGCTGGATGCCACTAATTTTTCCGTCTGGCGGAAGACGGTCTTGATGTCCCTCCGCGGCATGGGACTTCATTCTCATCTTGAGAAACCCCCACCTGAACTCACTGACCCTAAGTTCGACTCTTGGCAGCTGGCGGACAGCAAAATCTTCGCCCTACTGGTCAACTCCATGGACTGCTCCGTGAAAGATGTCACCCGAACTGCCAACACCGTCAAAGAGCTCTGGGATTCCTTGATTGTCATGTTCTCCGAGACCAATAACTTGGCTCGGGTCTCTGACGTTCTACAGCGTCTCTCCCATATCCGCCAGCAGGATCGGACCTTCCCCACCTACTTCATGGAATGGAAGGGTCTCCGCGATGAACTACAGGAACTCTGGCCGATTCCTCAAACTCCGGCCGAAGCGCAGACTCAGCGGGACCAGCTCTGCCTATTCAATCTCCTGAATGGCCTCGCACCGGACTACGCCACGACGGCCACCGAGATGCTTGCCAGCCCGTCTACACTGGATATCCCGCAGGTCTATCATCGCCTGCAGAAGGCACATCGGGCCCTTGCACCACCCATCCCCCTCCCTGATCACACTGCGCTCCTCGGACGTGGCGGTAGTCGTCCTACCGGCCCTCGTGGGCGCGGCCGTGGGGACGGCCGACCTCGCCCCCTCTGCCAGCATTGCGGCAAGCTCGGCCATCTGGTAGACCGTTGCTGGGTCCTGCATGGTCGTCCTGAGTCGCACACCCGCCGGGGCCAGACTGCGCTCCGTGATGCGCCCTCACCTGCTGCTACTCTTCCCTCGTCGTTGGATCTCTCCCTGGCTGAGCTCCAGCTGATTCACGATTACCGGTCCACCTCCATCGCGGGCTCTTCGTCAGCTTCTCTTGCCCATTCCGGTGGTCACACTGCCCTTGTCAGTCATCGTTCCCCGGCATGGATGCTTGACTCTGGTGCGTCCGACCACCTCACCGGGGATGCAGGTATGCTCTCCCACTACCGTCCCTATAGTGGATCCTCCGCCATCACTGTTGCTGATGGGTCCACTCTCCCCATAGCCGGCTTTGGCTCCTGTTCCCTCACCTCCTCCCTTCACCTCTCCTCGGTGGCTCATGTACCCCGGAGTCCTTTTAACCTGCTTTCCATCAGCAAACTGACCAAGGATCTCAATTGCACTGCTCTCTTTTCCTCGTCTTCTGTTTTGTTTCAGGAGCGGACGACGAACCGGGAACTTGGTAGAGGCCAGCTTCGGGATGGGGTGTACATGTTCGCTGGCCCGCCTTCCATCGCCTGCGCGTCTCTCCCTGCTCATGCCGTTGACCTCCATTCCCGGTTGGGCCACCCTTCCGCCTCTGCACTTCATCGACTCTACCCCGATATTAGTCCCCGTTTTTCCTTTCCTTGTGAGTCGTGTCGTTTTGCGAAACATCATCGCACCTCATATCCTCCTCGAGTTGACGCATGGGCCGCCAAACCCTTTGATTTGGTTCATTCTGATGTATGGGGTCCCTGTGCTACCTCGAGTCAATCTGGGTATAAATATTACATTTCCTTCATTGATGATTATTCCCGGATGACATGGCTTTATCTTCTTCGAGATCGGACAGAGGTTCTCTCCACCTTCCAGACATTTTTTCATGAGATCCAAACACAGTTTTCTATCCCTGTCAAATGTCTTCGATCTGACAATGGGCGGGAATACTTATCCACTCACTTTTAGCAGTTTCTGCGGGCCCACGGCATCATCCACCAGACCTCTTGTCCTGATACCCCTCAGCAGAATGGGGTGGCCGAGCGGAAACACCGGCATATTTTGGAAACCGCTCGTGCCCTCCTCTTCCACCGCCAGGTCCCTCTTCTCTTCTGGGGGGATGCCATCCTCACTGCTACTTACCTTCTGAATCGTTTTCCCTCCTCCATACTTCAGGGGGAGACTCCCTTTCATACCCTGTTCCCCTCTATTCCTCCTCACTCCCTTCCACTCCGCGTCTTCGGATGTCTCTGTTATGTCCGGGATACTCGCCTCAATCTCTCCAAACTTTCTCCCAAATCCCTTCGCTGTATTTTTCTTGGATATTCTCGCACTCAGCGCGGGTACCGATGCTTCTCTCCAGACCTCCGCCGGTATATCACCTCTGCCGACGTATCGTTTGTCGAGACTTCTCCTTTCACTCTCCCCTCTCCTTCTCCTGACACTACCATCGATGACTGTCTTCCGCTCTTCGTTCACCCGCCTCTGGTATCTCCCCCTCCCGGTCATCTCTTTGGCCAGACCTACTCCCGTCGTCCATCCGCTGTACCTCCCATCCCGGCCGAGGACCACCTTGTTCCTGCTTCGTCCGCTGCTCCTGTCCCCGCTCCCGAGGACGCGCCGATTGCGCTTCGGAAAGGTACTCGCTCCTGTCAGACTACTCCTCTCTTTGTATCTTCCTACAGGGGTCTGTCAGCCCTGGAGACCGTGTCGCTTCCTCGGACAGTCGGTGAAGCAAAATCTCACCCCGGGTGGCTTGCTGCCATGAGGGATGAATTGCGGGCTCTGGATGAAAACCATACATGGGATCTTGTTCCACTTCCGGTGGGCAAACAGGCGGCCGGCTGTAAATGGATTTTCACGATCCGTCTCAATCCCGATGGCTCTCTTTGCCGCCTCAAAGCTCGGCTTGTCGCCAAGGGGTTTGCTCAGACATATGGCATCGACTACTTTGAGACCTTCTCTCCAGTCGCAAAGATGGCCTCGGTCCGCCTTTTCCTTTCGCTGGCTGCTCATCATCACTGGCCGCTTCATCAACTGGATGTTAAAAATGTTTTTCTCCATGGCTTTCTTGATGAAGAAGTCTACCTCCAGCAGCCTCCTGGTTTTTCGGCCTCTGGTGCCGACCGCCATGTCAGCCGTCTCCGTCGCTCCCTCTACGGCCTCAAGCAGTCTCATCGGGCTTGGTTTGGCCGCTTCAGCACGGTCGTCACAGCCTTTGGCCTCTCTCGCAGTATGAAGGATCACACAGTCTTCTTCCGTACGACGGCGCATGGCTGTATCTTGCTTTTGGTTTATGTGGATGACATCATCATCACAGGGAGCGACTCCAGAGGCATCGCCAGCCTTAAGGCGCATCTTCACCAGCACTTTCACACCAAGGATCTTGGTCCCCTCACTTACTTCCTTGGCATCGAGGTCTCCCGGACTGCGGACACTATTTCTCTCTGCCAGCGCAAGTATGCTCTTGATATCTTGCAGGATGCCGGGTTGAGCACCGCCACCGCCGTGGACACTCCCCTTGAGCCTGGGGAACGCTCCCTTCATTCCGACTCGGAACCCTTTCCTCATCCCGAGAGCTATCGCCGCCTGGTCGGTAAACTCAACTAGCTCACCATGACGCGTCCTGACATTGCCTGTGTCGTTGGCAAAGTCAGCCAGTTCATGGAGCATCCCACCCGATCTCAGTGGGATGCTGTCCTTCGCATTGCCAAATACATCAAGAAAGACCATGCCCGTGGCCTTCAGTACTCCCATCATGCTCACATGGATGTTGAGGCCTTCTGTGATGCGGACTATGCCGGCTGCCTCGCTACCCGCAGGTCTACTTCGGGTTTCGCCGTGTTCTTTGCCGGCAATCTCATCTCTTGGCGCAGCAAGAAGCAGACTGTCGTCTTCCGGTCGAGTGCCGAGGCCGAGTATCGAGCCATGGCCACCGTCACTACTGAGATCCTCTGGCTTCGTCATCTCCTCCATGAGCTCGGTTTCCCCGCATCGACTCCTGCTCATATCTGGTGTGACAATCAGGCCGCCACGAAGATTGCATCGAATCCCGTCTTCCATGAATGGACGAAGCATATCGAGGTGGACTGTCACTTTCTCCGCCACCATCTGGAGCAGCACCATATCGGCTTCGGCCATATCCCGACGGACGATCAGCTTGCCGATCTCTTCACCAAAGGTCTTCCAGGAGCTCGCCTTGAGTCTCTCACTACCCGGCTGGGTATTCACAGCCTCCCTGGCCCAGCTTGAGGGGGAGTCTGAGATGGTCCTGTGTCTTTGTTGTCTTTTTCTCTTTGTGGGACTCTATCCAATCTGGGCATGTCCAGCTTGAGGGGGAGTGTTGGACCCCATTTAAGGTTAAATGGGTATTTCTGTTCTGAGTCCCACATTAGACTTAACACCATGTAATTAGTTTTTACTTCTCTATAAAAGAGGATCCCCACCTCACATTGAGGTAAGGGGAATTCACCCTCTACACAACTCTTCACTGACCAATTTCTTCCACTTTGATCTATCATTGTTTTTTGAAAATTTTCTGACACCATCTCAATCAAAACATTACCACAAAAGAGGTTGCATAGAAGTTGATAATTTTTCATAAGAAATATACTTACGATATGTTTTTCTAAATTCTCACAACTTTGAGTAATAGGCTGGTTTAGTTCTTCAGATCTGATCTGGATCAGGCTGGACTTTTATACTTCGTCCAGGAATGGTAGTGATGCTGCATAATTACCATATTGCAGTTTGCAATATTTGACGCTACATGGTCATCTAGGCATTGCTAGGTAAAAATAGGCATCCACATGTACAAACATGATTGCCAACCCAACCACAGCAAAATGTTGAGTCTAAAATCGATGCAATTTGCTTACCCATCTGTCCATCAAGTGCAATAAGAACAATCAGAAAAACTTTAAGGGAAATGTTTAAGAAACATACAAGTGCTCGTGAAGGAAATGATCTGTACATGGAAATGAAGGAATTTGGAGTCATTAATGAAAAAAATATTGCAGAATTGAAGGCGGCTCTAGTCTATGGTTAGATTAGATGAACGAATCACCAGGAGCTTGTATGTCGGATCGGGATCCACTACGATAGAAATAAAGCATTGAGTCGAACTATTCTTTGGTGACAAGGCGATAGTTATGAAGAGTCATCGTCATGGCACTGTTAATGGCTAATGTTTGGAAGTCCAGTCATCAGTTTAGGATAGTCCAATTAGCGTAATTTCAACCATGCTTGTGAATCTTCAGATATTATTAATTGGCATTCTGCATATATTTTACAAAAAAGAAAAAAAAAACAAATCTAACAATGCTTCAACAACTTGGAGATTATTAATTGATATTCTGCATATACTTTAAAAAAACACTTCGAATAATGTTAGAACAACAGTTCAGCTTTTAACTCCAATTATAAATGAGCGCAATCAAATTTACCTCAGTTGAAGGCAATGTGCCAAATGTTTCGTTCTGTATGAACTACATTGAAATTCATATATATACAGCCATGATGAAATTACCTATTCCAGGATCCAAGCCCATTTCACCAAGAATTGTAACGCCAGCATTTTTTGCCTCAAAGTCTAAGAGTGACATGGAATCATCAAAATAACTGGCAGTGATGAGATGTTTCCGCAACTGCATGAAGGCGCACATTTGTTAATACCACACATTCTATCATCATATATGAGTGAAAAAAGCAAAGAAAATTGCAAAGTTCCATGACTTTCACTACTCACCAATCCGTTTATTGTGGGAAGCATTAAATATAAGATACACCATTGCAAATATTGTCAGGAGTTACGTAAATTAAATAGAATGATGGAAGCAACCAATAAAGTGGAATTGACAGCCAAGGTTTGCCACGTGGGTTGCAACTAGAATGTTGAGCAAGGCAGGATCCATGTATTAGAAGTTTTATATTGAACTGAAAATAAAAATTGTGATAACTGAAATACCGAGTTAGGCAACTAACATCATTCCCACTGGTTTTGGATTAAAAACTTTGTATGATACCAAGCTCAATTATGTTCGATCCGATGATAACTCATATTGTCTTTAATCCACTACAATTGACGCAACCCAGATCAACCCGCAACAAACACATATCTCCACTGCATAAAATAACCAGCAACACCAGTAGTATATATATAAACTGTACTATATACAATGCATGTATGAGACATCACATGGTACGTACAACGCTGCATAGGCGATACATCATAGAAACCGTACATATGACGAAGTCTCCAGATCCGACAAGTACGAGACACTGGAAAGCTCCTCGCTGTGTGAACTCCTGGACCGATCTCCAATCACAACGGTCAATGCCACCATCCCGAACCACCAAACTCCACTAAGCATCCCCAAGCGCCATCATTCGTCAGCTCCAAAAAAAGTCGCATCAACTCCACACCCATCAAGGCCATCTCCGAACCGTACGACGTTTGCACATACACAACATGTGTGGGCACAAAGCCTGGGCAGTAAGACACCCCAAAACCACAAAGGAATGACAAAACAACATGTCAGCTCAAGACTCTGAAACAAGAGAGGAACCGACAAGAAGGCAAAAAATCTAGATATGCACTATTACTAAAAGTTTCAAGGATACAGAGAAGTCTCGGTCATCTCAAGCTCTAACCCACAAAGGATCGCATCTCACGAGCAACTAGGGATGTTTGGGGTACTCACTAAGTCTGAAGTTAATAGCCCAGCTACAAGTCACATCTTGAAGACAACCAACGGGTGCCAAAGGGGTCACAAGGCTTGAAGTGTCCAAACAGACTGACCTTTCTAATATCCATGTTACCACTGAAAACCATAAAAAGGGGGACCCGTTCATCGCTGAAGTATGTGTGCCGATCGAGGGAGTACAACACCCTAACATCCACAACTACCATGCCTCTGATTTAAGAACATACTGGGGGAGGGATGCAGACATAAAAGAGAGTCTCACTCCGAACAACCAACTATAGATGGATCAACCCAAGGAAGCCGCCCAACATCACCTCACAGAAATCGCAACAGGGGACCTGCTCCTCGCCGAAGTATAAGAGTTGAATAAGGGAGTATCAAACACTGATGGAGGACCCGCACCTTGTTGAGCAATGCATGTCAAACAAGGATGTACCTAACTCCAAGGATAAGATAATCGCGTCCTGAGCAAGCCAAGAATCAAAGCTACCAGGCTAAACCACCCACGTCATCTCAGTGAGTACATAATAGGGGACCCGTGCCTCGCCGAGGTAAACATGTCGGTCAAGGGAGTTTCGACCCCTGATGGAGGGCACGTGCCTTGCCGAGCAGTATGCGTTGGCCGAGAGATTATTGAACTCCAAGGATAGAGTACTCACGCCCGAAGTATATGGGGTAGTATCAAACTCTAACAGCTGTGTGGAGGACCTGTGCCCTGTCTCATATCCTACCAGGGGAGTACCTGACCCCATGTCCACTCTGATCGTCTCGCTCAATTACAGTCATCACCCTCACGGAGCTAAAGCCTAAACTTATTCGAAACACAATGTAAACGGCCTCAGGTGGTCTAAAGGATCAGACCGTTACGATCTGCGTGGGAAAAAGCTCAGGACAGACCATCTCCTTGCCCTAATACGACATAAAGCTGAAAAGATACGTAAATTCCAACAAAGGGCTCGTGTCGGGTCATTCTTTCTAGGCTTAACACGGTCACGACGTGAGCTATCACACCACAATCCCTAACTCATTGGTTTCACGCTGCAGTCGGCGGCAGCTTTAATCCTCTTAGTGCCGCAATCCACACATTCACGATGTAGCTGCCTCCTACACGCCGCAACTCAAGCTCGCAGTCATCTTCACCAAGCCGCGACCACTTCATTCACACTGCAACCATCGCCTCCATGTCGCAGCCTCATTCACCACGTCGCGACTCATCTCATGTAGGATTAACTCGGGTGGGGGGGGGGCTCCAAGTGAGATTAACTCCAACTAATAATATACGTTGCTGAAAAGGGGGGTGGTCACGACACAACATATAGTGTTGCGGTGTGATCGTCCCTACTTGAGCTAGGGGAGATACACGAGACCCATGCATTGTGGCGTGGCAAGTAGTGTCACGCCACAACGAGACACCCAATGACACTACCTCGCCGCTCTCATCATTTCCAACCCACACTATCGTCTTCACGTCGCGCCTCAACTACTGATCACCAACACCGCAACCCGTCATTATATGGACCAGTGGATTCCACTATCGAACTGCAATAAGAAGAGATTGAAGAGAAAGATTCGACAATGTAATATCATGCAAGGGAAACACATCAACAAAGGTTCAATCCGAAGGGGAATTCTCTTAGTGACCAAAAGGGCATCTCAAAAGAGATATCAGGAGGTGAACGGCAAACAACAACAAATAGATTCACGATCAAAATCATGCGATAACAAAGCATGAGATGAGCATAGAGTCCCACCCCGGATCTCGTTCGTTGATGCTGCACGAATCCGTTCTCTAGGAGTGCCAAGGGATCACCACACGATCTCCGCCGGTCAAAGGATCATCCAAGACACCTTAGGCTCCAAAAACACACCACCAAAGGCTGATAGGTAAAGGGAGGAAAAGAAAAATTCGTAGGAGAGGCTTCAGTCACTATTAACAAAGAAACCCAAGGTCAACCACTTCACGGCGTGACTCTTCTTGTCACGCTGCAATGCCACAGTGCAGCTAGGACTTCCACGCCGCAACGACCCGCAGTTAATCAGACGTACATGACTCCACCCCGACGGTGTTGGCGTGACCCCTGCTGTCGCACCCCATTTTCAAGTGGGTCACCTGCTTCTGCTTCCGCACAACCTTGCTCCAGTCATCCCGCCCGCCTCTCTCCAAGATTTGTTGTTGGTCGCACGACCACCTCGCCTCCTCTTTCCAAACACGACACCTCTCGCCCATGTTCCACCCTTGCTGTGCAGGCTTCGACATCAGATCTGGTAGTCCGATCCCTCCACCCATTACACATCACCCCTACTTTCATCTCGCCGAACCATTGATGCAATCTGGGTGTTCCTGCCGAACGTTCGATTAGTGTCCTGTTTGTTGTTCCTGCACACCTGGATGTTTTTGTCTCGGCTATTCCCGTCACGACATGATCCGACTATTCCCACCGATGCATTACTTTTTCAGCTATTCTTGTTGGATCCGGTATGACGGGCGCTGTTCCTTGGTTGGCACAATCTTTTTCAGCGCCATCATTCATAAACTTCTTGAGGAGCACCCATGGCAGTTTATATTTTCTTATGTTTTGTCTTGTTATGTTATCAAGTTGGGTATGTCCAACTTGAGGGGTAGTGTTAGCAGTATTTTTTGTTTGCTATGTTTCATTTTGCTTTATTACCTATCAAAGCTAGGTACATCTAGCTTGAGGGGGAGTGTTAGAGGACGCGAGTCTCACATTAGGAGGTATCTTGGGTATTGTGTCACCACTCTTATATTTTAAGAAAACTATGAAGTACGACAAAATAAAACCAAAGTGTAAATGAGAAAAATACATGCACTATCTGAAATGAAGTCCCAAGCTGACAACAATTGGAATAAAAGGAAGCTGAGAGAGCCCGACTCCTGATCTCCAAGCCCAACCACCGTACGCGGTCAATGCACCCAGGTAAAACTATGTTCCACTAAACTCACTGTCGATCTGCCCGTCGTCTGCATAAGACACGACATGTACAGACAAAACCCATATAGGGATGGGTATATACATACCCAGTAGGATGTCCCAAAAACTGTAAGGGAGTGATAGAGAGATACAACAAAAGGTAGTCAACTCAACCAATAATAGAGGGAATCGAAACCCATCATATACATACATACATACATACATATATATATAGCTCATAAAGAAACCTAGACAAGAGAGAAATGAGATCTCTATCTCACAACCCAGCCAAAGTCGATGAGTCTGCCTGCAACTCAAAAAATCCATCACCAATGTCCAGCATCAAACGCAACCTCACCAGAATATGTGTGGAGGGGCTCGCTCCTCGCTATTGCGCTCCACATGCAAGAGAGCCACAACTCTCGCGGAGGACCCACACCGTCGGAGCTCGAAGACAGGGGAGTACCACTCGGTAGATAGAGGACCTGCACCCAGTGTAGGGGAGTTCTGAATCTACCTATATAAAAAGTATGGGGAACCTGCGCCTTGGTGCGACAGGGGAGTACTGATCCCAACAACTCTTCGATGATCCTGCCCTGATCACTGTCATCGTTAAGCGTCGTGTAATTACTCAGATTTCCCCGGACCATTCCTTTGTGAAAATTCAATGCTTGTGGTGTTCTTAGGGGTCGCAGTGATTTGTTTCGGGAGTTTGAAAAAAATCCAATTTCACCAAACAGTTTCACCAAAACGGTGGCACCGTGATGGTGGCACTGTAACAGTGGCACACCGAGATGGTGGCACCGTAACGGAGGCACACCGTAACGAAGGCACACTGTAACGGTGGCACCATAACAGTGGCACACCGAAACAGTGACACACCGACACGGTGGTATTGTGACGGTGGCACACCGAAACGGTGGCTCCCCTTTTCCAAATTTCCAGTTTTTCCCAGTTTTTCCAGTTTCGTACCTCTTACGTTTTATTTGACGTAAACTGAGTTTAAAGCCTTGTTTGAGCGTTTTTAAGGGCGTTTCAAAAGATATTAAGTATATCTTTAATATCCTAACGCTCCGGGGACTTTGAGATATTCAAACCGCGTGATTTTGACCACGATCTCACGTCAATGACTTTTGAAACAGTTCTTCCTTTAATATAGAATCTGGCTCTTTCAAAGCCGGGATCTTCCCTTCCTAGTGTGTTTCTGTTCCCTCTTGGTGCGCCTAGAGCCTTAACTTCCCATGGAGTCGCGTGTTGTGTCATAGCCATCGATCGAGCTTTCCTTAGAGTTTTTCCTTGGAGTTTTCCTACTGCTCGTGCGACCCTTTATTTTGGCAAAGAGGAGTTTTGGCCACCTGTTGTTTCAGGTAGGGATTCTTCTGTCTCTCTTTATTTGTGTATCATGCGGGGTGGGTGTAGTAATGTTTCGTCGTGAAAAACGGCTGAATCCTTTTCCTTAACAAGTAATAAATGAGGGGAAGGGAATATGATGATCAAAAGATAACAGGGGTCAATGAAATAACGGAAGGGAAGTGATGATGTTACGTATGTTGTTTTAATTGTTATTCATGAACCTTGTTTTGAATTGTATGGGTTGTAAGGTCTTCTGAAAATCATGGTCGTTGGTGGTCTTTGCTTGCAACTGGTGGTGTTCTATATTGTTGTGATGCTTTGATAAATGACTGTAACATGAAATCTGCTTAATCACGTATACTTAATTAAATAAATGGATACCCCAGGATCAAACCTGCTATGTGATCACCCCTGTTATTTAAAGTGGAATTAAAGAACCCCTCTTGCTAAATCTGAATATTTAAAGTGGAATTAAAGAACCCCTCTTGCAACTGGTGGTGTTCTATATTGATGTTACGTGTGCTGTGTTTGGTTGGGTTTTGTACTTCGTGGGGATTTTGTGAAGTTGTTGTTGGTAACCTCGTTACGGGTACAGGGGGTGGACAGAGGGAATGACCTTGTGCTTGGGGGATGGCCTGTTTGTGCAGCGGGGCTACTGTTTGGTGGTGTTTTGTTGTGGGCTTTGTGTATGGGGTGGTACAGGAGGTGTGACGGAATATCAGGTTGAGAGATTAATTGATTGTGGAATGGATGAACTTGTAGGCAGTGGGACTGCCTTTGGTTTATGTTGTGGTCGTCAAACGTGTTTGAGAAGTGAGACTCTGATGTGGTTATGCGTTGTTTGTGCAACGGGACTGCGGCTTGGTTTGGCTTGTTGTGTTGGGTATGGCTGTGGATGGTAGTTGTCCCAGGTAGTGCTGGAATAAATTAAAGTGAACCCCTTAATTAATGAATGACAAGTGATTAAATGAAAAGGGGTTATTGTGGTTGTTTGTGTGGTTGTGCATATAAGGGTAACAGCAAATGTGGTTCTGTGTGGGCTGATTGTTTGTTTGGAACCTGTAGGTTGGGTTGAGTGTTTGCTTACCTATATTTATAAATTGTAGTTCCTTGTGATTTCTATACGCACTCCACTCTTGTTGAGCACCATGTGCCGAACACCCTCATTTCATGGGGGAGGGTATCTTTCCCAATATTTCGGTGGGAGGATGGATGGTTGGTTACTAACTTTATTCCTCACACCCTCTTCGTGTTCTTACCGCTCGAGCGTATCCGGACAGGCTGTAATGGCTTGAGGTTTACAATAGTCCAAGATCCTTCGGGCAGGTTTTGTTGTGGACGAGGGACCCAGGTGTTTGCGGGCCAGGATTGTTTTCCCAAGGGTCTTTGGGATGAGGCTCAAGTGTCTTCGGGCGAAAGTCGTGGTTGTTGTGGCCAAAGTGTCTGCGAGCGGGATGTGTGGTGCGGTTGTGGCTCAGGTGTCTGCGGGCGGGATTTGTCTGTGGTTTGAGGCCCAGTTGTGTGTGGATAGGTTGTGTCAGTGTGACTGCATTTTGGAAGAGTGGTAGGGTCAGGATGTTAGCCGTTAGGAATGAGCAGCTAACCAGTGGGAAAGTGGTGCGAGGTACCCAAATGTCAATATGCTTATACTATTACTTGACTTGACTTGAGTTATTTGGTGAGTGTGCCTTGGTGAGGTTGGGTTGGTTAGTACTCCTTGGTAGGTGCTTTGAGGTTCTATTGTTCTCTCACAGAAGCATTAGTATGTTCCCCCACTTGTGCACGGGTGGCTTTAGTTTTCCTACTGGGTATACTTGTATACTCACCCTAGGTTTGTGAAACTGTTTTTCAGGTTTCCGGGAGGACTTTGAGGACCGTGCGAGACTTTACTAGCTCGGGCATCGGGATAGTTGTAGTGCTGCTACTTAGTCTTTTCTTTTGGTACCATGCTTTGGAGTTTTGTTGTACCTTTATGACATTTTATCTTTAAATCATGCATGGGTTGGATTTTGGTTTGCCTTATATAAAAGTTTGGTGTTGTTCGGGATTTTTGCCGTCTTATCTCTCGATCCTATTTTCCTTAAAAATGGTAATGTCTTCCATTTTGTGTGAGATTCTATACCCTTGGTGCTAGTCGCCACTCCGGGGCCAATTGAAGGAGAGACTCGGGAGTCATTATCTCTCCTTCATCTTGAAGAAGGAAGGGCGTGACACTTTGTTGTCTCTTCCCTCATCTTGAAGAAGGCAGGTTGTGACATGTCGCCTAAAGAAGTGTCATGCACGAAACATCTCACATTGTATCTCGTATGCCATAATGATGATCGTCATCGTGTTCTACGTGAAAAACTACTCAGGAAAGGCTACTCGCGGACCAAAATCCGAGTCCAAATGAAAAAAATACAAGAGAAATAAGTCGAAGGGAATACATGACATGCAAAGGGTCCACATGGCGTGTGACCTCGCCTCGACGCTGGTCGTGTTCTTCTCTAGACATGGCTTGAAAAGTCATGTCATTGTACATGACGCGTCTTAGCCACTTGGGGCCTGCCCGTGTGCTCCCGACCGTGCCCGTGTACCCGGGCATGTATTTGGTCGTGCTCGGGTTCTGGCATGTGCCTGTGTACTCCCAGAGTACAAGGCATGTCCGATCGCATGGGGTCCTGAGTGTGTGCCAGCTGGCACATAGCTTCGGCACCCAGGGAGGGTCTCACGGCGTGTGGGCCCAACTACACGGTGTGCGATCCTTAACTCCGCCCGAAACCCTAGTACCGCACAGGGGATACTACACGGCGTGTGTTCTTCTAGACTACATGCCGTGTAGACGGGATTTTCATTGGCCGAACAACCTGGTTTTCATGCGTCTCTAGACCTGTCGTCGTCGATGTGATTTCCACGGTTTGACCGCCCGGGATCGATGAAAAACACCTCCGACAGTCGATTCCTGACCTCCGATGGCCGAAAATCGAAATCCGATAATCCGCACGAAGCCCCCATCGCCGCCTGTTGCACCTCCCATCGCCTGCCACCTGATCCACATCAATTTTGGAAAGGGCCTTAATTACTCTAGTTCAATTTTGGGGTGCAGGCCTCCAAATGAAAACCCCACGGGTACCTTGGGTTTTTTATTCACAAGGGTTGGCATTACTGAAATGGAGAAAGTAACCTGTGCAGTTAAATCGGCCGTTCCTGAAAAGGGGCTTATCATGCTCATTAACCACCCAGATACATTTAAGAAACAATTAAATTTTCGTCATGTTTTTCACGTTGAGGACTTGGATTGGTTGATGTTTGAGATTAGTAGCATGTGGGATGGCATAGGGTGATGTCAGGTTTACAGAAAAGGGAGATGGCTGGGAAGCTGGACATGGAATTGGTAGTCACTACCATGTGGGGGGGGGGCTCCGGGAACTACTTGGGAAAAGGGATTCTTCGACCATCGTATGAAAATGTCTACAACTCATGAAATGTAGGGAAGTTCCAGTATTTCACATGGATCCCAGAGCGTTTCGATAACCCAGAAACCCTATTCCGTGTTACTGGGGGTGGCTGGGCAGAGTACGAAGCTGCACAACCTTTGCAATGGCGATTTATCACAATTGCTATTCATCAAAGAGGTGGTTGTTGGAAGGGTGTAGCTGGATCCATTTGGATGAAGTCGGGGGTGAAAAGGGGAGCATGGGGCAGTGCGCCCCTGCTCCGGGGGGCAAAGGTCCCGACCTAAGTTTTGGGAACTGTAGCAATATTAACTCACTGTAGCAGGGCTGACCAGGGACACTGATACGACACTGCAGCATTGCGGACTTACTGTAGCAGTATGCGACAGGACACTGTAACATCTTGAACTTTGGAGAAAACTGTCAATGTAGCTCAACGAGCTTCTTATCACCGACACTGTAGCAGCTTAGACTTGAGTGATTGCGGAACTGTAGCACAACAGACTTACTGTGCGGTTGGTGGAACAGTTGCATTGTCTCCATTATGAGCTCATTCGAGCCAGGGTTTCTATGTGTGTGAAACTCTGAAAATCTCCCTACAATTCTGCTCCTGAAATTAGTGTTCCGCCTCTCCATGGAAATAGAGATTTTTCCCGAACCACGAAAATCGTCGTGTCTGTGAATATCTTCTTGTTCTTTTTTGTTCTGTCTTTTCTTCATCTGCAAACCTATTTGTCGCTGCGACTCCCGACATTTCCGCAACAACTAGTATCAGAGGGTGAGTTTGAAAGATCGAGTCTCAGTTTTCTCTAATTGAACGTTGGCTATGGAAGAAGACAATGTGAAGATCGATTGCTTCGACGAAACTAATTTCAGCTACTGGAGGATACAGATCGAGGATTATCTTTATCAGAAAAAGATGCACTTACCGCTTCAAGGTGTAAAACCAACGGATATAGAGAAAACAGAGTGGGAGTTATTGGATCGACAGGTTCTAGGTATTGTGCACCTTACATTGACCAAAACCGCGGCATTCAACATCAGAGAGGAGAAGACGATGACTAGGCTAATGAAAGTTCTCACAAATCTGTACGAGAAGCCTTTTGCATCAAACAAGGTATACCTGATGCGACGACTGTTCAATCTAGCAATGATTGAAGGGAGAATTTGTTGGAAAGGTGTAGCCTGATCCTTTTTGGATGAAGTCGGGCCGAATACACTATATTGCTTCTATATGTGGAAGATATGCTCATTGCAGAATATGTATGCAGATGATTGATGAACTTAAAGGGCAGCTGGCTAAGGAGTTCGAAATGAAAGATTTTGGAGAAGCTGACAAGATTTTGGAGAAGCTGACAAGATTTTGGGGATGACGATCAAGAGAGGCCGCTTAGTTGGAACCTTGATGTTATCACAGACTGACTACATTGAAAAAGTTCTAAGAAGATTCAATATATCTGAGGCAAAGCCAGTCTCCATTCCCCTGGCGAGTCATTTCAAATTGTAAAATGATGAGAGGATGAATCCAATACCTAAGATGTCTCTCTAAGGGAGGTCTTAAAGTTATTTTATAATGAATAATAAAGACCACATAAGACCACAAGTCCGATATGAGACGCACACTAACACTCCCCCTCAAGCTAGGTCTACCTAGCTTGAACACATAATGGAAAACAGACCAAAGCAAATAAAAAGAAAGCAAACAAGAAACACTGCAAACACTCCCCCTCAAGTTGGACATACCCAACTTGATTACAAAACAAGACAAAAAAAAACCATCCGCGATCGCAGCTCCCCCTTGAGATGAAAATAATGGATGATGGAAGATGTCGTTGAAATAGTCATATTACATCAGTGGCGCGACAAGTCGTCGAGGCGCACAAGAGAATCCGCGCAGGCGGGGCTGGTCGACAGGACGTTGGGAAAACCGCACAGGCGGGGCCGGTCGACGAAGCGTTGGGAAAGCCGCACAGACGGAGCCAGTCGACGGAGCGCCGGTAAATCCGCACAGGCGGGACCGGTCGACAGAGTTCCGGGAAAGCCGCACTGGCGGGGCAGTCGATGGAGCAACGAGAGAGTCGTGAGGAGCCGGTGACAGCGAGCCAAGTGACGGGGCGCCGTGGAGGAGCCACGCGGGTTGACGACGGGAGAGAGGTGCGGGAATGAATGCAACATCGCACAAAGATGGGCGACGGGGATGGGTATCGTCGGGTACGGAGAGGCCGGCGCACATAGGGCAAAGGCGCCGAGGGCTGCCGTGATCAACTAGAAGGGATGACGAGAAGGGAGTCGGCGTTGTGGTAGGGCCGACACGCATGGGTCGTGCAAGGAGGAGGGCGCGCAGAGAAGCGACGTCGCAGGAGGGAGGAGGCGGGACTTGGTCAGCGGTCGGAGCTCATGGTGGCCGAGACTCCCAGATCTGGCCGAGATGCATTAGCGCATGAGGGAGGAGCGGCGCAACACAGACGGGACGAAGGAGGCGCATGATGGAGCTAGGATCCATCGCGAGAAGAGGAGAGGGCCGACTGGATAAACGGGAACAGTCGTGAGGAGAGGTTGGAGCCTCCGAGGACCGTCACGCATTAAGGGAGGGAGTCATCGGCGACTGGAGGGCGACGCAGAAGAGGTCGTCGATGGTGAAGCTCCCGCTGAGGGGTCATTGCACGGGAGTTGCTGACGCGCAGTGCTGGGGGAGTCGTGCGGAAGCATGCCAACGACGGGCGCGGGAGTGCCGACTACAGGGGCACAACAAGAGGGGTTGTCGCACGAGAGTGGCAGAGGAGCCACGTAGGAAGCAGCCGACGAGACGAGGCACGAGTCCAGGCAGAGGAAGGCTCGTCTCACAGGGAGGGTTGCGTGCAAAGATGGAGAAGGGGGTGGGGGGCGGCTGACTCATTTGGCTGGGAGCCACCACCCCCGACGGGGGGAATACGGAGGAGTCCTCCGAGAAAAAATAGACAGGAGGATGAGCTAGGGTTGAATAACCTCCTTTGATAACATGTAAAATGATAAGAGATGGTGGATTCAATACTCAAGATGTCTCTCTAAGAGCTGCCTTGAGATTATTGGACACAGACTCCAACACAAATTATCAAAGTAATCACTAAAGATGGCAGAGCAGGTTGAGTACATAGCAAAGGTTCCATATGAATCAGTTGTTGGAAGCCTGAAGTATGTCATGATTTGTACTCGACCTGACATTGCTCATGCAGTTGGAGTTGTAAGCAGATACATGGCTTACCTTGGAAAACAATATCGGGAAGTTGTGAAGTGGATACTGAGATACCTGAAGGGAAGCAAGGAAGTATCACTATGATTTGGTAATAGAAATTCATTACAGGGATATGTGGATGCTGACCTTGAAGGTAATATTGACAGTAATAGTACCACAGGTTATGTATTTACCTGTGAAGAAACTGCAGTAAATTGGATATCTCAGTTGTAGAAGGTGCTAACATTATCCACCATGGAGGCATAATACATTGTTGTAACAGAAGCTGAAAAAGATATGGTTTGGCTGAAGAACTTATTAGATGAGCGGAGTAGAAAATGAGAGGAAAATGCATTGCTTTGTCAAAGTCAGAGTGTTATACATCTTGCAAAGAACCCGGTGTTTCATGCCCAGACAAAACACATTCAGTTGAAGTGCCATTTTATCAGAGGTTTGATACAGGATGAGTTACTTACATTGCAGAAGATTCAGGGAACCAAAAATCTGGCAGATATGTTGATGAAGCCGATGGTAATACAAAAGTTGAGACACTATCATGCCTCCGTTGGTCTCGAATGATGAATGGAGGATGAAAAACAGAATATGGGAGAACACTATGGGAGCACAAAGGGGAAAACAACTAGTATTTCATGAATGGTCAGCTTGAAATTGAAACTACGAATGGAAGCACACACTGGTGAGTGAAGAAGAGAAGGAGCTCAGATTAAGTAAGTTGTGTAAGTCAGTAGCATCGAAGCATGTCAGTTTGGCGGATCAGACTCCAAGTGGGAGATTGTTGGAATGGTGTAGCTCGATCAGTTTTGGATGAAGTTGGGCCGAATGCAGTACGCGATGGCGGGAGGGAGGAAGACTGCGACAATAGGCGTGGCTCTGTTGCAGGGGAGCGGCTCTGCGAGACCCGACGCGGCAGAGGAAGAATAGTGCGTACCGGGAAAAGACGCCGCGATGGGATGCTCGGGCAGCACGGAGCAACGACAGATTAGACCAAATAGATAAGAACAAAACACTGACTACTTATATAATAGAAGAGCAGCAGCAAAAATACAAGCAGAGGAGGAGGAAGATGAAGATCGAGAGTGATCCCGCCCAAGCCCAGAGGCTGCTTTCCAAGCCAAATGGCCGATTCCCAGATAATCTCTCGCTGCCTCCCCCCTGCCCCTTGCTTCTACTTATAACAACCACCCTTTCCATGGGGAGCTAGCTACTTCCCCCACTTCTAACAAACTAACAAATTCCCTCGATACCACCCTAACAAACTAACCCCATACAAATACCATTATACCCCTTACCCAAACTCCTTCCAACTCATAGGTTTCTATCAAGTTCCTCTTTGAGTTTTTCATTTGAGCCTTAGTGGCCGAGTCTTATTCGGAGATAAAGAGCCTTTGTTGGGAAAAATGACCTAAAATTCAGGGATATATATTTGTTTGAATTAATGGAATCCCTGTATAAAAGTGTTAAATGGGTTTATGAGGGTTTTCCATGTTTTAGAAGGCTTTGGAGGTGATTCAGATCCTTGTGTAGGAAACTGGGATGAAAACTGTCTGCAGAACATTTACACGCCGTGTAAATGTTGCCAGACACATGTCGTGAACGGTTACAGGCCGTGAACTGATTCAGGACATGAAGAGTACACATTGTGTAATAGTCGAGCATGGTTCAATAATAATCTGAGGCGACGGGTTTTCCGGTGCATCCCTCTAAAAAGAAATACACGACGTGTAAATGGATTACAGCCATGTAATTTCCCGATTAGCAGTTTTAAGGTTGTTGTGCGGATGATTTTTTATTTCACCCCGCCGCAGCTTCCCCCCTCTTGACCCTAGGGCGTCTCCCATGTGATTTTCGAGCGCCAGCTTCCTTTCCGGACATCTCGTTTGTGATCAATCCCTGGTAAGTCGTTTTATTTTGCTTTCCCCTTCTCTCCCTTTGTTCTCTGGCCATTGCGGTGAAACTTTTTTTTGACCTTGGTCGTTGTTGGTTTTGATCTTGATCAATTCTAATCTAGAATCCTTCTTACGATCATTTGCGCTTTGGTTTTTGTTGGCGATTCCTACTCGAAGCGTTGGTTGATCGTCGGTTAAAGGTAGGGGGTTTAAACCTTAACCCTATGGTCTGTTTAATTGCAAAGTATGTGCAATATTGCAATAGCGCCAAGATATGGGTTTCTGGTGAGCAACCCTTGATTATAAATGAATTGACTAATGGCTTAAAGTGTGTCTAGCAAGATATGGGTTTTGGGTGATTGCTTGATATAGACTCACCTTGGCCTGGCTTGATTATTGAAATGACTGACATGTTATTGCTTTATGACCAAATGATAAACGAAAGGTGTAATTGAAAACTTTCATAATTAACCGTTGAGCCTATGGTGTGATATTTTGATATCCTTGCGGACTATGCCCAGTGATAAATGTTGTAATGATTATATAGCGGACTATACCCAGTGATTCATGCTAAAATGCTTATATATCGGGCTTGACCTTGATACATGTTGTAATTTATATAGCAGGTTATACCCAGTGACACATGCTGAAATACTTATATATTGGGCTCGGCCCTCACACATGCTGAAATGCTTATACATCGGGTTTGACCCTGACACATGCTGAAATGCTTATATACCGAGCTCGACCCGCTGAAATGCTTATATAGCAGGTTTTGACCCAGATTTGTGTGATATTTTACCATGGTTATATGGTTATGATCGACATGGTTGTGAGACATTCACAGAGACATTTCGACATGGCGCTGAGGCAGGTTATGTTTTACCATGGATATATAGTTATGGTCAGCATGGTTGTGAGAGAGATATTTCAGCATAGTGTCGAAGCAGGTTGATATGGTATTAATTGAATTGTTTAATTAATTAATACACCAGTTTATTGCATTATTGCATGCACTTATTATCAGATTGATTATGTTTAGACGCGGTGGTGTCGACCTACTGAGTTTTACTCACCCTATTTGGGTCGTCGTTTGGTACCCGAACAGATTACATGGATGCAGGGTTGGACAAGGGCAAGGGACCTTGCTGTTGATTATTGATTGTTGGATGGGCTAGAGTTTAGAGACGGAACCGACATGGGGATCAGGACCGGGGTCTTTGAGTTTGAGTATGCTAGTCTTTTATTTGTATTACTTCTAGCATAACATTTAGTTGCATTCCAACACGACATTACATTATTCCTTTATGATTTTTTTTTGGATTATTCAATTGGCTTTTATTGTTTGACTTTTTCGCAATATTATAATTGTTTCCATTATTTTCTACTCTGATATTTAATTATTATTGGATTATTCCGCTGTGTTGTAACTCTGTAACCAGGGGTATAGTCTCTCCACTATACTCATCACACCCCCGCTGCTAGTTGGCAGTCTCGGATGTACGGAGAGGTGCACATAAGGTCTCGCAAGCAACCTGTTTCGGCCACGTGAGAGAGTGCCGGATCGGAAAACGTTACAAAGTGGTATCAGGGCAACCGAGTTTCTTTTATATTTCTTTACTATTTGGGAAAGGCAGAAAGGAGAATGAGATGTGTCGAGACTTGGCAATGAGCTTGTGCATATGAGTAGATAATTCATGTATGGGGGAAAATCCGAGTGCCCAGAGGTGGATTGTTGTTTATACTGTTCGCTTGTTCCAGTTGATGTTACTTCACCTTGGGTGATTCACATGTTGTGTGACGTTATTATTTCGTGATGTTACTGGTTCTTGAGATTTATACTCATGGTAGGTATAACGCGAGATGAGTATGCATGCATCATGATAGAAACATAGTGATATATATTGACATACATTGCTCATGATAGACACATATTTATTGCATGTGTTATATACTTGCCTATATGAACCGTGGTATGAGATACTTGTTATATATGAAAAATGGACAGAAATAAACTCTTCTGTCATGCTAAAACATTTGTAAGCCATGTTTAGAGAGACCAAGAGAAGTGGTTCTCTGTTGTTGTTACCTGTTGAGGCTGACCTTGTTGTTATATTCAGTGTTCCAAGGAGTGTGTTTGTCTTGTAGCGAAAATGTCTCCTCGTCATTTTCAAGCTGAGCATCAGGAGAGTGTCAATCAGCACGCTCCTAATGCAATTGAACCGAAGCTTCCTGTAGTTCCTAAGGATCATATGGATGTTCAGCTTCGCGATAGCTTCTTGAAGATCATGAGATCCATGGAAAGAGAGACAGCTCGCACCGTGCCTTAGATGTCTGAGCTGACGAGAGAGTTTCAATTGCATCATCCGCTTACTTTCACTGGGGAGGGAGGCCCCCAAGCAGTAGAGTTCTGGATCCAGTCAGTCCAAATGATCTTTAAGCATCTTAAGACACCCGTACATAGGAGGGTGAAGCTTGCTGCATATATGGTTCATGAACTAGTCAAGCATTGGTGGAACATTTTTAAGCAAGTAGGGCAGCAGGAGGAGCTATCTGAGAATGACTTCGAGACGAAGTTCCTGAGCCATTTCTATCTCGAGACGTTGAGGGATGATAAGACTCGTGAGTTCATGCACCTAACATAGGAGGGCATGTCAGTGTTGGACTACACTGAACGTTTCACCGACCTGCAGCGCTTTGCGCCATCTTTGGCAGCTGATAAGATCTTCAGGGAGAGACATTTTCAGGACGCTCTTTGAAACGAGATCAGGTCGCAGGTGAACGTGTTCCGTCTGAGCATTTTTACGGATGTGATGAACCAGACACTCATCATGGAAGGGAATCCGAGAGAGGCCCCGGGCAGCGGTCAGGTTGTTTCAGCAGGGTGAACTGGGAACTCTTCTTCTAGTGGAAAGAGGCGTCGCTGTGATAGTTTTCGCCAAGGCAACAGCGGTCAGAGCAGTCAAGGTAGTGGGCATCCATCTCAGGATTGTGTTCCGTCGCATTGCTATCAGTGTGCCAAGATGGGCCACAAGCGGCCTCAATATTTGTACCTCGTTTTGGAGTGTCGGGCTTGCAGCAAAATGCGCCAACAGCAAAGGTTTTGTTGGGGCATACAGCAGCAGAGCAGTGGCAGGGGATCAGGATAGGTACCAAAGTCTGGGAAGGACTCAACTATTCCTTAGCAGACGGGTAGCTAGAGTTCCACAGGACCTTTTGGTCGAGGCAGGGGACATGGTACCCCAGTGTAAGAGCAGTAGTATCAGGCAGAGGGAATAGCTCAGGGGAGTCAGGTTGGAGCCCAGGGTAGAGGGGTTGGTCAGCTACATGTTATGCAGACTACTCCGGCTATTGTGGATGCAGGACCGTCTACTATCAGAGGTTACAATTCTTGTATCAACTACCCTTGCATGCGTTTTGTTTGATACGGAAGCATCACATTCTTTTTTATCCGCACTTTTTGTAAACGATTTGGGCTTAGATGTGGAAAGCTTAGATGATGTTTTGACCATCGACACACCGTTGGGAGCGTGATCAGAGAATATCAAATGTTGCAAGACGTGTTCTCTAGAGATTGGTTGTTACCATTTCTTTTGGAAACCATTCGTGCTGGAAATGTCAGGCTTCGATTTGATGTTTGGTATAGATTGGTTAGTTCTATACCAGGCTCATATCGACTGTTACCGGAGGAGAGTTACCTTTCTATCTCCAGAAGGAGACAACTATTCCCACCAGGGTGAGTGGGATCTTTAGGTTGGTTGTGCAGGACCAATTCAGTGCAGATTGGATTGTCTCGCGACTTAGAAATCTGATATTGCTCTAGATGATGGTGGAATGCAACGGGATTATTTTCCTCCAATGGTAGAATGTTTCAAGGATATTTTCTTGATGAATTCTACGGCTTACCGCCTGATCGAGAGATCAAGTTTACGATCGAGTTGGTGCCAGGAGCAGAGCCGGTTTCTATCCCGCCATATAGAATGGCACTAGCAGAGCTTCGGGAGTTGAAAGTTCAGTTGGAAGATCTAGAAACAAAGGGTTTCATACAGCCTAGTACATTTCCTTGGGGTTCTCCAATTCTCTTCGCCAAGAAGGCTGATGAGACTTTGCGCTTTTGTATGAATTATCAGAATTGAATCAGATGACGGTCAGATTTGGTATCCCCTTCCGCCCATCGACGATCTCTTCAATCAGCTGAGAGGTGCTAAGATCTCCAAGATCGATTTGAGATCAGGATACCATCAGTTGAGAGTGAGACAATCGGACATACCTCAGACTTCTTTTCGGAGCAGATATGGCTTGTCTGAGTTCGTAGTAATGTCGTTTGATTTGACCAATGCACCGATGATATTTATGGCTTTGATGAATCAGATCTTTCATCATTTTCTGGATCAGTTTGTGGTGATTTTCGTCGACGACATCTTAGTGTACTCCCAATCAATAGACGACCATGTCAAACATCTTGACATCATCCAGAGTACATTGAGAGAGCATCGGGTTTACATCAAGTTAACCAAATGCAGTTTCTAGATTGATAAAGTGCACTCCTTGGGCCATGTCATCTTAGAGGCAGGAGTGACAGTGGACCTGAAGAAGGTTGCAGCTGTGGTATCTTGAGAGCATCCCAAGAATGTATTCGTGATTCGGAGCTTTTTGGGCATAACAGGTTATTATCGGCACTTTATCCAGGATTTCTCCCGTCTGGCAACACAGATGTCGAGGCTGCCTAAGAAGGGTGAAATTTGTATGGTCAAATGCTTGGGAGAGAGATTTCCAGGAGCTAAAAGGCAGACTGACCTCAGCACCTATCCTCACTTTACCTGTGTCGAGTAAAGCGTATACTATGTACTATAACGCATCTCAGTCCTGATTCAGGAAGATCGAGAGGTTGTTTATGGCTCCAAACAGCTGAGACCGCATGAGAGGAATTACCCTACTCACGATTTGGAGTTAGCAGGAGCGGTACATGTCTTGAGATGCTGGAGACATTATCTCATGAGCGAGAGGTTTGTGGGATACATAGGACCTGAAACTTCGCCAGAGGAGGTGGGTCGAGTATCTGCAGTCTTTCGACTTAGGGTTGGCTTATACACCGGGCAAGGGCAACGTCGTTGCCAATGCATTAAGCTGGAACACGCAGACAGAGGCATTGCGGAAGTCTTGCGACAAGTGGCGGATGATGACACTCTTTGCAGACATACATCTAGATGTTCAGGAGTCTCAGGGATGAGTAGCTCAGACTCCGAAATTTATTATACACGTGCTTTTGGACCGGATCAAAACCGAGCAGTTATCTGATCTGGAAAGCTTAGTTCTGAGAGACACCTTATATAGTGGGGAGACACCATCAGGATGGTCTCTTGATCGTGACAATTCTCTTTTTTTCCGTGGCCGAGTATGAGTTCCTACGAGTTTGTGCGAGAAGCTGATGAGAGAGTTCCATGCTTCTAAATGGACAGTACATCCTGGGTAGACAAAGATGTATCGTGATCTCCATAAACAACACTGGTGATTAAGAATAAAGAAAGACGTAGCAGACTTTCTGGCGAGATGTTTCACTTGTCCGCAGGCGAAAGCCGAGAATCACAGGTCAGTTGGGCTTTTGCAGCCTTTGTTCATTCCTGAG
This sequence comes from Viscum album, assembly GCA_963277665.1. Taxonomy (NCBI): domain Eukaryota; kingdom Viridiplantae; phylum Streptophyta; class Magnoliopsida; order Santalales; family Viscaceae; genus Viscum; species Viscum album. The sequence continues at coordinate 1,033,566,274 of OY728122.1, read as the reverse complement.
TGGAGTGCAGTGGCATCATTGGCGGGTTCAGGAAGAGACCTAGGAGAGGGGGTCTGATATGCGAGCACAGTGGCCAGACTTGTTCGCCGAGACCCCACAATGATGCTTGGAGCAGCTCGGGGACGAGCTGTTATATGGTGGGGAGGTTATAAGATCCTACCTTCTTACAGGTACGTCCCTCTTTGAGTTTTTCATTTGAGCCTTGGTGGCCGAGTCTTGTTCGGAGACAGAGAACCTTTGTTGTGGGAAATGACAAGTTTGGGGATATATGTTTGTTTGAATTAATGGAGTCCTTGTATAAACGCGTAAAATGGATTTACGAGAGGTTTCCGTGTTTTGGAAGGCTTTGGAGGTGATTCGGATCCTTGTGCAGGAAACTGGGCTGAAAACTTCTGCAAAACATTTACACGCCATGTAAATGTCTTAAACGACATGTAAATGTCGTCAGACACATGTCGTGAACGGTTAGAGGCCGTGAACAGATTCACGACATGAAAAGAGTATACGTCGTGTAATAGTCGAGCAGGGTTAAATAATTATCCGAGGCGACGGATTTTTCGACGTATACCTCTAAAAAGAATCACACGGCGTGTAAATGGATTGCACGTCGTGTAATTTCACGAGCAGCGGTTTTAAGGCTATCGTGCGATTGTTTTTTTATTTCAACCCACTGCAGCTTTCCTCTCGACCCTAGGGTGTCTCCCATGCGATTTTGGAGCACCATGTCACGGGCTGAGCCTATCACCACAGCGGTTCGTTCGTGCGACATCCCCCCCTGGCGGGCGGGGTTCAACCATCCAACACTACTAATGTGAGGTTCACATGTTTCATCCTGCCATAGACTCGTCAGGAGAATGGCGCCAACTCCCAACCAGGATGGTGTCGGGATTGACACACATCATGCTCCACATTGTCGGGGTGACTTCCATATCTTCAGTAAGGACAAACCACATGAACCGCAGTCTCGATGTTCTTGCTGGTGTGGAGACCCAATGATTGAATCGTGACAACCAACTTCCTTCTCGGACATCTTGTTTGTACGATCAATCCCTGGTAATTCGTTTTGTTTAGGTTTTCCCTTTTCTCCCTTTGTTCTCTGGTTGTTGTGGTGAAACTTTTTTTTGACCTTGGTCGTCGTTAATTTTGATTTTGATCTTGATCGGTTATGATCTAGGATCCTTCTTGCAATCATCCGCGCCATCGTTCTTGTTGGTGATTCCTACTGGAAGCGTTGGTTGATCGTAGGGTCTAAACATTAACCCTATGATTTGTTTAATTGGAAAGTATGTGCAATATTGCAATTACACCAACATAACGTGCGCCTAAAATAAATTAAATAATGAATGAGATTATTCCTTGGAATCCCTTAAGTTTCAATTGGTTATTGACATGACTTATGGATATCGTTCGGGTGAGCGGACCCTTGATTATAACTGAATTTACTAACAACTAAAATTGTGTTTAGAATGACATGGGTTTTGGGTGAATATTTGATATAGATTCACCTTGGCTTGACTTGATTATTGAAATGACTGACATGTTATTGGTTTATCACCAAATGATAAACAAAATGTGTAATTGAAAGATAAATGGTAATTTGTATAATTAACCATTGAGCCTTATGGTGTGATATTGTGATATCCTTACTATTATGCCTAATGATGATATATGGTGTGATGCATATATAGCTATGTGATGCGGAAACGCCGAGAGTCGCAACGACAGAAAGAAACGATTCGGAGAAAAGTAAAAGAAAAAAAAACATAATGAGAACACAAGGATTTACATGGTTCGAGAATAATCCTTACGTCCACAAAGAGGCAAAATATTCACTATGATTCGGGAGCACAATTACAAAGAGTTTCTCAGAGTTTCTCACTAAGAAACCCTAACCCAAAGTTGCAGCCTGGTGCGCAGTACGGGCCAGAAGCATTCGGTCCAAACATCCAAACCAGATTGGGCTACACTAATCAAACACTATATCCAGTGATTCGTGCTGAAATGCTTATATATCGGGCTTGACCCTAATACATGTTGTAATGCTTATATAGCGGGTCATGCCCAGTGACACATGTTGAAATGTTTATATACCGAGTTTGGCCCTGACACATACTGAAATACTTATATATCAGGCTCAGCCCTGATTGATTGCAGAAATGTTTATATAGCGGGTTTTGACCCAGATTTGCGTGATGTCTTACCATGGTTATAGGGTTATGGTTGGAATGGTTGTGAGACATGCTCAGAGACATTCCAGCATGGCGTCGAGACAGGTTATGTTTTACCATGGATATATGGTTATGGTTGGCATGGTTGTAAGACATGCTCAGAGATATTTCGGCATGGTGTCGAAGCAGGTTGATGTGGTATTAATTGAATTGTTTAATTAATTAATACACCTATTTATTGCATTATTGCATACACTTATTATCAGACCGGTTATGTTTAGACACGGTGGTGTCAACCTACTGAGTTATACTCAACACTCTATTCGGACCGTCGTTTGGTACCCGAATAGATTACATGGATGCAGGTTTGGACAAGGGCAAGGGACCTTGCTATTGATTATTACTTGTTGGATGAGCTAGAGTTTGGAGACAAGACCGACATGAGGATCGGGACCGGGGTCTTTGAGTTTGTTTGAGTCTTCTAGTCTTTTATTTGTATTGCTTCTAGCATGAAATTTAGTTGCATTCCAGTACGACATTACATTATTCGTTTAGGATTTTTTTTTATTATTCAGTTGGCTTTTATTGTTTGGCTTTTTCGTTGTATTGTAATTGTTTCCATTATTTCCGCTATTTTGATATTTATTTATTATTGGGTTATTCTGCTGTGTTGTAACTCTGTAACCAGGGGGTATAGTCTCCCCACTATACTTATCACACCCCTATTGTTAGTCGGCAGCCTCTGACGTACAGAGAGGCGCATTTGAGGTTTCGTAAACAACCTGTTTCAGCCACGTGAGAGAGTGCCGGATCGGGGGACGTTGCAAAGTGCTATCAGAGTGACCAAATTTATTTTATGTTTCTTTACTATTTGAGAAAGGTATAAAGGAGACTAGGATGTGTCTGGACTTGGTAATGAGTTTCTGCATGAGAGTAGATAACCCATGTACGGGGGAAAATTCGAGTGCCCAGGGGTGTATTGTTATTTATATTGTTCGTTTGTTACAGTTGATGTTATTTCACCTTGGTTGATTCACATGTTGTGTGAGGTTATTATTTCATGATGTTATTGGTTCTTGAGATTTATACTCATGGCCTGATATGATGCGAGATGAGTATGCATGCATCATGATAGGCACATAGGGATATATATTGACATGCATTGTTCATGATAAGGACATATTTATTGCATGTGTTATATACTTGCCTATATGAACTGTGGTATGAGATACTTGTTAGATATGCAAAATGGAAATAAATGAACTATTATGTCAAGCTAAAACAGTTGTAAGTTATGTTTAGAGAGATCAGGAGCAGTGATTCTTTGTTGTTGTCACCTGTTGAGGTTGACCTTTTTGTTATCGCCAGTGTTCTAAGGAGTGTGTGTCTTGTAGAGAAAATGTCCCCTCGTCATTTTCAAGTAGAGTGTTAGGAGAGAGTCAATCAGCATGCTCCTAAAATACCAGAACCAAAGCTTCCAGTAGTTCTTGAGGATCATATGGATGTTTAGCTTCGCAACACCTTCTTGAGGGTCATGAGATCAATGGAAAGAGAGATTGTTCGCACCGTACCTTCGAACATCCTAAGGACCTCATCTGCTAGGGAGGTTAAGTAGAAGACATCCTTCAGCAAGAGAATGTATGATCGAAAGGGAGGGGCAAGTTGGTGTGTCCCATACCCAGCCATATAAATCTGGTGGCTGGCCTTGATAATAGCATTCCCAAATAGGAGACTTGGGTAAAGGGAGGTGGCTTTTTTAGGGAAGAAACAACCCTGAGCGAATGACTGCTATGATCGGCCGCCCAGGGTGGCTGACCACTAAGGTGGACAGCCCTGGGAGGATGGTTGCCTAGGTGAGGGACCCCGGGCGGTCGGTCTCCTAGGTGAGAGACCCCGGGCTATAGGCCGCCCAGGTGACGACTTTGGATCACTACTTACTACTTGAGTAAATTTTCATAAGTCCTAAAGTGCGGTAAGCTACCTAGGAGAGGTGTTGAAGGCCTGAACGAAGCATCTCAGGAAGAATTTTTCTCTCTTCCAGAAGTGGGAAAATCGTCGTGTTGTGTGGTGGCCAAGGGGGTCTATTTATAGACAAAACCTGGAGGTTGGACGGAGCAGGCCAAGTGAGGAAGGCGGTGTGCGTAGGTGAGCTGGGCAAGGCAGGCTGGGCGATCCGTGGGGACCTGAATGAGCCAGGCAAAGCGGCTGAGGAGGACCTGGGCGTGGCAGGCCTAGTGGCCAGAGGGGACTTGGGCGGAGCCAGCCTAACGGACAGAGGGGATCTCAGGCATTCTCTTTTTAGCTCTTTTATTTTGAAAAGGGAGCGCAAGCAAATGTCCCCACTCATAATAAGAATCGAGCAGAATGGTGAGGATCGGATTCTGAGGTCAACCCCTCCCATCTGGCGCATCAATTGGGAAAAGGCATCTGCAGCTCGTTCCCTAAGGTGCTTGGGGCGGGCAGCGCTGGTAGGGCTCGGCAAGGCACGCTGGCAGGGCTAAGAGAGGTGACCAGCCAATAAATAGGGGTGGTCCCCCATCACCTGAGCGCATTCTTTTGCCCTTTGCTTCCTTGGCTGCTCTAAGGTGAGCGTTAGTGTCCTCTCGCCATAGCGGGGCCACCCCAGCAAGGGGGTCTTAGCGGGGCCGCCCTAGCGAGGGGGCAATAGTGGGGCCACCCTAGCGAGGGGACCTTAGCAAGGTTACCTGGGTGAGGATTCTGAATTTGTCAATTTTTTTGCCTTGCTACCCTCACATTTAGCTTGTCCTCATTTTAGGGTAATCAATTTTTCTTTCTTGATTTATTGTGGTGACATGTTTTTCAAAATCATTGGCAGATTTTAAAATGGTTAGCTCTTCCAATGTTTTCTCGGATGCTGAAGTCATCGCTCGTATCAATGAAATGATTGCGGATGTTGAACCCAACTCGTTGAACATGATCACCTCACGTCATCGGGATCTAGCAAGTTTTCTGAAACCAGCTTTGCTCAATTATTCATTGTTGAATAGACTTCCCTTTTATGGGTTCGGCCTTCCGATTGATACCCTACTTCCCGAAGGAGACCTTTCCAACATTCATATTTTGTCGACTCTGGACATCATTAGAGTAGATATTTCTCTTAATGGACAAATTACCCATGAACCTAATAACAAAATATCATCTGGTCCACTCGAAATGCACGTACTGGAGTAAAGGCAACCACATTAAAAATGGCAGCTCGACTGGCATTTGGCATACCAGTGAGCCTTGCTGTTCCAGCTTTAGGGAGTGTAGCCCAATCCAACTTTTGCATGGCTGGATAGCAGTACGTCTCAAAGGTTATCATCTGGCAGCTCGACTGGCATTTGGCTCCTCGACATGCCCATAGGCCAACATTACTCAACATTACGGGCATGCGACCCATAAGCATAGATGCGCAAGCTCTGGATTAGCTCTTGGGAGACCATTCTTTGTTTGCCTGAACTCCTGACAGGGCTCCCATCGACACATTGGTGGCCGACATCAATGACTCAGTCATCACTAGATCATACCGAATTGCACCACAGGATGAGGTTCTCGCAGCGAAGGTTGATGGTGTCTCAATTTGCGAACCCTACATGGTGTAACGTCCCGACCTGAATGCTACTAAACTGGTGCCACGAGCCGGTTCACCACATGACCTCAAACGTGTCTTCTCATACGTCAGATGTTGCCGACTAGCAACAGGTGTCTAAGGTGGTACTGGGAGGAGACTATACCCCATATCAGAGTGCGCAATAATAGTATAAATAACCAAACATCATACACATCAGAGTACGCGGAAAGAATAACTTAACAGATCATGCAATAATATAAAATGAAATGCAGTAAAGGCCTGAACAACCATATAATCCATACAACTGACAGCTCACTAGGCTGGTTACCCAATAATATAGAATAAAATAAAATCCATGAAAAAGGGCTTATTGCACCTCTGAGCTGAACCTCATCCAGTCTCTGGATACCATGCGAGTTATCATGCCCGATCATGCAAAACTCAACACGGGTCTCTTCCCAAACCTGTGTCTGCAATAAACATGTGAGATGCTCGGGTACCCATGTGTAGGGGCGGCTCGAGCAGGTGTGAGAACAACTCAGTAAGCCACCACCAACGGTGTCTAAAGAAAATATCAGTCATAACAACAGTGTATGCAGATAAACAGTGGGATAAATAAATAGTACGGAAAGGAAAAACTTGCAAGGAGAACGACTGTTTATCAAGCAACTCATTGGCCCTCGGGTTCTAAGGCGACACTCGAGCCAACCAAACCTGCATGACCCGAACCGGTCATCAAAAAACATATCATAGGGTGATACGTACTGTGAATAACAATAAGGGCTTTTCATTTACCATTAACTCTGGGAGGCATCAAACATTAGTACCAATTGTGCCTGGAACCTCAATCCAGCACCTAAACCATATACAAAACCATTGGTACCAGTACAAAGCATCATTTCCAACAACTAACCCATGGGCGTGGAACATAATGTCCAACTTTATCAACCTCGGATGTGGAATGTCATGTCGGACATCCGGAATCATTACGTGGAACTGTTGTGTCCACTATCTCAACCTCGGATGTGGAGCGTCATGTCCGACATTCAGAACAATATATGTGGAGCCGTCGTGTCAACCATCTCAATCTCGGATGTGGAGCGTCATGTCCGACATCTGGTGCCATCCCAACACTTGTCAAAAACCAAGGTTCAACACTTAACCTTACAAAACATTCAGAGTTCACAAGCAACCCTTTTTAAATCTTTTATCATTTACCAAGGTCCCAATGGGTCTTTACCACCAAAACATGGCTCGGATTGTCGAGCCCTTTTTACATGTCAAAACATTATTCCAACACTCTTTGGGAAAAATGACTGATCTTACACATTCATTTAAAACATTTTGAAACCACCCTTAAAACATGGTCTTCCACTTTAACAACCAAAACGAGGCCTACGCCGCCTTTATTTCCATCAAAACCAGTCATCAAAAAAATTTTGCCAAAGGGGCATCCGCACACCCATTTCAAGTCAACATTTGAAATTAATTTAAAACCCCTTTTTAAATCACTTGGAGGTCAACACCTCACTTTAAAACAAAATCCACTCCATAACATTGTTTTCACCCATTTAAACCCAAAACCGAGTCAAAACCCAGCACGCACGGTTGAAACCATTTCGAAGGCCTCACAGGCATTTCACAAGGGCTTAACACATAAAACATTTCAATTCATTCATCTAACATATTATAAAACATTTATCCCAAAGTCCTACCAAGCAGCCCTTAACCCTTTAATCAAGTCAACCAATGAGCTTAACCGAGTTAAGCTCATAACACACTTTACCCTTTATAACCAAGATCTGCCATTCTCCAAGACACGACACACCCCATGGGTGATCGTAGGTTCAGTCTTATAAACACTAACGGATCCTAGATCCGTGGAAGGTCTAAGGTATCAATTTAAATCCCAAAACCAAATACTTATCCAACGGAGCAAATACACCACACTAAGGGCTTTAAGGCATATACCACATACACATGTAAATAAATTAACAAGAATATGGGTAAAGCTCTTAGACCACCTACCTCATTAACGAAGCTTTCCACAACATTTCCAAATTCTAGCGGCCTTGCCAAGGTTCGTCCAAGCCTCGTCTAAACTCCTCGGCATCCAAACGAGCTCATCTCAACCACCCAAGCTCTAACCTGACACCAAGCAACATCAATTAATTAATTAAACTAATATAATTAATTAATTAATTAACAAAAACCTCATTTGACATAATGCCGGAGAACTCACCGGGCGTTAACCTCTTATTGAAACTCCACACAACCGCCACGGGAGGTCCATAATGAACTCTCAACACCATTCCCGTCCAAAGCCCAATGAGGTGATACCATTACAACAATTTATTAAAATAAACGTTAGGGAAAACCTAAGAAAATTCACCACGAACACATACCTTAACAAAACCCTGCGCAATGACGTGCGGAAACCGTCTCAAGATCCCCTCTACACAATCCGGCCAAAAGCCCCATGAGAAATGAACGATTCCACCATGCTTCGGGGGAGTCAACAAAACCTAAATCGGAGAACTCCAAAATTAGAGAGAATGAAGGGGGAGGGGAAAAGAGATCACCGGAAGAGAACTCACCTAAAACGCCCAAGATTGGCCATGAACACACCCCAAATTAAGGGGTTGGAAGAGGAAGGGGTTGGGAACGCCCTTGGTTCGTGAGTACCAAATGGGGGCGAAAGGGGGTGGAGGGGCCTAAAAACCCAACAGAGCATTTTGGTAAAATCCTCCTTTTAATAAAGTTTTGGGCAGTCGCATGGTTTGGCCTCACGGTTTGTCAAACCGTGCATCAACCGTGCGGTTGACACTGTCCAAAGTCAATCAACTCGCACGGTTTGGCCGCACAGTTGGTCAAACCGTGCACCAACCATGCAACACCCCACTGGACCTCTCTGCAGTAAGGCACACAGTTTGTTTGAAATCGTGCGCAGGTTGTGCACCATGCCCCATGTCCCATGCCCTCCACACCTCGAACGGTTTCCCCTTAGCCTCGCACAGTTTACCTCAAACCATGTTCAAACCATGTAACTCAACCATGCTCAGTTCAAAATGAACTGAAAACTCTTTGATTATCAGGGTGCCGCACAATTTCTACTAAACCGTGCACACCAAACCGTACACCCTGGCCAGAAATCTCCAGAACTCCCAAAACTTAACTTGAAGCCTCTGAAGCTCATCTGAACACCCGAGATACTTCCCAAGCCTCACTCCTCATCTAAAAACATCCTTTTGAGGCATTCCAACTCTCAAAATCTCATTCAGAGTCCTGATTCAAAATTCGACCTGTCCAGTAAAATAATTCAAATCCCTTCTGGAATTTCCAACTCGTACGGACGCAGGATCTCACAACCTCCCCACCATAATACTATTCAGCCTCGAGAAGTCTTGGTGGTCGTTCATCGGCTCCACCCGAACTACATCAGTCACCAGTTATAGTCAACGACCTCGTTCAGTTTTCGAATGCCTGAAACCCAATCAAAGCACAACCTCCAATCAAGGAACTCAACCTGACAAAACCTGAGCCAAAGTTTGTTATTAAGACTAAAACATCACGATGGCGCTTATCCAAGCCCATCCAACCGAAACACCGATTTCGGCGTCACTCGATCACTCACTGGAGCAATGGTGCTCCCCGCCATAAGCTTCAGCTTATAACTACCATCATCTGATGCTTGGCACCTCCGCCATAAGATAAACCCCAAAAAACCTTGAAATCGCGCTCCCACAATGCGCCCGGGACGGTTCCACACTTACCGCGCCCAACACCCATGAGAACGCCGAACAACATCGACGTCTGTTCTTGTCATCGGCAACCAACTGAAGTGGACGTATATTCGTCGTCCATGCATGAACACCCACGAGAACGCCAATCAACAGAGGCCTGTTCTTGCCATCAGAAACCAACTGAAGTGGACGTATATTCATCGTCCATGCACGAACGAAGTACAACCTGGATCCAATTGCCAACACACTACCACCGCACCTGATCACGATGCCTTCACGCCAAGAACCTTCATCATGAGATTCCACAGTCAGATACTCCACTGACCCAAAACTGTAAACCTCTACCGCACCATCGACGCACCTCTGACACAAGCACGTCAGATTACTTTTCAAAATCACCTCGAGCCCGAAGCCAACGCTCGACTCGATCATCCACCACAACTGATTCCCTAACATTCCCTATAGAATTTAAGCATGCACCTCATTGGTTCCTCACCAGCATCACAGTGCTACCGCGACCAATCCACAGTTAGTTCTACACACCTACGACCCTACCGACACGAGAGTCGCACCTCCTCGACCAACACGTCATTCCCCATCATAGGAGTGTCATTGTCACCGCCTCACTCAAGCAACTCCAACCACCACGACCCACGCTCCAACCACTGCTAACCCAAGAAATGGATGTGGTTGTCGCGCTCTCACCAGAGAGACAAAACAAAACGTCAACTATCTCTCGTTCCCGGCGTCAGAGAACGGCACCCACAACATTCACCAACATTCAATCCAATACAAGGACTCACTCACAGACGGTTGATTATGGGTAATGTTGATGCGAACTGATAGTGAAGTTCTGATTACTCTGCCACCAGTTGGAGCCATAATTGGACTACCTCTGGAGTATGCCCAAGCGTGGGTTGAATGTTACCGAAACATGGCTCTAGGGGGAGCCACTCTACAAATATGAGGACCACCATTTCCAATTAGAGGGGAAACCCGAGAGGAAACATCATGCGATATCGATATTGTTGAGTTGGATTCTTCAAATAATGAAGAAAAGACCCGTACCCAACGTCATGACCTTGTAATTTTGAATCTCGGGGATCCAAGCATGAGCATAACACCTCCAGAGATACACATGATTCCAGACATTGGTGTCAGTCAAGCCTCTCCGGGTCAAGCAGCTATTGAAGGGAAACCCCAAAATCCTGTTCCGATCGCTTCCTTGTCGGCAACATGGGGCGACTTAACGAGCAACTACATTCCAGTATACATTCTGATTCCTGAATATGAGGTCATTCCCGGTGTTGGGGCTGCTGCAATGAACCGGTCGTCTCGTAAATGAATATGGAAAAACTTGTGTTCCCTAATTACTCGGACCCCTGTATCCAAAATGGAGAATAAGGTTGATCGTCTTCGTCAACTATTCATCGGTCTCAGCACAGGTGGCTTTAACTATCAAGGGATATTCGATCACCCATCAGACGATGATTATCCGTGAGCAACTAGCGACTCAAGAGAAAAATCTTCAGAAACTCAAAAATGTGAATCGTCGAGCCAAACTTACGGAGCGAATTACCCAGGAGTTGACTCAACGAACCGTTGAGGAATTGGGACTCCAGGAGAAGGCATCTTCCTTGAGTGTGGAATTAAAGCAATATGAGACCCTCGTACTAAATGTAAGGGGAAAATTGTTGTGCTATGTGGTGGCTATGTGGTGGCCAAGGGGGTCAACTTATAGGCAAAACCCAAAGGTTAGGCGGAGCAGACCGAGCGAGGAAGGCAGTGCGCGCAAGTGAGATGGGCGAGGCGGGTTAGGCGATCCATGTGGACCTGAGCAAGCCATGATGAGTGGCCGAGGAGTACCTAGGCGAGGCAGGCCTGGCGACCAGAGGGGGCATGGGCGGAGCCAGCATAACACCCAGAGGGGATCCCGAGCCTTATCTTTCTATCCCTTTTTTTTTTAAAAAAAAGGGAGCGTCAACACTAGGTTCAAGTAAATCCATTCATGGGATGACTCCAAAAGAGGATTTCTAACTTCCATGGAAATTTATACTTGGCTTTATAGACTAGCTTATTTCTAGGGCTGGGGATTGAAATTTAGCCCTTAAATTTCTACTGAAGAAAACAGTTGTCAGTTGCTATGAGTAGTAGTTGTGGATTTTTTAAAATAAGAAAGATTTTTAAAATAAGAAAGCTACAAATTTGCTAGTTTCATTTTGTTAAGTTGTGCAGTCTAGTCAACAATTTTGTTGTGCTTTGTTGGAGTATGGGTAACTTCCAGCCCCACTAACTTTGTAACTTCCAGCCCCCACTTCTTTTGTAACCTCTCTTGTAACTTCCACTTACAATTTTTTATAAATACAAGCCCTCTCCTTACCTTGAGGGAAAGAGGGATCTTTAAATTACATGGTATCAGAGGGAAATCCCCTCCCTCTCTGCGGCCTCCCGGTTTTACCCGACCCCGCCTCTCCCCTTCTTCTTCCGGCTCGGCCTCCCTTCCAGGCGGCCCTCCCTCCCGGCTTGGCCCTCCCTCCCAGGCGGCCCTCCCTCCCGGCTCGGCCCTCCCTCCCAGCGGCTCTCGGCTCCTGCGGCTATTCCCGGCGGCGTCGCTTCTAGACGCGGCTCCCGGTTCCCGTCGGGCCTCCTTCTGCAGTTCGTCCGGCTCCCGCAAGCTCTCCCGGCGGCATCTCTGTGCGCAACGACCGCGCCTCCCGTCCAGCACCGGCGCCTCTCTGGCCCTCGCCTGACGGCCCCCTCTCTTCCCAACGCGGCCCGCGCCGGCCCTCCCGTACCGCGAAGTTCCTCCTCCCGCGCGGCCGACCCATCCCGGCCACTCTCGCCAGCTCTTCCCGGCGCTGCTCCTCCTACGCGCCCATCCCGTCGCCGCTCCTCCAGAGCGCGACACTCCTGGCGCCCCTCTGCTCACGGCGGGCCTCCTTCCAGACGCGGCTCCCTCGCCCCGTCGGCCCCCGCGCCCACACCAGCGTCGCTCCCTCACCCGCCACCTCGCCCAGCAGAACCTCGCCAGCCCTACCTGCGTCCTGTGAACTCCCGCGCCTCCCACTGCTCCAGCGCCTCCCGGCGCCTTCCGCATCATCCCGCGCCGGCTCCTCCTCCGGCAGCCCTCCTCCCGCGGCTACGCACCTCCGACGCCTCCCTCTCAGATCTGCAAAGGAACATTCTATTCGGTGTTTTTGCGGTGCTGGTCATCCACCTGGCTTACCAGCGCCCCAGGTGCACCGCTCCCCGGCAAAACTCCCTGCTTCCGGCTCATTCCTCCGCTGCATCTTCGGTATCACCGCTCCGCTTCCATGGCAGACTCTTCCCCACTGCCGCCGCTGATCACCGCTTCTACCCGCCTTGTGGATGACCGATTGGACTCCACAAATTTCTCCATCTGGCGGAAGACTGTTGTGATGTCCCTCACCGGCATGGACCTCGACCATCATCTTGAGAATCCTCCCCCAGCCACAGCTGATCCCAAATATCGTTCCTGGAAACTTGCTGACAGCAAGATCTTCGCTCTGCTGGTCAATTCCATGGAACGATCGGTCAAAGATGTCACCCGCACCGCCAATACCGTCAAGGAGCTCTGGGACTCCTTGAATATCATGTACTCCGAAACAAATAACCTCGCTCGGGTGTCCGAAATCCTTCAGAGACTGTCCCATGTTCGCCAGCAGGCCCACACCTTTACAACCTACTTCCTGGAATGGAAAGGGCTGCGTGATGAATTGCAGGAGTTGTGGCCCATTCCACAAACACCGGCCGAAGCTCAGACCCAGCGGGACCAGCTCTGTCTCTTCACTCTTCTCAACGGCCTCGCTCCAGAATTTGCCACCACGGCAACCGAATTGCTCGCTAGCTCGTCGACGCTGGAGATCCCACAGGTGTATCACCGACTCAGCAAGGCCCAGCGGGCTCTTCCTCCTCCCGCCCCCGTTATCGACCATTCAGCTCTAGTCGGTCACGGCGGTGGCCGTTCATCTGGTCCTCGTGGACGTGGTCGTGTGGACAGTCGACCACGTCCCCTCTGTCAACACTGTAACAAGGTGGGCCACACGATCGACCGATGTTGGGTCCTGCATGGACGTCCATCTCAGCGCCCGCGGCAGGGACAGACGGCGGTCCAGGAAGCACCATCGGTAGTTGCAACTCTTCCTCACTCTCTGGACCTTTCGATGGCCGACATCCGGCTGACTCATGAACCTCGGGAATCTGCCGAACCCGGCCCATCAGCAGCTTCTATAGCCCATTCTGCTCACTCCACTGCCTTTGTCGGCCGTCGCTCCCCTGCATGGATGTTGGACTCAGGAGCCTCCGACCACCTCACCGGTGATGCTGGTATGTTGACCTCTTACTGCCCTTACACCGGTCCCTCAGCCATCACGGTCGCTGATGGCTCCACTATCCCGATTGTGGGCTTCAGCACCTGCTCTCTGACTCCAACGATTCACCTACCCTTTGTGGCACATGTACCCCGCAGTCCATTTAATCTTCTTTCCATCAGTAAACTGACAAAAGAATCTAACTGCGCTGCCATATTTTCCTCCTCTGGTGTTGTTTTTCAGGAGCAGACAACGAACCGGGAACTTGGTAGAGGCCGACTTCAGGACGGGGTCTACCTGTTCGATGCACCAGCACCCATCGCTTGCTCATCTACCTCTTCTCCGGCTTTGGATCTTCATTCCCGGTTAGGACATCCGCCGGCATCCACCATTCATCAGCTTTTTCCAGAGTTTCGTCGGAATATTTCATTTCATTGTGAGTCTTGTACCTTTGCAAAACATCATCGATCTACATACCTCCCTCGGGTGGATACACGGGCCTCAAACCCTTTTGATCTCGTTCATTCAGATGTTTGGGGTCCTTGTACCATTTCGAGTCATTTGGGCTACAAGTACTATATCTCTTTCATCGATGATTATTCGCGAATGACTTGGCTTTACCTCCTTCGAGAACGCTCCGACGTGTTCTCCACCTTCCAAACATTTTATGCTGAGATTCAGAATCAATTTTCCCTCTCGGTCAAATGTCTCCGCTCCGACAATGGGCGTGAGTATCTCTCCAATTCCTTTCGGCAATTTCTCCAGACGAAAGGCATCCTTCATCAGACCTCCTGCCCTGATACACCCCAGCAGAATGGCGTGGCCGAGCGGAAACACAGACATATTCTAGAGACTGCTCGTGCCCTTCTCTTTCACCGACAGGTGCCTCTGCAGTTTTGGGGCGATGCCATTCTCACCGCCACCTACCTGATAAACCGTCTTCCTTCCACTATCCTTCGAGGGGAAACTCCTTTTCGGACTTTGTTCTCCTCTCTCCCTCTTCACTCCCTACCCATCCGCGTGTTTGGGTGCCTCTGTTACGTTCGCGACACACGTCCAGGTCTCTCCAAACTCGCTCCCAAATCCCTCCGCTGCCTCTTTTTAGGCTATTCCCGCACTCAACGCGGCTATCGCTGTTTTTCCCCCGACCTACGGCGGTATGTCGTCTCCGCCGACGTTGCCTTTGTTGAAAGTTCTCCATTCCTCCTTCCCTCCCCTCATCCTGACCCTGCCATCGATGATTGTCTTCCTCTCATCATCCATCATTCACCGCCGTCAACCCCTGTTGACACACATTTTGGTCAGGTCTACTCTCGGCGTCCTTCGACTGTATTCCCCGTCCTGGCCGATGACACTGACGCTCCCGCTTCGTCCGCTGCTCCTGCTCCACCACCCGAGGACTTGCCCATTGCCCTTCGGAAAGGTACTCGCTCCTGCCAGAGTACTCCTCTATTTGTATCTTCATACAGGGGTTTGTCAGCTCTGGAGACAGTCTCTGTACCTCGAACGGTTGGTGAAGCCAAATCTCACCCCGGGTGGCTAGCTGCAATGCGGGACGAATTGCAGGCTCTAGAGGATAACCATACTTGGGATCTTGTACCTCTTCCAGCAGGCAAACAGGCCGTGGGCAGCAAGTGGATTTACACTGTCAGGCTCAATCCCGATGGCACTCTCAGCCGCCTCAAAGCCCGCCTTGTTGCCAAAGGCTTTGCACAGACGTACGGTGTTGACTACTTTGATACCTTCTCACCGGTTGCCAAGATGGCCTCTGTCCGATTATTCATCTCTCTTGCCGCCCATCATCAGTGGCCTCTTCATCAGTTGGATGTCAAGAATGCCTTCCTCCATGGCTTCCTTGAGGAAGAAATTTATCTGCAGCAGCCCCCCGGATTTTGTGCCTTCGGTGCTGAATCTCGAGTCTGCCGTCTCCGCCGCTCTCTCTACGGCCTCAAGCAGTCACCCCGTGCTTGGTTCGGCCGCTTTAGCACGGTCATTGGCGATTTTGGGCTTTCTCGCAGTATGAAGGATCACACTGTCTTCTACCGGACGAGTGCACGTGGCTGCATCTTATTGGTCGTATATGTGGATGACATCATCATCACCGGCAACGACTCTGTGGGTATTACCCACCTCAAGGCCCATCTACACCACCACTTCAACACGAAGGATCTTGGTCCTCTCACCTACTTTCTCGGCATCGAGGTTTCCTATTCCTCGGACACCATCTCCCTCTGCCAACGGAAGTATGCATTGGATATATTACAGGATGCTGGGCTGACTCAGGCCACTGCGGTCGATACTCCTCTCGAGCCTGGGGAGCGGTCTCTTTATGCCTCCTCAGCTCTATACCCATATCCCGAGCGGTACCGTCGGTTGGTGGGCCAACTCAATTATCTCACCATGACTCGACCCGACATCTCCTGTGCGGTTGCCAAGGTCAGTCAATTTATGGAGCATCCAACCACCTCCCAATGGGATGCGGTCATCCGCATCGCCAAATACATCAAGAGAGATCCTGCCCGTGGTCTTCATTACTCCCAGCATCCTCATCAGAATATTGAGGCCTTCTGTGATGCTGATTATGCTGGCTGCCTTGCTACTCGGAAATCTACATCTGGGTTTGCCATATTCTTAGCAGGCAATCTCATTTCTTGGCGAAGCAAGAAACAGACGGTCGTCTCTCGCTCCAGTGCCGAGTCTGAGTACCGTGCCATGGCCACCGTCACTACCGAGATCCTATGGCTTCAACACCTCCTCCAGGAGCTTGGCTTTCCTCAGCAGACTTCTGCTAACATATGGTGTGACAATCAGGCCGCCACTAAAATTGCTTCGAATCCTGTTTACCATGAACGCACGAAGCATATAGAGGTGGATTGTCACTTTCTTCGCCACCACCTGGAGAACAAACATGTCAGCTTTAGCCACATTTCCACGGCGGACCAGCTTGCTGACATCTTCACTAAAGGCCTCTCCGGTGCTCGCCTCGCCTCTCTTAGTTCCAAGCTGGGGATCCACAACATCTGCCGCCCAGCTTGAGGGGGAGTTACGGTCTTCTTTTTTTTATGTGTCCAAGCTAGGTACACCTAGCTTGAGGGGGAGTGTTGGAGTATGGGTAACTTCCAGCCCCACTAACTTTGTAACTTCCAGCCCCCACTTCTTTTGTAACCTCTCTTGTAACTTCCACTTACAATTTTTTATAAATACAAGCCCTCTCCTTACCTTGAGGGAAAGAGGGATCTTTAAATTACACAACTTAATATTAAGGGGAAGTTGTGCATTGTGGGTTGTTACGAATGTTATACCATGGGGTATTGTGCATCTGTTTTGGTGACAAAAAAGAACAATTGCAGCATCTCTTTTTCCCCTTAATGTCAACGGCTGAGGGATTCCTTAAGGGCGTGCTCCAATCTAGAGAGACACTGTTTCACTCATTGTAGTTCTGCTCTGATTCACGTGGAGGAGGAAACAGTGGCGGTAATTAAACATAAGGCTCTATTCTTGGGACCTAGTGTCTACCAAATTTTGCTTCAAAGGAGGTAATTGGCGAATCAAAATTTAAGGGTTTATTTGGCATATGAAACCGTATTGATTTTAGGTTAAATCATGTTTAACAAGACTATAAATACCACTTAAAACCATAAGTGGTGGCTCTTCCCAGAAATTATCAGAGATCAGAGACCATTCAGTCATCCCAGAGAACAGGAAAAATCATTGACTTTGTTTCCTTTTTCAAATTGATTGGACCACATAATTCTTCCAACCACATATCTTAGACTTAATAAATCATATTTGGGCGTTAATAATAGATATTACAGGTCCATTTGCCCCATCAATGCAAGAGGAAATGGATTGACATTTAATTTATTAAGATTGTTGGGGTGGAAGCTGGTCCGAACAACACAGAAACATCACCCAATAGGGGCAGAAGATCGGACTAGGGATGCGTTCGAAATGAAGAAAAACAAAACAAAATAGAAACGGAGACGGAAAGAAACAAAAGCAAGAATAAAAAAAATGCAGTAAAGTAAAAGGGAACAGGTATTTACGTGATTCAGATGGCTTTGGTCCTACATGCACGGCAATACCACCACCACAATATTTTTATTACGCAAAAACAAACAATGGGCTTCCAACACAGATGAACAACTGAGAAAGAAAGCACACAGGACCATAGAAGCTATTCGAGCACGGAGGAGGCCTGGTCACTTCAGGAGCCAACGGTGAAGCTTGGCTCGAGAATGGTAACGTATACTCCTGAGTTAGACGGACCCACTCACGCTACCCAGGAGGACCGAATACAAGTAGACGAAATAGTGCAACACTGAAGAACAAAAGCGAAAAGGCTTACAACGCCAAGTCTAAACCAAGAACCCATAAATCGTTGTCGTGGAAGATAAGGAAGCACTATCAGGGTTGGATCCCTTGAAGATCGCTGTGGTCCACCACTAAGCTTGCACGATACGAACTCTCCATTGGAGAAGACTACCAGATAGGCATGAGGAAGCCTGATGAGCACCCGGTCCCTCTCCTCTCACTCAAACTTCTCCTCTCTGGAACAGGAAGCAACGAAATACCAAAGAGCCGCGGGATCCTCACAAATCAAGTCGAGTAGCAGGGAAATAAAGTGATGGGGCTTCATAAATGCGGAGCAGGCGCGGCCAGCCTCGAACTGAACAGGGGGCACGCGTCCGATCAAGCACGCACAGGAATCCCAGATAGTAGCTGATAGGAAGTCTGACAGACCACCTGTTTTACTCACTTATCAAAGGAGGGGACGAGGTAGGTTGCATTAAGTGAGAAATAGGTTCTTTGTAAAGAAGTATATTAGACAAGGGTATATTTGTAATTCTCCAAGAGTCTGTTAGTATAAGAGGGACGTGTTGTCCAGTTTGGGGAAGTTTTTCGAGTTGGTTGGATTCTGTTCCAGCAGTTGGAACAGTGGGAGAGGAAGAAACCTCTACAGGGAGGGGTGTTCCCTGGAAAACGTGGAATAAACTAGTAAAACTCAGTTGATCTCCTATCAACTTGGTACTTTCATTAAGTTTTCACTGGAGCTTCAACGATCAACGCAACTGGAGCTTGGGATATCGACGCAGCTGGAGTTACGACAAGGTGAGGTGCAGCAACGACAAGAAGAGATGATGCAACATTTGGAAACTCAAATGCAGCAAGTTACTTCGATGATGTCTCAATTTGTCGCAAAACAGTCCGGTTCTATTGGACGAAAAGACGAGGAACAGAAGAATGTTGTTGACGATGAAGCTGAGGGCAGTTTTTATGTAGATGTGGCGACAAGGAATTTGCGACCCGACTTCAAGACCGATTGTATTGATGAACCAAAAGTTGGATGGGGAATGCACCGCAAATTATCTCGGCCAGTGGAGACGTCATCCATTTCTGGAGACAAACTGGTATCCTGGATCGTTCGAGCTGAATTGTATTTTTCTGTCTTCGAGATTCGTGAGGAGCTCAAGGTACCATTGGCAACAAGGAACCTGTGGCAGCAACCGAGAGGTTCAGCGACAAGCAACACAGATCGCCAGAGCCATGGAAAGGTAGCACGATCCGCTACAGAAGTGTAAACCCATCATCGCGGGAAGGTAAGCAAATCCCCACAGAAAGGTCATACGGAAGGGTAACACAACAAACACCCAGCCATGGAAAGGTAATTCGCCCCACAAAAGCGTAAGAGTAGAATGCTCTGCCTCGTAAGGGTAACACACTCAGCCACCACAGCCACATAAGGGTACCAAGGAAACAATGTCAGGGTCAGGAGCATCACCGCATAAAGGTTGAGGCTTCTTCTTGTAAGGGTCAAGCATACCCTCACGTAAAGGTAAAAGGCAACCCACATATAAAAACAAACTTGCACAATAATAAAACAATTTAAATTTTGCATGAAAAACATAAAAGAAAACATGCAACAATGGAAAACATTTTATTTGAAAACAAAATCACAATTTTAACAAATCTTCACCATTTCAAATAAGATCAACAAGCGATGTTCCTACAAGGCCTACTTAAACTAACCTATTAGCTGGTTCGGGCAAATTTCATTAAAGAGAAATACCTAAGTCTAAAACAAAATCACTTGGCATGACTATCATTTAGCAAGTGCCATTGGTGGCCCATGTTCTGCCCGTACCAACCCAACTATTACTATCTTACTGCTAAACATGTTCAGAAAATTAAAACAGAACTAAGCAACAATATTTTAAAACAGAGCTTCCCCGCATTTACCCGAGTCACAACCGAAAACAGTGAGACTGCCAACATACACCTGAACACCTGCAAAACAGCCTTATGGGGGGGTCAAAAACAGTGAACATAAAAAACTTAGAAACCAAAGCTCAAAAAATGCATTCATTAAATGCAGTAAAAACACACGGCAGTCAAAACCAGGAAGTCGGTGGGATACTAACTCTCCACCTAAACCCGAATAGCTCAGGCCAGCCCTACCCCACCCTCTATTCCAACCGAGGGCCCCTGCAAATCGCATGCAAGGCCAAATCCTAAAAACACAGAAGAAAGACAACCTAGAGTCTACGCCAAACTCTAACTAAGGGTTGCTTAACAAACCTACCGGACATCAACAGTGTCGTAACTGGAGCATACCATACTGATCTGGGCCACACTATCCTTAGATTTAATCTCGGGATAGTATCTTTCCTATTTTTTCTATTGTTTTCAGGTTGACCCCTAACACACATCTGGGTTCAGTCTTAACCCCACTAGCCTCCTCCTACAAACCATGTGTTTGAAGATCTTGGGATGACAAATTTAACCACTTCTAACGTAATTGATTCCCCACCGAAAATCATGGAGTCTTTCAAAGAATTGAAAGACTCTCAAGGGATGCCAACAAAATAATGATCTGGTCCTCGTCACTTTCTTAACATCTATATTTGCTAAATCAATCAAAATTTTATTAAATTCATCAAGATGGACCCGAATAGAGGTACAAGGGACCATCTTAAAAATCAAAAGCCTCATTTTCTTATATAAACGACCAAAAAGTCACTTAGTCATATACTGATGTTCAAGCTTTAGGCAAATGACTTTAGCAGTGGTTTCATAAGCAACTTTGCGTAAGACCTTATCTCCTAGGGTTAATAGCAGTGTACAGTGAGCTTATTCTAAGATGCTAGGGCCAACATCAACAAATGTAGTGGTCGACAGTCGTTTGGCAAAAACAGTGACTACAGGCTTCGTACAACCAAAGAGAGCATTTGCTAGTCCATTGTGGACAAGCAGAGCTCTCAGCTTAACTCTCTAAAAATTAAAATCATTCTCATCGTCAAACTTCTCTACCTAAAACTTAGTCAAAGACATTACTAACCCGGTATGCAAACTCTGATACCAATTGTTGGGGTGGAGGCTGGTCCGAACGACACGGAAACCTCACCCAACAGGGGCAGAAGAAGATTGGGCTAGGGATGCCTTCGAAAAGAAAGAAGAGAAAACAAAACATAAGAAAAGACGGAAAGAAAGAAAAGCAAGAATCGAAAAGAAATACGGGAAAGTAAAAGGAAAAGAGTATTTACGTGCTTTAGAACACGTTGGACCTACATGCATGGCAAGAACACCACCACAATATTTTTATTATGCAAAAACAAACAGAACGTACAACGGAGATGAGCAATTGAGGAAGAAAGCATACAGGACCACAGAAGCTATCCGAGCACGGCGACCACATCGCTTCAAGAAGTAGTGGTGAAGCCTGGCTCGAGAATGGTAACGTATACTCTTGAGCTGGACAAGCTCACTCATGCTACCCAGGAGGACCGAATACAAACAGAAGAAACAAAGCAGCATTGAAGAACAGAAGCGAAAAGGCTTACAACACCGGGCCTATACCAAGAACCTGGAAACTGTTGTCACAAAAGAAGAAACACTACCGGGACTGGATCATTTCGATGATCTTTACAGTTCACCGCCGAGCTCACAGGATATGAACTCTCCACCAAAGAAGACCACTAGAGAGGTCGACGGGCAGCAGGTCCCTATCCTCTCTCGAACTTCTCCTCTCTGGAACTGGAAGCAACGAAATACCGGAGTTGCGGAATCCTCACAAATCAAGTCGGGCCGCTGGGTAATGAAGTGACAAGGCTTCATAAATGCAGAGCAGGCACGATCAGCCTCGAACAGAACAGGGGACACATGTCCAATTGAGTGTGCGCATGAATCCCGGATGGCAGCCTGGCAAAACAGAAATCGAACGGCATAGGGGAGGACGCGGCAGCAGCGGAGAGGCTGGGCGGCAAGCGACACGGATCGCCAAAGCTACAAAAAGGTAGAGCGACCCCCGCTACGGAAGGGTAAACCCATCACCACAGAAAGGTTAGCAAATCCCCACAGAAATGTCACATGGAAGGGTAACACGGCAAACGCCCCAACCACGGAAAGGTAATTTGCCCCCCAAAAACGTAAGGGTAAAACACATAAAGGGCAGCCCGCATATAAAAACAAACTTGCATAATAATAAAACAATTTAAATTTTGCATGGAAAACATAAAACCAGGAAATCATGCAACAACGAAGCAACATTTTATTTGAAAACAAAATCACAATTTTAATAGAGATCGACTCTCATTGCATCCTGAAACCTCCTTACCCTTCCACGCATCACTGGCCTATGCAGCTGCATGTCCTCCTTGTGAGCTAGGGTCAGTGTTTCAGTCCGCCTCTCATCATTGAGAAACACAGAGAAGAGTGAATTTAGTGTTAAAAGCATACAACAACACACTATTGTGTATATATTGAGAATTGTTGAACCCGGTTAATTATATTTCTGGGTAAAGGGTATTTCCGAGTCCCACATCGTATTATTCCACCTTGTAATCCTTTTTATCCATCTATAAAAGAACGTCTTCACCTCACCTGAAGGAAAGGAGAATTCACCAGAATGTCTCCACCTCAGCTTGAGATAAGGGGAATTCACCATCTACAGGGATTAACAATCCATTTTGGGACCCCCATAAACTATTTTTTCCTTCATGCTATAATAACAAAACCCATAACATGCAAAAGCTCGCAACTTAAAATTAACTATGGGTTGCTACATTAAAAAAAACAACACAAGACCAGATGGATTGGCAATATTAATTTTTCTTAAAAAAAACATTGTAAAGAACAATATACCTGAATACAAGATTTTGCAATCAAAACGTGGCAACTAGGTGGAAGGAGACTAATAACAACTTCAACCTGCATACAGCAAACAACAAACAGCGAGCAGGAGTCCAGAACAAAACTAAGGGTAAAATAAAGAAACTAAGATTTATAATGAAAGAAATATACATAAATAATGGGAGCCTTGCAAGTTTCAACAAAAGTGTTCAAGAATTCAAGGCTCATTGATATCCTCTTCGACATTAATCTTCATATAGAAGAAAAATCGAGTCTAGATTAAATCAAGTAAATCGAAGCCCACCAACCCTATCACGCACCCACTCAATCCTAAAACATGAATGAAATAAAAAAACATCCCTCTGCAACCCATCTCCAGAAAATTGTTATCTCACTCGATGCATATTCATATGTTAAAATAAATAGATTCCAACAGAACCCGGGAACCTGGGACATTTGGATGTTTTACCATGTCACTATACAACCATCAGGTAAAGAATGTATGAAAAACACCTAGAAGAAAACAAAAAAAAAAACAAGAAATAAATTACAGCAAATGATTTGGAGGTAGAGCACAGAAAAGACTGTACCTGTGAAACATACTTCAGAAGACTTTGATGGTTGGTCACATCAATCTGAACTGCTATTGCATTTTCAATTCCTTCAATGATCTGCATTAATTTTCGATCTTTAGATTAAAATTTAAAATGCACATAAATGGATAGGTCCATGACGAGACAAAGACCTGCAAAAACATGACCAACCCCATGATTACATGTGCATAAATATACCATATGCAGACAATTACAGGGAGACGATTTCCACCCCAGCTCCACTTATCAATGGGAGAATAATTGAAAAGTGAATTCAAGCCTCGTGATCAATAATCCCAAAGCAATGTGGAGTTTCTACTTAAGCTCACCCTCGCATGCCAACACATGGCCATTTGGATGGGCCATGGACTCATTGAGCATGTAAGAATCCGGATTTTATCTCAGGTATGGATCCTTTTAATTTTGGTCTAATTCTTTATTTTGAACCTAATATGGACGCCTTTTGAGGTTATAAAGGTTTTGAGAGTGTCCGGGGCTTGTTCAGAACTCAGAACCCCGGCCGATGGAGAAAAACATTGGGCCCCACGGTTAGTAGACACTATGCGACCCAGCCGGCACGGTTTCTACTAACCGTGCGGGGCAGGATAGTAGGGTGAAACAAGGCGCACGGTTTTCCCTAGCCGTGCGCCAAGGGTCACACGCCCGTGCAAAATGTCTGCACTTTTTAAAAGAGGAGATTCACACGTTTGGCACACGGTTTTCCTAACCGTGCGACCCCTATTTCTTGGGAAAATTTACGAAAATGCCCTTAATTAAATGTTTAACTCATCCCTCCTCTCCTTGGCTCATTCCAGGACAGCAAGCTTCCACTTCTCCCTTTTGAGCTCCCAAACCCTCATTCATAGTTTTGATCCCGTTCGTTCGTACGAACTCGGATTCGATCCCCGTTCGTCACGCTAGATGCGCATTGGTGAGAACTTGATTCCTTTTTAGTCGTTCTACGTTTCTTTTCACTTTGAATGGTGGGTTCTTTTACACTGCGTCAGGCGGGGAGTTGGAGTAGCATCGGCAGGACTAACCGAGGAGGAGGTCGTGGTTGTGGTAGCCAGAGTCCAGATCATCAGCACCAGCAGAGCAGTCATACTCAGGGTAGTCCAGCTGCAGCATAGGGCCGTGGATCAGGCCAGTTGCAATCTTTACAGCCGATACCCGAGGATCATAGTGCAAGACCGTCCACAGTACAAGGTACTATTCTATTAGTCTCCACTATAGTATATGCTTTATTTGATACAGGTGTTTCACACTCCATCTCTTAATCTATCATGGAAAGTCTCGGGCTGAAAATTCAGTATTACTGTGATGTAATGACCATGGATACACCGTTGGGAGTGTGATCAGAGGGCATACGCCAATGTAGGGACTATCCCCTTGAGGTAGACAGTTATCCTTTATTATGGAACCTCTTTATTCTCGAGATGAAAGACTTCGATGTCATTCTCGGGATGAATTGGTTGGTCTCGTATCACGCCTTTATAGACTGCTATCGTCGCAGGGTATCACTTACATCACCAAAGGGTACCAGTTATCTACATAAGGATGAGTGGAATGTCCAGGCCGGTAGAGCTGGACCAGAGCATCATGGGCTAAGTGGAGTGACTGCCCGGATTGCTAATCTCTTTTTGGAGGATCAGGGTTTACACCAGGCTGAATTCCCTCCAATAGTAGATCATTTCAGGGACATCTTTCCCGTTGATTTTTCTGGCTTACCTCCTGCGAGAGAGGAAGAGTATGCGATCGAGCTTATTCCAGGAACAGCTCCAGTGTCCATTTCTCCGTACAGGATGACACCTACTGAGCTCTGGGTGCTCAAGAAACAATTGGAGGATCTAGAGGCCAAAGGTTTTATACGACCCAACACATCCTCTTGGGGTTCACCTGTGTTATTCACCAAGAAGGTGGATGGGACCCTTCGTTTATGCGTGGATAACAGACGATTGAACCAGCTTACGGTCAAGAATTGGTATCCACTACCTCGGATAGATGATCTCTTTGACCAGCTACAAGGAGCTAGGGTGTTTTCAAAAATCGACCTGAGATCGGGTTATGAGAGGTACGAGTCATGCAATTAGACATACCCCGTACAACTCTCCGTAGCAAGTATGGTCTATATGAGTATCTCGTTATGTAGTTTGGTCTTACGAACGCGTCTGCCGTTTTCATGGCTTTGATGAATAAGGTCTTTCATCCCTATCTGGATTCTTTTGTCGTGGTCTTTTTGTACGACATCTTGGTGTATCCTCACACTTGTAGCGACCATGTTAAGCACCTTGAGATCATTCTGAATACACTAAGAGAGCATCACATTTATGTCAAACTTGCTAAGTGCCATTTTTGGATCGACAAAGTTCACTTCTTGGGTCATATTATCTCGGAATCAAGAATATCTGTTGACCCAGAGAATGTGAGTGTTGTGGTTTCCTGGGAGCAGCCCAAGAACGTGTTTGATATACGGAGTTTCTTGGAGTTGACTGGATATTATAGGCGATCCATACAGGTCTTCTCATGTCTTGTTTCACCTCTTACTGGTCTTACAAAAAAGGGTGTTAAGTTCCTGTGATCAGAAGAGTGCGAAAAAGCCTTTCAGGAGTTGAAATGAAGACTTGTTTCGACACCGATTTTGATTCTGTCAGAGCCTGGCAGAGGCTTTACAGTGTTTTGTGATGCATCTAGCATCGGCCCAGGTGCAGTACTGATGCAGGAGGATAGAGTCATCGCGTACGAATTTCGGAAGTTCATGCCTCATAAGAGAAATTACCCGACGCACGACCTCGAGCGTGGCAGTTGTACATGTCTTACGCTGCTGGAGACACTATCTGATGGGTGAGCGCTTTATAGTGTATACGAACCACAAAAGTCTCAAATATATCTTTACACGGCGTGACTTGAATCTCAAACAGCAAAGATGGGTCGAATATCTTCGATTTTGAGCTTGTTTATATGCCTAGAAAGGGAAATGCAGTAGCTGATACATGCATAGGCCGTACGAGAAGCCAGTGACGAATGGAAATTGATGACCCTCTTTTCTGAGCTACATCTGAAGTTTCATGACAGTAACGAGCAGCCTTATCTCTCAGCCTTGATAGTTTACCTCTTCACTTCTTGAGAGGGTAAAGAGCAGGTAATTTTCAGATCCTAAATGTTTGGTTCTCCGTGAGAGTACTTTAGGAGATGAACCGCCTCTGAATTGGTCTGTGAACAGAGATGACATCCTACGTATACATGGATGTGTTGGGGTTCCTACAGATATGAGAGAGAAACTAATGCGAGAGTCTCACGCTTCTCAGTGAATAGTTCATTCATGCATCCCCAAGATGTATCAAGATATGCAACGTGATGGTTGAGATGAAACGTCAGATAGCAAGCTTTATCACTAGGTGTTCCACCTGTCGGCAGGTGAAGGCGGAGCACTAACGACCTACAGGCTTGTTACAGCCGCTTCCAGTCCCGAAATAGAAATGGGAAGATGTAGCCATGGACTTTGTAGTCGGCTTACCGAGGTCGCATTGAGGTAGCGACGCAATTTGAGTCGTAATTAATAGACAGACGAAAGTAGCCCACTTCCTATCCGAGAGACTTTCTCAGTTAATGAGCTGAGAAGACTGTATGTCCGTGAGATCATACGACGACACGGGGTCTCTCGTACTATCGTTTCGGATAGGGACGTTCGTATCACATCAAGGTTCTGGCAGGGGTTACAAAAAGTTAGGGTACACAGGTACTCCTGAGCACAGTTTTTCACTCTCAAACCAATGGCCAGTCGGAACGAATAATACAAGTGCTAAAAGACATGCTCCGAGCATTGGTCCTTGATTTCGATTGTTCTTGGGAGAAGCATGTCTCTCTCGTCGACAAGCTTCCTCTTCTCCTTGGCTCATTCCAGCAGACAACAAGCTTCCTCTTCTCTCTTTTTGAGCTCCCAAACCCTCTTTCATAGTTTTGATCTCGTTCGTTCATCCGAACTCCGATTCGATCCACGTTCGTCACATTGGATGTGCAACGGTAAGTACTCAATTCCTTTTTAGTCATTCTTCGTTACTCTTCTCCTCGACAATGCTATTTAGATGCAGGCTCATATGCCCTATTTTCAAGGTGTTGACCCGTTCTTCAGATTTCTTCCGATCCAGGCCAAACTAAAGGCAGATACTGGACGAGGAGAGTCGTACAGGTTTAAGGTAGGTGGTCTATAACTCATCCCTCAAGTTTCACCGTTTTATAAATTGTTGCAGTGTGTGTGTGCCGATTTCATCGGGCGTGGCCTATTAAATCCACATGCCTTGCTTATAGTCGTTAGAATCGTATTCTAAGACCCTTGTTATATATGTTATCCATCGTTGGTGGTTACGTCCTCAACGCTGACCACCCCAAGTAAGTGCTTTTCTTAATTACGCCTTTAGTGGTTTATTATGTTCGTCGGTGCCACCGTTCGGGTGTGTTGTGGCTTGACCCTATTAATGGTAAGCCCCTCCTTAGTAAATTGAATTATGAATTGTAGTGGTTAGCCCTTGAATATGATAATGTCACTTGTCCCTTCAAAGGTAAGTGCTTCAATTAATTCATGAATCTCAATTGTAATTGGCAAGTATATCTATATATATCACCTGGCCTATTTAAATGTAAATGAATGACTTGGTTGCACGTCCATAGCACATCTTGCCATGTTTGTGGAAGACGGCGAAGTGAACCTAATTAATTGGTTAAGTATTTAAAGTACAAATGGTTGCATGTTCCAAAAATCACTTGACAATGGAAAAAATGGCAAAGCAATTACCAAGACCCTGATCAATGTGAGACTCTTCGACAAAGTTCTTATCAGTATTAATAATTTTCTCAAGACATTATTTTGCTGAAAATTTGTAAGAACCATACGCATTCAAAGATTAACAATATTAGATGCACAGGAAAATGACAACTTACATATGGTGATTTTGCAAGAGACGAGCAGATTTTTTGTTAAGAAAAATTACATTCAACAGTTACCATTATGGAACAATATAGAAAATTCGGATGCAGTTAAATGAAGTAGAAACAGAGAATTCTTCGAAACAGAACATTATTTCATTTTAACCAACAAAGGCGCACCTCTTCTGCATCCCTTAGGTAAAGAGAAGCAACAACAACTTGAACTTCAGGATGTACATCAAAATCATCATCCAGGAAAGTTTTAAACCACTTTGGAGATAAAATGCTTCTAAATGAAGACAAGAATTCAGCAGCAGGTCGACAGACCCGACCAGCACCGATAATCAGAATCTTTCTCATGTGGACAGCACCATGTCTCTTCTCAATAAAGCTTTCCTGAACTTTACCAAAGGTTAATGAAATCCTATCTTTTTCTTTGTTCCTGATTTCATGATTTCCACTAGCATTGGCAAGTGAAGTTAAAGAATCAATAATTGTATCCAAGACAACACTCTCATCTGCACTAACCTAACAAGGAAAACAACGATAATAATATTATCCAACACAACAAGATAATCTTTAAATTTAACATTGTAATTAAATGCAACCACAGCAGAAAATTTAGGAACTAAATAAAAATAGAACAAAATATGATTAGGAAAGTAATAATTCTATTTTATATGTGTCGGGGTCTGCATCCCACATAGGACTTGAGGTCCGGTGTGGTCTTTAGTATTTGTTATAAAAGAACCTCAAGACCTCCTTTAGAGAGCACCTTGGGGATTCGAGTTTCTCCTATTTTATCATTCTACATGGTATCAAAGGGAACATAATCCCGAGCCCTCCCTCCTTTAGATATTTTTTTTTCTCTCCTCTCGGCTCTGTTCTAAGTGGCACCCCTCCTCTCGGGTCTGCCCTACGTGGCCACCACCCCCCCCTCTCAGCTCCGCCCTACCCCCCCCCCCTCGTGGCTCCCATCCCCGGCGGCTCCCTCCAGCGTCACCCTTCCGTCGCGACGCCTCCCTATGCCCCTCCGGCGACTCGCGGCTCCCCTCCCTCGCGACAACACCCCCCGCCCTCCGCCTCTGCGCATCCCGCAGCCCACCCTCGCAGCTCCTTCTTGGGTTCTCTCCCGGCGTCCTCCAGCGGCGTCGCGCACAGCGGGGAAGGTCGTCAAGGAAGCAGGCGCCGACAGGGGGAGATCCGCCGCCTAGGAGGGATAGCCGGCAGGGGGGCGGCGAGAGATAACTATGGCTTGTTGGCCATGGAGGCCGCCGCCCCCCAACCGGGAGAAACCCTAGACGGGATCCCCTCTTGTGCGCTTTCCCTCTTCTCGTGCGTCACCCCTCAGTGCGCCAACCCTCCTGCACGAGCCTTCCCCATCCGGTGCTCCCTCCATGTCAGCCTCCCCCCTCCCAGATTGGCCAGATCCGGCCAGATCTAGTCGTTGGTGCATCCTGCTATGCGTGCGCTTCCTCCAGATAGCTCCCAGCTCCCGTCTCTCCCAATGGCTGCCCTGCTTCCAGATTCGGATCTCCAGCACCTCCTGTGGAATCCCTGCCTCCCTTCGCCGGCATCTCCCGACGACTCTCGGCAGCCGCCTCCTTGTCCACCGGCACACCCTCGCACTTCCTCCACCGTGGCACAGCACTTCGACCACCTAGGATCCGGGCCCTTTGGCGCCGCCAGATCCCACAACGACTCTGTGGAATCACTGCCTCCCGTCGACGGCCCCGCAAGTGCGGCTTTCCCGGCGCTAGTGTGGATTTCCCGACGTCTCATCGACCGGCCCCACTAGTACGGCATTCCTGGAGCTCCGTCAACCGGCCCGGTCTGTGTGGTTCCTCTGCTACGCCCGCGACAACTTCATTCATCCATCATCCTGAAGGGGAGCTGCGATCTTGAGGGGGAGCTGCGAACGTCACTTGTTTCTTTTATTTCGTCTTGTTTTGTAATCAAGCTGGGTATGTCTAGCTTGAGGGGGAGTGTTGGAGTCTGCATCCCACATCGAACTTGAGGTCCGGTGTGGTCTTTAGTATTTGTTATAAAAGAACCCCAAGGCCTCCTTTAGAGAGCACCTTAGGGATTCGGGTTTCTCCTATTTTATCATTCTACAATATGTATATTGCATTGAATTTTCAAACCTTTAGTAGGTCTGATTTCTCCATAATTATGCTTTAATCAGTTCATTTTAGGATAATTCGGAGAATTTATGGCTGTGAAAAGGTTTTGAATTAAATTTGCATAAAGCAAGTTTAATGAAGCTGAATGGAGAGTTGTGGAAAACTATGGAATTTAGCATGAGTCATGCCACTTTATTCAAGATATGGAATAACAAGGGATGTCAATGGAAGTTTACAAAATCCCTGTCATTTTTGACCCGGGTCATGTCGTTTTCCAGAAGATGCACCAATGCCAACAGAAAGTTGCACGGACCCTGTACTGTTTTGGTGCAGGCCATGCAGATCTGGAAGAATGTGCAGAATGAGTGATTGGAGCCTACACAGGCCGTCCAAATCTGGCACGACCCTGTGTTAACCTCCATCAACTCTCCTACTTTGAATGAAGAAGGTGATTGATAAGACAAGAAAGAGATTTGAAGCAAGCTTCAAGAAGAAGGAAGAACAACGTAAAGATGAGCTTCAAGAACAAGAAAGATCACCTTGAAGATGATCCAGGAGGAATGAAGAGGGGGTTCGACAAATTCGTGAGAGTTCTCTCAAACACTTTTAAAATAAAGATTAACCATTGGTTCAAAGACACAATTAGCATGGGGAGATAATTCCGAAGAGGGGGCAACGAGAATGTGACTCAAATTTGATTCTTGTTGCTACTAGAGTATTATGTATCGGGTCTATAGGCATATCTAAGCAGGTCCTACTTGACCGGTCAACCTTGTCCCATTATCCTGTTAGTTTGAAATTTGTAGATCACAGTTTTCCAAAATCATGTATATATTTATTTCTTTGAAAAAAGAAATGATTTGGGTCTCACTTTGGGGAACGATTTTTGAATCCTATTGTTTCAACATGATATCAGAGCCAGGAACTCTCAATCTCTCTCTCTCTCTGCTGCATCGCCCCGTCCTAGCACAGCACCGCTTCCACTGTCCATGTAGCCCAAATTGAGCATCATTTTGTTTGTTTGTTTCAACATCATACCGTTCGATTATCGGATTACATCACCAGAAACACAAGTATAATCCTGTTTTACCACCTGATCTTAGATGGCAGTGTTATCATTGTGGTTGAGGTCTACTCAACATCCATAGCAGGTTTTGGAACTTGCACGTCACTAATGATAATACACTTTCTTTCGTTGCCTATATTCCGCATAAAACATTCCGTTTATTGAGTTTACTCATGATTTATAGTGTGCTACTATATTCACATCAACGGAAGCTATTTTTTCGGGAACTAACGACAAACTTAATGCTTGATAGAGAGACTGCATGGAGGCGTGAATGTGCTCGACTCACCACCATCCATTGTTTATCTCTCCCTTTCGGCTTGTACTTAGGAGCTCCACTTCTGAAAATAGCCACAAGTAGATGTATAGAGGATTCATATCAATGCCCAAATAAGATTTTCGATTTTGGTTTGTGGTCAACCTTAGATGCTAGAATATAAGGCTTTGTGATTGTTGTTGGAGAGATGCACAAAATTTGATTCCAGGTTTTGGTTTACCAATGTATCATGAGGTGCTAGCGAAAACTGAGGTGATAGAGTTGTTGTTAGCATGGAGGGGTTCATCATGAGAGGGGAGTCATTGGAACTTCACAAGGAGTAGAGTTGTGGATGGAGGTTCTTGTTTGATTGGACCAACGAGGTTTCCGTCAGCGAAAAGTCGGTCACAGTTTTCTTCCTCTTGTTTCTCTGGAGCCGAAAGTTCTTGGACCTCTACCGGGAGCTCGAGTGTGGTTTTCCATATTTGTGGAGGTTCCATTGACAATTCCAATGTCTGACCCTTCTTGGTGGTCAGTGTAGGACAGACAACTAGTTCTAGATACAGCCTCAGTCTAAGGCCTTATCAGTAGCGGTGATAAAGTAGGCAGAGGACAGCCCAAGGATATTCCCTGTTGATCATGGTCGTGATAGTGGACATCAATGGGGGCAGTGAGGCAAAGGCACAAGGCGCGGTCTATTGCATGATATAGAGTTGTCAACGCCAAAAGGGTTAGAGGTCATCCAAGGTGCCATCTATTTATCTTCTATCTTGGTTAATGTTATATTTGATTCAGGAGTTTCGCACTCATCCGTTGCACCTGCCTTAGTTTGAGCATTGGGACTCAATGATTTGTTTAAGGTGTGTCGGGGATATGAGCTGATGATAGAGAAATATTAGACGATGCAAGAGTTCTTATTGTAGATACAATCATACAACGTCATCCTTGGCATAGATTGGTTGTATTTTGAACCCGCGGTTATAGATTGCTATCGAAGGAGAGTTGTTTTCCCTGATATGAAAGGCGAGTATGCGTTGTTCGTTGGCAAGTGGGATCATCAGATGGATCGCGGATGTTTAGAGCCTCTTTCTTCGCAGCTGATAGAGTTGATGTTGGGTTCAGTGGAAGTTCAGACAAAGGTGTTTCTGAGATTAGTGGAATAGTTTCATGATGTTTTTCTTGAAGGGGTAGTAACACCACCCCCTAGACGTGATATCGAGTTCAAGATAAGATTGAAACTCGGGTCTCAGATTTCTATGTCTCTTTATAGGATGGCATTTTCGGAGTGAGAGTTGCAGATTCATATCAATAATCTAGTGCAAAAAGGTTTCATCCGGCCCAATGTATCATCTAGGGATGCTCCGATGTTGTTCACTAGAAAGGCTGATGGTAGTTTGTGGTTGTGCATCGATTAATGTTGGTTGAACCATGTAACGGTGAAGAACCGCCCTCCGCTCCAAAAGATTGAAAATTTATTGAATCAATTGAAGAGAGCTAGTTGGTTTTTGAAGATTGAGGTACGGTGTGGGTATCATCAGATGAGGGTGAAGAAAGAGGTGTCTGGAAAACTACTTTTAGGTGTCATTATGCACACTTCGAGTTCATGGTGATGTCTTTCGGAATCAAGAACGCCCTAATTATTTTTATGGGATTGATAAACTCGGTGTTCTGTGAGTTTTTGGATCGGTTTTTCGAAGAGTTCATCGACGACATCTTAGTATATTTAGGATCATAGGAGGATCATGCTGAGCATTTGTGAACTATTATAGAAGCCTTTTAACGACATCAGTTGTATGAGAAGTTATCCAAGTGCAAGTTCTGGATGTGGGAGAAGCATTTTCTTAAGCATGTCCTGTACGAACAGGAATAACAGTTGATCCTTCGAAGATTGAGCTAATCACATCTTAGGTGGCACCCAAGAATATTATAGAGGTTTGTAGTTTTCTTGGTCTCACGGACTATTATAGAAGGTTCGTGCCCGATTTATCTCGAATTGTGACACTGTTAGCTTGAAAGGATCAGGCCTTCATATGGACATATCAATATCAGGCAACATTTGAGTGCCTAGAGGAAAAGGTGATCAGTTCTCCTATTCTTCGGTTGCCCGAAGAGGGAGTTGTTTTGAGGTCTTTTGTGATGCTTCTCGTCTTGTTCTGGGTTGTGTTCTAATGCAGCAACGAGCAGTGATATCTTATGGGTCTCGACAGTTATGTCCCCATTAACGTAATTATATCAATCATGATCTTAAGTTGGCGACAGTAGTGTTTGCTCTAAAGCTGTGGCAGCATTATCTCATCAGCGAATGCCTGAGGTATATCATCTCTTAGGAAGATTTGAAATTGCATCAGAAGAGATAGAAGAAGTTCATGTAGGATTATGACTTTAAGATCTCTTACAATACGGGGAAAAGTAATGTTAAATCTTATGCGCTGAGAAGGAATTCGCGTGGTGATGTTGCTCGAGAGGCTAGAGATAGGTGGAGAATAATGGAGGAGCTGACGACAGCTTCACATCTGGATATGGAGGAAGTCGATGGTGGAGTTTGTCTATACCAGATGACAGTGCATTCTTCCTTGGTTCAGTAGGTTGAGAAATCTTAGTTGGGTGATCCTGAGGTGAAAGTGTGGAGAGATTGTAGTGTTTATGAAGATGTCCCTAAGGGATGGACAAAGGATCATTAAGATCAAGTGTTGTTCTGTGGGAAGCTCTTCATTTTATCAACGATGTGAGAGACGGTTGTGCATGAGTTTCATAACTCACCTCTTGCATACCTCCTGCTATATCCAAGATGTATTATGCTTTGAAGGATTATTTCTGGTGACGAGGGATGAAGAGGTCAACACCTGAGTTCGTGTCACGGTGTTTGGTTTGTCAGTGGGTGAAAGTCAAGCAAAGAGTCTAAAATGCCTTACTGTAACCATTGGATATTCCCTAGTGGAAATGAGAGAACGTATGATTGATTTCGTTACCAGTTGGTCCTAAGATTTAGTTGGATGTGATGTCTCCTGGGTGGTTGTAGATAGTTGATGAAGCAAACTCATTTCTTGGTGATCAAAGAGTCAAGTGCAGTGGATGTTTTCACAAGACTGTAGGTGGATGAGGTTGTGCGACTTCATGGGGCTCCGAGAACAGTCATCTCTAATCGAGATCCTCGTTACACCTCACGAGTGTGGAAGAGTATACAACATGTTTTTGGCTCTCAGTTGTGTCTTAACATTGTTTTTCATCTTCAACAAATGATTAGACGAAGCGAACAATCCAAACATTGGAGGACATGTTACATGCATGTATTTTTAATCTTAGAGGTTTGTGGGCGAAGTATTTTCCTTTTCTGTTTGAGGCATTGTATGGGCAGTCTTGCAAATTTTCGTTGAGATGGATCAAGGATGGAGCGTCGACGACTCTTGGACCAAATTTAGTGTAGAGCACAACAACAAAAGTGCAGGTGATCTGTGGATGGATGAAAGTTGCTCAAAATCGTCAGAAGTCGTATACGGATCAGAAGAGACCTTTGAAATTCAAGGTCAGTGATCATGTGTTCCTGAAGGTTTCTCCTCATTGTGGGCAACGAAGGATCAATGAAGGTAGTAAGTTTTCTCGATTTATTGAACCTTTCAAGGTGCTAGAGTGTATTGGTAAGGCATCATATCATACAACGTCCTCGGCCCAGAGCTCCCCTTTGAGGCCTGAACCAGAGCACTACATACCTCAAGCACACCTTCCCATATGCCAGAAGCTGCTGACTAACAGCAAGGATCAGATAAACCACATGGGAAAACTACACCCTCTGGTATCATTGCAAACAATAACAATATCGGTATCATACAAATACCGGTTACCTTGGTCGTGAGAGTGATCGATATCATACATCAATGTGAACATTTGTATGTACGAGAGGTGTCCCATCTTTCTCTTGTTAATTGATTACATTATAGTTTAAAACCACACACCTGGGCACTCTGGAAATTAATATCATCCAAGGAGGCGGTAGGTGTTGTGGAGTTGGGATCGGGCCCATCAGAGGAGCTTCTTACGTATCCTTGTGAAAAAAATCAAAACAAACGTGGTTCGATGCTGCTTAATGGGACATATCATACCATTTAAGTAAATGAGATATGCCCTAAACCCACTTTGCATATGATGTGATATGGCTAAAACGTCGTTTATGACTGAGAGGATATCATAAGGCATATAAATATGCTTCTGCCTTTAGCAATCGTAAGGTACAATTAGCCTTTTCATATGGAATTGTTACAAGATGAATCATAAGGTACAATAAACTCTAACACACTGCAAATGAAAGGCGTTTGAATGATAATCGTTATCGTTTGAGAAGGTCTTCCATACAAGTTATCATTTAAAAACCTTTACATGAGATGTAACGCAAGGGAGATTCATGCAAGTGTTGGATGAACTAGTTGTGGCATTTACTGATGCGTTATAACGCATGAGTAAATTCGAGGTAACCCGAGAAGCGTCCACGAGAACTCTATATAAATGTGGCAATACCCATTCGATGAGTATGTCATATAGCATGCAAACCTTTCAACTGTACTATAGCATTTTTGACAAAATTGGCCGCCTTTCACTGTAGCGACGCGTACTTCCTGTGCAAACAGTGGATCGTCTTCTTCATTTTATAGCCCATTTTCAGGCTAGGGTTACTACTGAAAAACACTGTAATTTGTGCTCCCGATTTTAGTGAGAATTCTGCCTCTCCGTGGACGTAGGGATTATTCCCGAACCACGTAAATCATTGTGTTCCTTGTGTTTTCTTTTCTTCTGCATTTTATCTCGTTTCTCGTTTCTGTCGTTGCGACTCCCGACGATTCCGCAATAGGGTGGGGGTGTTATCATGTAGAGAGGGGCGATGCGCAAGGGGGTCGTCGCACTGGGAGGGTCGATGCGCAAAGAAGGGCGACGGGTTACACCTACTTTGATACCTTATTGGATGGAAGCTCGTACAACACAAAGAGGGAGGGTGCTTTATTTATAAATGAGAAAAGAGGATTTTTTCCTAATAAAAAGGGGCCTCAGCCTCAACCTGATTAAAAAAATAGATAACTCATACCAATGTGGGACGGAAATATTAAAAATATTTACTACTCTTAACAACTCTCTTCTTCCCTTCCTTTCCAGGCTGCACATCGGTTTTATTATCATAAAGCAAGGATGAAGAACAAATACAACAACAGCAAACAGTGACTTCGGTGTAAGGTAAACACTTGATATCTTCATTTACTATTTAAGCTTGGTTTCATTTATTCGTGCATTGGGAACTTAGTTTGGGTCGGCCTCTAAAAAGTGCTATTAGATCCCTATGAAACCCAACGGATTTGTATTAATCGCAGTGTATGATATGATCCTGTCGTATCTTACGATAGCATCGCGTCATGTTCCACAAAAATAGAGTATTGTATCGCACCATGTTTCTGAAGTACCAAATGATCGAATAACAACTGAGAATGGGGGGTTGAATTAGTTGTTCACTTTATATAAGTTTCAATACTTCCTGCAACCTGTCAAAATTCATTTCTTTATCATCTTTTTGTGAATACTTATGCATGCAAAAATAGCAAAGCGGGTAGAGCACACGAGATTTACAAGGTTCGACATCAATGTGAGAACCTACAGCCTTGTCATAGTCACTCTCGTGGGTCTATGGAAATTCACTATTATGAAGTGAACTTGTGTCAACTCCCGATAGAAATGATTATACCGACTCCCGTCAGTTTACAAAGTTGCTTACAAAACAATTGAGCCAAAACAAAAGAATAAAGATTTTGTTCAGTTCACTCCACAAAAGTTCCTAGGTCCGATGACTCTGAGTCCCATGGCCTTCAGTCCGATGAACCCAATCCGGTTGACTCAGTCCAATCGACTCGATACGATGCTCTCTTTCTCAATCTGCACCTGAAGAAACTTTTTGTTCTGTCTGGATAACAAAACTTGCACTTCTCAAAAACAACTCAAAACTCAATCTGAACTTCCGCAGTCCGATGAATTTAGTCTAATGGACTTAGTACGATGAACTCAGTCTCAATCTGCAAAACTCAAACTCTGCTCAAATGCTCAATACGATCTTCCTCAGTCCGGTAAACAAAACTTTCAGTAGTCCGACCTTCTTCTGAGATCTCAGTCTAGAAAGAAAAACTTGGGAAGATATATGTTGCGCTCCGCCTTTTCCGCACTCGTGAAAAGTTGTAAAATCCGAATGAACTTTGCTTCTATTTATAGGCGACTCAAAAAAGCAAAGGCGGGAAACTGAAAAACTTTTCTCGCTTACTCAAATTTCAAAACTCCGAAGACACTCGCATTTAAACATCAACTTTCACTTCTTCAAACCTTCTCAGCATTTCTTCGAGATCAGTATTCTCGAACAAACTAACTTTTATTCAGTTTGATATAACTTCCTCAGCTTCGATTTCCTCTGCTCATTATGATCTGTCTTTCTTTCTCAGCTCATTATGATCTGTCTTTCTTTTCTAACTCATTACGATCTGACTATCTTGCACTGCTCATTACGATCTAACTATCTTCCTCGGCAGATGACTTATTCGGGTCACAATCTTATTCGATTGCAAACTTGAACTCCCCCTTTGTTTCTTCTCAAGCAAACGCAACTCTTTCAGAATCTTCACTTCTTTTCATAACTAATCTCCTTTTGATGGATCAACATCAACAACTCTGATCACTCCGATGTTCTGCAACCGATGTGTTATCAGTGAGGCATTCATTTGATGAATCGGTTTGTTCTGGATCCGATTGATCTTCCTCCTCAGAGTCAGTCTGGTTAAAAACATCATAATGATGGAATTCTCATTACGATGGAATTATCATTACGATGTTCCGCATCCGACAATGACTTCACTCAGCAACTTTGAAAAACTTCAAACTTCATCAGCTTTATAAATTCTAACTTCTGAAAACTTCTCAATCTGGTACTTCTGGATCCAATCTTCTGTGTCCGGGTTTCTGAAACCGATACAAACTTTACGATTCCTCCATTTCTTCAAAAGCTTTTATCATTATAGTTTTCATGATTTATGAGAACTTAGTGACCAGCAAAGCATCGTCTGATTTTAGGTTAGAGTGTATGAAAACTTTTTAACTCCTAATTTCACTATCTTCTTTCAAAACTCTTCAGCAACATTACTTCTTCTTCATTCAGCAAATTCTGACTTTTTAACAAACACCGTGTCCGATGGATCTTGAACTTCATACCGATGGACCTGAGACCAGTGGTGCGTCTGATCAACAACTTCAACTTTTTGACCACTTCTGTGTCCGGTGATGCTCGGTCCGATAACCTAAGTTTGGAAACCTATGTCCGGAAAACAACTTTTTTAAGGATAAAACTTTTCTCTCCCTTTGGATTCAGCAACATTCAGCAACTTTTAACTTCCGTATGAAAACTCATTACGATGGATTAGGTACGATCCGGAATAACAAAAACATTCTTTTACAAAAAGGTTAGTTGTCAATAAATACAAAAAAAATTGTTAAAAACAAAAAAATAACAAAGGTTCTTCAATATCCCCCTTTGGATTTGTTGACAACACTCAACAACTTTTTTAACTCTTATAAAAAAAATTCACAACTCAACTTTTGTAAAAAACTCAGGTGTTTTGACTTTTATCAAAATACGGTCTTTCTCAAAAGAAAGTGTCTTGACACCACACTACTGGATAAAGTAATGTTTTTGAAAAAAATTCATCTATCGGTGACAAGAAAATTTTGCGGCCATGTTAAGATAAACTCTCTCTCGTTGTTCTTTTCATCTCACTTTTATTTTTCTCTCCCTCCTTTTATGATAATCACAGCTTCAGATTCATTAAAGAAAGATAAGTAAAAACTTCTTACAAAGCACAAAGTTGTTACTTTCTCTCCCCCTTTGTCAACATAATCCAAAAAGCACGGTGGGGGACCTCTTTAGAGTTTTAGAAAGTCATTGGAGAGGGCTGAAAATGAAATTGCAACCTCAACTCAACAAACCTTTCTTTTGGCATTGTCTTTGCGAAGATATCAGAAATTTGATATTCCGTTGAAATATATTCCAGCAAAAGATCTCCAGCAACAACTTTCTCTTTTATAAAGTGGAACTTTATGTCAATGTGTTTTGATCATGAATGTTGGACAAGATTTTTATAAAGATCAATTGCATTTTGATTATCACAAAGTATCTTCAATGGTTTAGAAACTTCCACTTCCAAGCCTTCCAGCTGAACTTTCATCCACAACATTTGAGTGCAAGCCTGAGTAGGTGCAACATATTCGGATTCAGTTGTGCTTAAAGTTACTGAACTTTGTTTTTTACTATTTCAACTCACACAACATTCACCCAAGAAAAATGTTCCTCCTATGGCTGATTTTATATCATTACAAACTCCAGCTCAATCGGCATCAGTATAACCATGAAACTTCATCTCACAATTTCTTTTATATAACAACTCGTATGAAGTTGTTCCTTTGACATATCTCAGAATTCTCTTTACTGCCAACATATGTGATTCTTTCATATTCTATTGATACCTACCACACAAAGTTACAACATAAACAATATCAGGTCTTGAGGTTGGAAGGTAAAGTAGACTTCCTATCAGCTTCCGGAAATCTTTCCGATTCACTCTTTTTCCGGACTCATCTTTACTCAACTTTGTACTCACAGATATAGGAGTAGAAACTACTTTAGATTCTGTCATCTAAAACTATTTTAACAATTCTCTGGAATACTTTTATTAAGATAAGAAAATGTACTTTTCTTTTTGTTGAACTTGTAAATCAAGGAAAAAATTTAATTCACCCAACATTGACATTTCAAAATTATTCTACATATCCTCAGCAAATTCTTTACAAACTTTTTCTTCCTCCCAGTAAAAATTATATCATCCACATAAACAATTACAATTAGAGTTTTGAAGTCAACATCTTTCCCATATAAGTTGCTATCAACCTTTCCTTTAGAAAAATTCAACATTCTCAAACAGCTACCAAGTTTTGAATACCATGCACGTGGGGCTTGTTT
This sequence comes from Viscum album, assembly GCA_963277665.1. Taxonomy (NCBI): domain Eukaryota; kingdom Viridiplantae; phylum Streptophyta; class Magnoliopsida; order Santalales; family Viscaceae; genus Viscum; species Viscum album. The sequence continues at coordinate 1,033,525,346 of OY728122.1, read as the reverse complement.
CAACCCATACAAGGCTTTCTATAATCTACGAACCTTGTTTTCATCGTTATCAAGTTGAAAACCATAATGTTGTTCAATGTAAACTTTTTCTTCAATCTCACTATTTAAGAAAGCTGACTTTACATCCATCTGATAAACTTTGGAATTCCGATGTGCAACCACTGATAGAAACATTCTAATAATTTCTAATCTTGCAAATGGGGTAAAAGTTTCTTCAAAATCCACACCTTCCACCTGTGCATAGCCTTTACAAGCAAGTCTTGTTTTGTTCTTGAAACTTCTCCGTGCTCATTTTTGTTTCTGTAAACCCACTTTATTCCGATAACATTTTTATTTATTGGTCATGGAACAAGTTCTCATGTTTCATTTTTCACAATCTTATCTCACTTTTCATTCATAGCATCAACTCATTCTTTGTATTTAATAGCTTCTGAAACTGATTCCGGTTCAACTTTTGAGATAAGTGAAGTCTGATTTTCTAATCTCAACTTTCTTCTAGTCTGAACTGAAACTTTCTGATTTCCAATAATGTTTTTGAACTCAACATGTTTTTATATGGTAGAAAATTTCAAAGTTTCTTTCCCAACTGAACTTTCCTCATCACACGATTCTCCTGAATCTTGGTAAGGATGTTTTGACTTACTTTCACTATCGTTGAAAATCTCCAGTTTATCCTCCTCAGCATTCCCAACAACTTTTGTTAAGAAATTTTGATTTTCAATTACTTTCACATCATATGAGTTCACCAACCATTGTAAGCGTTGTTCCAACATTTGTAACTTATTCCATTGGATGAATAACCCATAAAAATTCCTTTTGCAACTTTCTCATCAAATTTTCCCAGATCCGGATTTTTTATTTTTAGTAAACATGGACTTTCAAAAGCTTTGAAATACTTCAATAAAGGTTTTTTGTTATACCACATTTCATAAGAAGTCATGTTGGTTTCCAGTCTCAACAAGCATCTGTTTTGAACATGTACAGCAGTACTAACAGCTTCTTTCCAATAAAATTTTGAAAGTTTGTATTTTGCTAACATACTTCTTCCCATTTCCACCAAACTTCGATTCTTTCTTTCTATTACTTCATTTTGTCGTGGAGTGTAGGGAGCACTATACTGATGTTTGATACAATGTTTTCTCAAATAAGTTTCAAAAATATTACTTGTGAATTCGGTACCATTATTTGTTCTCAATTTCTTTTATAAACTCTCATTTCTTTCTCAACTTCTTTTCTAAAAAACTTGAACATTTCCACAACCTCTGACTTGTGTTTCATAAACATGATGTTTGTCATCCGAGTGAAATCATCAATAAAAGTGATAAAGTATAAATCTCTTTTTATTTATTGATGTCTCATCGGCCCACATAAATCGGAATGAATAAGTTCAAGAGGTTTGGTAGACTAAATCTCAACTCTCTTATGACTTTTGTTAGTCACTTCCCTTTCTGACAAGTAATACAAACATCTTCATCTCTTCATTTCAATTCGGTACCATAGTTTGTTTTAATCTTCAGCACTCTCAAATAACAGGAGTTATAAACTCTCCAATTTGAAAAAAATTACCACTAGTTCTTTCTCCTTTTATGATAACTTTTTCATCTTTCACACTTAAGATGATACAAAAATCTTTTCTGAAAACAATTTCTTTTTCATCATCACAAAGTTGACTTACACTAAGTTATGTTTTAGCCCATCAACAAATAAAACTTCCTTATATTTCAACTTTTCCTCTTCAATCTCAACTGTTCCGATTTCTCTGATTTTTAAGGAACTATCATTACCAAAGTTAACTGCTCTTCTATCATGACTTTCAACATGTTTCAAGATTTTTATATCACCTGTCATATGTGAAGAACAACCACTATCAAGTATTCATAGTTTGTTCCTTTTACTTGCTTTTAAAGCTGTCTCAACAACAAAAGTTCTTTCTTCAACTTTCTTCTTTCCGGCTTCCTTTTATTTTCTACCATAAGAAACTTGTTCCGAAAAGAGTGTCATACATCTTTCAGCATGATAACCAGTCTCATCACATCTTCCACAAACTTCATCCAGACATTCAAATTGATTTTTTGTTACAAGGTTTCTAACATCTTGAGATTTTTCTTTTCTAACTTCTTGTGGGTTCGAAAAGTTACTCATCCTTCTTCCACCGTTGCTTTCAATTTGTTAAAACCTTCTTCCGGGAAATGACAAGTTATGCCAACAATTATAAGCTTTGTGCCCATATAGATTCCAAAACACCAACAATATCCATCAAATCTTGATTTTCTATTGAAGAAAGATCTTTCTCTGTAGAAACTTTGTTGAGCTTGATAACTTCTTTCTGCTCTATCATACTCAGGACATGGACCGTCTTTCCTTCTAAGTGAGTTTTCAACTTTTCTAGATGTGATAGGTTTCTCACATCCTTTCTCCACCCAAGCTTTCCCAACACCTTTTTCAGAACCTGAAATGTTAGAAGAATCAGATGAAACATTATTTTTGGTGAGTGGGGATTTCACTTGATTCTTGTTTTGAGCCTTCTCAAAAACTTTTGTTGGAGTCTGCATCCCACATCGGACTTGAGGTCCGGTGTGGTCTTTATTATTTATTATAAATACACCCCAAGGGCTCCTTAGGAGATACATCTTGGGGGTTTGGGTCTCTCTCGTTATATCCTTATACATGGTATCAGAGGGGGTTTTTTGAACCCCCAATCCCACCCTCCCTATTTTTTTTTCCTCCTTTTGCTTTAGGGTTTCCCGTCCGGGGGGGCGGCGGCTTCAATCCACATAGCCGCCGCCCCCCCCCCTCCCCTCCGGGCTCGTTTTCTCCGGCGCCTCTCCCTGGTTCTCCAGCCGCCGGCGCCTCCACCTCCCGCCTTTCGCAGCGGCTCCCTTCCGCGACGGCTCCCTGCGCGACGGCCCGCCTTCCGCGGTGCGCCCTCGTCCCAGCAGACCTTCGCCCGGCGCCCGCGCCCTCTCCCGGCGCACTCCTCCTCCCCCCCTGCGCGGCTCCTCGGCACGCCGCGGCTCCCGGCACCTCGGCGCGACTCTCTGCGCGCGGCCCGCTCCTCCTGCGCGCTCATCCCGTCGTCGCGGCTCCCAGGCGGCCCTCCGCCTCGTGTCCCTCTGCTCCCGGCGGCTTCTCCCGGCTCCCCGGCTCCCGGCTCGCCCCACCGTCCCGGCGCACCTCCTCCCGGCGTCGCGCCCTAGCGCCCCGCACTCAGCGCCTCGCCCTGGCGTTCTCCCGGCCGGCGACCCCTCTCCGGCCGGCGAACCCTCTCCGGCGGCCTCTCCCGTCCCGCTCCCCTCCCGGCGACCTCGCCTGCTGCTGTCCGGCGGCCAGATCCGGACAGCTCCGGCCGAATCCAGCCGGATCCGGTGATTTCCGGCCAGATCCAGGCTACTCCGGCCGGCTCCGGCCTGATCCAGCGATTTCCGGCCAGATCCGGGCAGATCCGGACTGTTCCGGCCTCCACCCGTGTCGGCCGCTCCACGCAGGGGGCCTCCTCCGGTTTCCGGCGCCGCCTCCCGGCCTCCTGCACCCTCGCCGGCCTCCTCCTGCGGACCCCCGCCTCGCCGGCATCTCCCGGCACCTCCCGGCAGCGGCATCTCTCTCCGCCGGCACGTCCATTCGCTGGCGCAGTAGCTCGACATCCTCGGATTTGGGCCCGTTGGCGCCGCCAGTCCCGCAACAATTCTGCGGAATCCCCGCCTCCCGTCGCCGGCCCCGCAAGTGCGGTTTTCCCGGTGCTAGTTTGGATTTCCCGGCGTTTCAACGACCGGCCCCACTAGTGCGGCATTCCTGGCGTTCCGTCAACCAGCCGATCTGAGTGGTTTCATCTGCTGCGCCCGCAACATCTTCCATCCATCATCCTGTGCAGGAGCTTCGATCGTGAGGGGGAGCAGCCACCTTTGCAGCGTTCTCCTTTTTTTTTTACTTCGTCTGGTTTTGTAATCAAGCTGGGCATGTCCAGCTTGAGGGGGAGTGTTGGTCTTTGTTTTGTTGTTTTCTTTTCATTATGTGTCCAAGCTAGGTACACCTAGCTTGAGGGGGAGTGTTGGAGTCTGCATCCCACATCGGACTTGAGGTCCGGTGTGGTCTTTATTATTTATTATAAATACACCCCAAGGGCTCCTTAGGAGATACATCTTGGGGGTTTGGGTCTCTCTCGTTATATCCTTATACAACTTTAAAAGTCTCAACTTTAACTTTCGAAGCTTAGTTTAAGTTTTCATTCATCTTCTTCAAAATACTTTCGGACTCAAGAAATTTTGATTGAAACTTGTTAACTTCTTCCTTAATTGTCAGCTTCTTACTGATATTTTTAACCATCTTTCTTTGTTCATGAATTCTATGTCTGTAACTTAATATCTCCTAGATGTATTCTTCCTCCTGTTTGATGACATCTTTTCTTCCTTCAACAACTTCTTCACAATCTTTCTTCATTACTCTTGTTTCTTTCTTGAGAGTCTTGTTTTGCTCAAGACATGCAACAAGTTCTATTCTGAGTTGATACTCTTTATCTGATTCTTCACCACCTTCTTCACTATCTGAGATATCTTTTGTTTTCTCAACTTTTGCAATGAAGTTTCCGAATTTTTCTAAACTTTCATCTTTCGAAGAATTGTTTTCAGTTGAGTCTGATTCATCTTTTTTACTCAACACACTTCTCTTGTTCCCAGTAAACTTCTTTTTAGATTTGTTGGATGACTTTTCTTATTTAGAACTTTTGTTCCACTTCTTCCATGGAGTTTTTTCATCAGAATCGTCTCGATATTCTCCAACTTTCTTCTGGGGACAATTCATAACAAAGTGTCTGATTCCACCATACTCAAAATATTTGAGAGGAAGTTTACCTCTATACTTTCTTCTTCCACTTCGATAGTTCTTAATATAAAAGACATGATTTTTTCATTCAAATCATCATCCTCTTTATCATCGGAGTCACAAGGATCAACATCTTCAACATCTTGTATTTTTATTTTTCTCATGGCATCAAAGGTCATTTCATCATTCATCTTCTTTTTGAACATTGAAAGTTTTCCTCATTTCATAAGCAACAAGAAAGTTATGCAATTCATCAAGAGATAAATCATCCTTATCATCTAAAGAGAAAATTTTAGAATCAAACCTGTTCAGAAAATTTATCATAAGTTTCTTCACAATTGTAGAATCTTCCAAGACATCTCTGAATCCTCTGATGTTGCAAACAATTTCATTTACTCTGCTGAAGTATTTATCAATAGTTTATTCATCTCTTATTCTGATGTCTTCATACTTACTCTACCAAATTGGTAGTTTTCTTCCTTCAATTTAGTATTCCCTTCGAAAATATTTTTCAGTTTGTCTCACATGCTCTTTGATGTTTTAAGACCCATCACTTTCATATAAACATTTTCAGATAAAGACATAAAGATAACATTTCTAGCTTTTCCATCAACTTCGATATTTCTCTTATCAACAAAAGTAATCGGGGCATTCTTCTCAATAGATGAAAAACCAATTGTAGCAGCATCAACAACTTTCAGACCAAGAGATAAGAGATAAAGAATCATCCTATTTTTCCATCCATAATAATTTTTTCCATCAAATATAGAAATTCCTCTACTGTTGACAGAATTGATATTATCCATGATAAGGATTCAACAAGGGAACATTCGCTCTGATACCAATTGAAGTTTCAAAGGATCGAATAACTGAGAAGGGGGGTTGAATCAGCTGTTAACATTTTATAAGTTTCAATAATTTTGAAACATAACCCTTGACCTGTTAGAGTTCATGTCCTTGTCACCTTTTTGTAAATGATTATGCATGCAAAAATAAGAAAACAAGTAGAACACACGAGATTTATAAGGTTCGGCCTCAGTGTGAGAACCAACATCCTTTCCATTGTCACTCACGTGAGTCTATGGAAATTCACTATTACGAAGAAGTGAATACAATTTATGTCAACTCTCGTTAGACACCTTCTAACTCCCGATAAGAATGATTATACAGACTCTCGTCGGTTTACAAAGTTGCTTACAAAACAATTGAGCCAAAACAAAAAAAAAAAAATATTTTCTTCAGTTTGCTCCACAAAAGTTCCTGGGTCCAATGACCCTGAGGCCGATGACCTTCAGTTCAATGAACCCAGTCCGACTGACTCAGTCCGATCGACTCGATACGATGCTCCCTTTTTTTCAATCTGCACCTGAAGAAACTTTTTGTTCTGTCTGGATAACAAAACTTGCACTTCTCAGAAACAACTCAAAACTCAATCCGAACTTCCACAGTCCAAAGAATTCAGTCTGATAGACTCAGTAAGAAGAACTCAGTCTCAATCTGTAAAACTCAAACTTTGCTCAAATGCTCAATACGATCTTCCTCAGTCTCGTAAACAGAACTTTCAGTAGTCCAACCTTCTTATGAGATCTCAGTCCAAAAAGAAAAACTTGGCAAGAAATATGTAGCGCTCCGCCTTATCCGCACTCGTGAAAAGTTGTAAACTGCGAATGAACTTTGCTTCTATTTATCGGCGACTCAGAAAAGCAAAGGTGGGAAACTGAAAAACTTTTCCCATTTACTCAAATTTCAAAACTCCAAAAAACACTCGCATTTAAACTTCAACTTTGACTTCTTCAAACCTCAAGATTTCTTCGAGACCAATCTTCTCGAACAAGTCCGAATATAACTTCCTCAGCTTCAGTTTCCTCTGCACATTACGATCTGTCTTTTTTTCTCAACTCATTACGATTTGTCTTTCTTTTTCAACTCATTACGATCTGTCTTTCTTTCTCAGCTCATTACGATCTGACTATCTTACATTGCTCACTGTGATCTGACTATCTTCCTTAGCAGATGACTTATTGGTGTCGCAATCTTATTCAATTGCAAACTTGAATTCTCCCTTTGTTTCTTTTCAAGAAAACGCAACTTTTTCGAATCTCCACTTCTTTTCATAATTGATCTCCCTTTGATGGATCGGCATCAACAACTCTGATCACTCTAATGTTCTACAACCGATGTGTTATCCATGTGAAGCATTCATTTGATGAATCGGTGTCTGTTCCTGATCCGATTGATCTTCCTCCTCAGAGTCAGTCTAGTTAAAAACCTCATAATGATGAAATTCTTATTACGATAGAATTATCATTATGATGTTTTGCGTCTGATGATGGCTCCACTCGGCAACTTTAAAAAACTTCAAACTTCATCATCATTACATGTTCTGACTTCTAACAACTTCTCAATCCGGTACTTCTGGATCTGATCTTCTGCGTCCTAGTTTCTAAAACCGATACAAACTTTACGATTCCTCCATTCCTTCAAAAGCTTTTATCATTATAGTTTTCATGATTTGTGAGAACTTCATCAGCAATAAAGCATCGTCAGATTTTAGGTTAGAAAGTATGAAAACTTTTTAACTTCTGACTTCACTATCTTCTTTCAAAACTCTTCAGCAACATTACGTCTTCTTCACTCAGCAACTTCTGATTTTCTAACAAACACCGTGTCAGATGGATCTTGAACTTCATACCAATGGACCTGAGACCGATGGTGCGTCCGATCAACAACTTCATCTTTCTGACCACTTCTGTGTCCGATGTTGCTCAGTCTGATAACCTGAGTTCAGAAACCTGTGTCCGAAAAACAACTTTCTTAAGGATAAAACTTTTCTCTCCCTTTGGATTTAGCAAAATTCAACAACTTTCAACTTTCTTATGAAAACTCATTACGATGGACTGAGACCGATCCTGAATAACAAAAACATTCTTTTATAAAAAAGGTTGGTTGTCAACAAATACAAAAACATTGTTTAAAACAAAAACATCACAATGATTCTTCAGTTTCACAGTGCCCACGCTGTAAGGCCACCCCTGACCTCCAGTTGTACCTTCTCTCCCACGCACATCCATAATGCGGAAACGTTGGGAGTCGCAACGACAAAAAAGAAAAGATTCGCAGAAGAGTAAAAGGGAAAAATCAAAAGAACGAGAACACGGAGATTTACGTGGTTCGGGAATAATCCCTACGTCCACGGAGAGGCAGAACTTCACTACATGTCGGGAGCACAAATTACAGGGAGATTTCGCAGAGTTTCTCACTAAGGAACTCTAGCCCGAAATAGGCTATAAAAGGAGGAAGACGATCCAATGTTTCACCAACCGCATAGGAAATCCGCATCGCTACAGTGAAAGACGACCACCCAAATCAAAAGTGCTACAGTGGTTGTCGGCTGGAAGTCCAAGGAGCTACAGTTAATTCACATTCTACTCGTCTTAACAGCATTAACAAACACGCCTTAGTACGTGGCTCATGCGTAAGGACCGTACTGCCTATTTCAGGTCACAATCGGCCAATGAACATGGTCACATACCATTTTTCAGTTAAGTCTGGAATGCGAAGGGCCACTAATTCGAATTCGTCAATATAGTCATCCACAGCACCTGTCTGTCGCAAGTCCTTCAAGAAAATTATTGGATCCTTCACTACACTATCGTACCTTCCAAAGAGCTTTTCCTTAAATTGTGTCCAAGTTAGTTCTAGCATAACAAACTTCTAGGAGATGATCCAATGCTGAATCATTCTTTCCCTACACAATTGTGCTAGTGGAACCTTCAACTCCTCACGGACACAACAGATTGAGAAATACATCTCATCTCTTAGGATCCACGTAACAGGATCCTCACCGGAATATATAGGCAATTCAACTGGTTTGGACAACTCATGAAACACTTCGCTCGACGGTGCTAGCCTTCCCTTACCAATGTTCGTTTCATACTGTCGTTGTACCTTTGCCTCAACCTCTGATCTTACACTACTTCCTCCATCTTTTACGATGTTGATCCCTCTGTCATCTACTCGCCTCATTCGTTCTCCCTGGATCGATACCAACCGAGATAAAGTTGATGTCAGCTCACGTACTTGGATCTCTAAATGCTAAAGAGAATTCTCTTGTCGTTGCTACCCTATTATGCATCGCTGAAATCCTGTCTGCAGTTCGTAGATAGTTGATTCAACTCCTGTTACTCTACTCTCCATTCACGTGGGCATGTAGCAGCCTCCAAAACGTGATTCCAAATACTCTCCAAGCTCAAACAGGATCCTGGCGTTCTCTCAATAAAACCACCAAACTGATAAAGGATAGACTATGAACAGAAGAATTTCCTTATTCAGCAGCAAGAAATCTGTACAAGGTTGCTTGACGACTCAGACTCGCTCCCGAGAGACACAACTCCTTGGGCCTCTGGCACGCAAGCCGAAACTCCCCAAAAATAACTTTGTACCCCCACTCCACACACTGGACTCCCTTTTATACCCCCATACTAACAAACAAAATAATTTCAAATAAAATTATGCCCTTCCTAAGTGATTAAGAAACATTCCCTCCCCCAGCCTTGCTCCTCCTCCGCTAGTAAGTGTGAAACACTAGTGGATTAATTCTATCCGAAGAGCCCCCTACATCCATATTAGGAACCCTAAAACACCAAAACCCCCATGAGAAAATCAAGCATCTAGAAACCCTACGTCATCGAGACCGTGTTAGGGTAGGAAAAGAAGGTGAAAGAGAGGGAAGAAAAGAGGAAGATAGAGGAGATTACCTGGAAGAATCTCCCTCAAATATTGATCAAATCCCCTGGAAACACCATAGAAGAGGATGAGAAAGAAGGGGAGTGCGCCGGGGAGTCGGGAGGGCCGAACGAGAGGAGAAAAAGACCCCAGAGGGGTTAAATCTCGACAGAAGCAAAGGTGGAAATTCATATTTATTTTTCAAAACTGGGACACCCTCACGGCGCAGACCAGAGCGCTACGGTGTGGTGCCCCACACAGGCAAGGTGATCTTTCCCCAAGCCCCAGGCCACCACGACATGTCCCATTTCCCTACGGCGCAAAGCGCCAAACCAAATCCTATGGCGTGGTCCTCCCCTAGCCAGGGCCACCACAGTGCAGAAGCGGGAGCAGGGGCATAGTCAACCAGCAGGAGGGCGGGCTATGGCGTGGCCTCCCTTGGCCACGTCGTGGCTCTCTGTAGTGTAGGCACTGCGTAAGGGTCACACGGGTCACCCTTACGCAACACAAGCAATCACCCTTACGCACCACGGGCAAGGGTGCCCCATGACGTAGCCTCGCCCCTAAAGCGAGGCTGGCCACCCTTCCCAAAATTCGACTCACTGGAAAAAAAACAACCCTCCACAGCGCAGCCTAAGGGTTGCGGCGCGGTCCTTACTCGCCAGCACCATAACGGTGCAGCGGCACCTGCTGCAGTGTCGTCAACCACTCCCTTGAGTGGGCTACAGCGTGGCCTATTGCAATAAGCAGTCTAAAACTGTAGTTCACCCTAGAACAAAATAAAATACCCGAAAAACCAAGAAACAAGGAAAACCAAAATATAATCAATAAATAGATAAAATAACATGAAGAAATGAGGTTGAGGTGTGACACGTGGCACCCTGGTAAGGCTTTCGGGGTAGCCTGTGCACGTAGTGCCCTAATAGGGCTCTTCGACGTAGCATGGACGTGTGGCGCCCAAGTAGGGCTCTCTAACGTAGCATGGGCGCATGGCGCCCTACTAGGGCTCTCCAAAGGTGGAGGTCTTTCTCCCTAGTCCTAAGAAAGCATAGGGGAAGTGGTCATTCACAAAGGTCTGACATCAAAACCTTCAGAAGACGCAATTGCCCCGAATTCCCAATATTTTCCTTAGGTTTTGATTTAAGGAGTCACCTGAAGGAGAAATGGGAGGCTTGGGCGTGCACGGGCATGGATTAAGGCGTCACCATCCGGAAACTCCAAGTCTGGATGACTGGAACTCTCGATGTCTCAAATGAGAGACACGGGGTCTTTTTATAGGCAAAAGGGGGGAAGGGTGCGATGTTAAGCAGCCGAAGGGAGAGCATGAGGAAGGGCCTCGCGTAAGGAGACACGGGTGCCATAAGCCTGGCACACGAAGGGCCTCGCATAAGGAGACCTGGGTGCGGGAGGCTAAGCGCATGAAGGGCTAGTGTAAAGAGACCAGGGTGTGGGAGGTCAGGCGCAGGGCCTCATGTAAAGAGACCAGGGTGCGGGAGGACAGACACACGAAGGGTTAGGCACCACATGTTAGGACAATTTGTGCGTGAGAGAGAGAGAGTAGGAAACTGTAGAATCACTGTATTGAAAGCGGTCATAAGCGTTACATTAGTTGGTAGGAGATGAAATAAGAGAAGAGAGAGAAGGAAAAGAACAAGAGCACGACGGAAGAAAACCACTCCTTCGAAGGCCACAACCAATTCTTTCCAAGGACCGGCCCTACCAGCTGCCAAGCGAATGAAAAACCCAAAATGAATATTCGTGCCCCCTCCCAACACTCAGCTACCCTATTTATTACCCCACCTGCCCACTGCTACAGCTGGCAAACACAACTCCCCCTTGCAAAGTACAATACTGTCATTACAACAACAACGCTCTCATATTCCTAACATTGCCCCCTCCTTGAAAAATGCATTGTCCTCAAGGTGGGGAAAAAAACGGATGAATATCTGACTCCAGTTTCAGCATCATCATTGTGATCCTTCTCGAATTGATGGAGCCACAATTGCACTGGTTGACAAGAATTTATTTCAGCCAGACATCCTTGTTCAAGGTTTGCATGATGCCACAACAAGAGAGAAACCACGTTGGGACATGCATCAAGAGCAGCAGAAATATCCCCACTGTCATCAAACCCTTCAGGACTAAAGGCCTTCTCAAATTTCTGAAAACATCTAGTAGCAAGCTTGGAGAAATGTTGAATTTCAAGCAGCTGCCAAATTTCCCCGGTCATTGGCAGATTTGGATGGACATACAAGCCATCCGACACACAAACTCTGAGGCTCATCTTACCAGCAACATTAGGTCCCCCAAACTGAACAATGTTAACATCCAATGGACTGTTTGGAGGAACTAAGGAACGAATGATCTCCAAAATTTGCAATTTACGCTCAACTACCCCCAGATATTTCTTTGAAATCTCAGCAAAAGAGACACCTCTAGCTTCAAAGTATTCACCTGTTCTTGTCCTGCATCATCTACAAGACCAAACATCCACCACATCAATCATCGGCGGGACTAAGGATTGGGGGTGGAGTAATCCGCCATGACATGAACACTGAAGCAGAGTTTTCCCCTCTTCAAATTCTTCGTCTGCTTCAAACTTGTCAGTGTCAGTGCAACTATTTCCAGAATCATTTTCTGATTCTTCATCACCTACAGAATGATATTTCACAACTTTCTAGTTCTTCCACTTGGTGAGATATTAAACAGTGTCGCACACCACTTCTTTTGATGTTCTTTGATGTTTTCTGTTGAGGAAACGCTGGGATCAATGAAGCGAAAAATGATTCACAGAAGAGTACAAGGGAAAAACAAAAGAAGAAGAAGAAGACCTTGGACACAGAGATTTACGTGGTTCAGGAAATGATCCTTACACGTCCACGGAGAGGCAGAAATTTCACTATAGTCAAGAGCACAAAATTATAGGGAGTTTTGGGGTTTTCAAAGCACACACAAAACCCCAGTCCGAAATGGGCTAATAAGAAGGACAAAGCACTATTCCACCAACTGCATAGAAAGTTCGTTGTGCTATAGTAAAAGGTGGCTAGAAGTCCGCATCGCTACAGTGTCGCGGCGACCCATGTCTAAAATAAAGCAATAAGAACATCCATATGTACCTCCAACTTGTCTGTCCTCGTCCTCCTCTATGTGAGCTCTCCCTCGTTATAAAAATGATCGATTTGAAGTAGAAAAACTGCTACTGACGAACAGCCACAAAATAGATGGGTGAAACAGCGACCAACGAGCGGCCTCAAAATAACTGGGTGAAACGGCGCTCGTCTTGCAAACCCAAATGGTCAGGTGAACGACACCCATTTTGCAAACCCAAAAGGCCGGGTGAAACATCGTCATTCTTACAGACCCAAAAGACCGGGTGAAACGTCCCTGGTTTTGCAGACCAAAAAAGTCGGGTGAAACGGCACCCGTCTTACAGACCGAAAAGGTTGAGTGGAACGATGTCCATTATTCAGAGCCGCTTGCCGCCTGGGGAAGGGATCGTCTTGGAAGGTCCACACATGCCTGGACCTGTGCTGCAGATGGACTCTTGCCACAGACTTATGCTGCCAAGCAAGGGGGCACGTGGGCTAGGTGCCCACACACGGAGGAGGCTGCTTGGGCATGTGATGCCTGGACGAGGAGAAGGGACGTTTGCAGGGAGGCGCAGCCTGGCTGAAAGGCGCCATGTGGCGCGCCTGGAGGGTGTGCACGGAAGCAGAGTGCGGGCATGTCTGGACTGCACCTGATCTGTCCTTTTGATAGATCTGTCTCCCTCTCATGCAGATTTGCTTCAGTGCAAACACAGGAGACATGCATGGAGGGGGCCCGATGGGGAGTGGTTGCCTGGTATAATCACCTTTGGTCAGGCCGCCACCGCCCCCCTTCGGAGGGGAATTTCCTAGGGTGGGGGGGTGGGGGGGGATTCGTAAATAAGGTCAGGATGTTATTTACAAATGAATAAAATAAAGATGCAGGCTGAAACATAAATTCAATTCAAATCATTGACCATTGACTCAGTCAAACCATTGACCACGTCAAACTCATCCATATCAAAATATCTAAATATTCTAACCGTTTAAAAAAACAAAATGGAAAATGCTTTGAGAGTAAAACACAAGTACAATGTTATCGCCATTTATTAGTGTCCATTATGTTTTTAGCTGCAACAGAAAAACAAAATTATGTTACCCTGGAATTGAAGTTTACCTCAAGCTCTGAGTACGACGTTGCACTGAAACTTTGGCCCACTTGGCACTTAACCAAATTAAAGGAACCACCTGCTGCTTCGATGGTGTCTAAAGCCTCGTTGATCAAGAATTGGTCAAATAAATGACCACTCAAAGATACCTGGGATTTTCAAAGAAAAAAATGATTAGTAGGAAATGCAAGAAATAAAAATGGTAATCATAATTAGTAATGAGACAAGATGCAAAGGAGAAAGGAAATAAGTAAAAAAAACAAGAACAGAATTAAAGACAACCATGGGTTCGAAATACAACCCTACCAAAATTTTGAATTTCTTCTCCCTGAAGTTATGACTAGCACAAGCATCAGACAGATTCCTGCAATCAACAAAAAGATGTAATCATATCAGATTTTAGAAGACTCAATAACCCCTGTAGTGGCATATATACATCTCTAGAAGTTGAAGTTAAACGACCTTTTGTAAAGTGTACGCTTTAGAGGTTAGCAGAACATAAAAAAAACATAAATAGAAAAATAAATTAGAAATGGAACACAGTAGTGAATTGATCCGTAATAATGTAGTCTAATCTTTGGAGATTAGCAGAATATAAAAAAACATAAATAGATAAATAAATTAGAAAGGAAGTACGAAAGTGAATTAATCCAATAACGATGCAGAGCATTGAAGTGGATGACTCTGGATAAAACTTTAACTATTTAGTAAAACATGCATATTTGAATAGGGCACACTAATTACCTGACTGGTCTTTCATCAAGGATGTTGGACTCCTAAGAGCATGGAATGGATTTGATGACAATAAGTGAAGATATTTAAGGGGTTTGGCATTTGTTGATGAATGGCTTGATATTATTTTCTATACTTAAAAAATAATCTAAGTATTTTTTGTGGGCCTTATTCAAAAAATTGGTCTGCCCTTGGCCAACCAAGGACCCACCTCGACCACCTATGGATCCAAGGGAGGCAGGTCAGCATGGCCAGCCATGGGCGGCAGGAGGTATTTTGGGCAGGCATAGTGCCACTGGAAGCGTGCAGAGGTGCGCGCATGGTGCGCGAAGGGTTTCCCAACAAACCACGCAAGTGCATGGCGCAGCCCGTGCGGGGCGTGTGTGGAGTGTGATGCGGGTGCTGATCCTCCACTGCCTTGGCACAACCAGTCGTTCAAAATTTGCTATGGTTAGAAGCGGAAGGGACACCGAAGGGGTTTTGATGTTGAAGAGAGGTGTTTGGAAGGGTGTTTTGGAGAAATTCAGAGTTACAGGTTATTGAAGAATTTGATAGAGGACTTTGTACGTGAGAGTCATTTTGAACCTCACTGGAATACGTAAGAGTACCTCTGAAATTACTTTGGATACGTAAGGATTGTCTAGAACTTACAGTCTGGAAAATTGGTAAAGTCCTCAGTACGTAAGAGTCGTCAGATTTTCAATACATAAGATTTCCTTACGTAAGATTTTCCATACGTAAGATTGTATCTTACATAAGATTTTCCATACGTAAGATTTTATCTGTGATGCATAAGGTTTTATCTTCAATACGTAAGGAATATTGATACGTAAGATATTTTGCTAGAATGTATGTTGAAATGCAACAAAGGAAAAACCTTACGTGATACGTAAGATATTTTAGAAGCATATGGAAGATATTTTACTTCGTCAAAATTGAAGATAACGATGATGAAACTGTTCATGAATTAAAAAACGCGAAGACAGATCGTTATACAAGCAGTTGGTGTTGGTAACAGACGCGCAGCAGAGGCCTGGAAAATCGAGAATTTAAAATTTTAATGCTACAATCGATGTCGTAACGTCGTCGCCAGCATAAACGCAGCCCAGTTACAACCCGAGGATCTCGCGTAATTTAATTTAATCACAAAAAAAATGAAACAGTACCTCTTCAAATTTCTGGTGGAAATGCGTTACGCTCATCGTTCTTAGATCTCCGGGTGCTAGCACAGAGAATCAAAGGCGTTATCGATGTCGAAACGGTCGCGGGATCGTTAACTCTTCAATCCGAGTGGGAGAAATTGGATCGAGATGCCCCGAAGCTCCATCTCTCTCTCTAGAACTTGAGTGGGAGGTGAGAGAACCTCTCGAATTTGTGGGAATGAATAGTCCCACGAATTTGGGCTTATTGTGGCATTTATAATTAGGTAAAAACTTATTAAAATTGCACTTAAACCCTTTATAAGTTAACCCTTCATTCAAGGCCCAAAATAATACTTATAACCTTCCAAACATGTCGCAAACGTCAAAAGTAAATTATCACATACTTTTAACATTAAAATAATGTTATATGATAATATACGAGCCATTAACTCGACTCGTTTCTCTTACATAAATATTTAACGAAGCTCGAATATTAAATATTTAATATTCGTTCAAAAATTATTTTATTTTATATTCACTAAATAACTCGTGAATATAATAAGTAAATAAATTCTATATATATATATATATATATTATTCCAAACATGAATAATATTGAATTTATTTATTCTCATGCAATGGTTTAAACTCGAACATCACCTGACCCCTGTTGCGGGGCCCATCATGTCGTAATCTTCAATTCACTAGAATTGGTCAAGCTTCTAAATACACTTTTTTTATGACCCTATAGGCCCTTATCTCAATAACGGTGAGTACTACTCACAAATTAAGAGCGGACTCTAACAACTCATCAAGGCCCCCGGGAAGATAAGATATAGTCATAACAACGACAACATCCTATAAACACACGTTGTATAATGTAATCTCTTTGTCTTGCGATATCACATAAAGCAGGACGCACACTTCGTGTCATCATCATTTCTTGCTTTATTTTTCGTTAATCTTATTGGATAGACTTACCTTCTACTACAATGGTCATTGATTCAATAAAGGTGTTTGGAATAAGTGTCAGATGGTTTGTGTAGGCTGTTGTCCGTGTAAGAGGGTAGTAGCAGTTGGGGATTGTAAGGGAAATATTGTACTTTGCAAGAGGGAATTGAGTTTACCAATTGTCGCAGTGGGCAGGTGGGGTATTAAATAGGGCAACTGGGGGTTGGGAAGGGCACGAAGATATTCATTTGCTTACTGCTCAGCTCGGGAGCTGCTGCAAGGGCCGATCCTTGGTAGGACTTGGAATACTCCACCGGAAGTGGTCTTCCAGGGAGTTACCTCTCTTCTTCATCTTCTTCCCACCCACACTATAATTCTCTCTGTATCTGTTTTTCTAGTTACCATACATAATATACAATTGTTTTCTCCCTGTTTCTCCCTCTCAATATTTTTACCTAACAATTAGCGACTCCATTGGGGAAACAAATGCCCCGAGTGGACAGCGTTTGCTATTGGAAACTCGATCTCAGTTGTGCAATGTGCAAGAGAAACACGATCGCTGCTGGGGAAACAATCGCCAAGAAATTGCAATCACTGAGAGACTGTGCGCGACGTATGTTCATTCTGTACACATTGGACGTGGAGAAGAAAAACGCACACTATTGAGCAGGTTTTCTCTCTCCTATACCTATTTTCCTTCTGCGCGATCAACTGTGAACGTGTAAGTTGTTGGGAGACGATTGTTGGCGAGGTCGACTCTAGGGAAGCCGATACTGGAGAAGTAACAATCGAGGCAAAGAAAGACGCATTGTCGAGGTAAGCACGCGTACTGTGGGGTCGAACAGTGCTGGGCAATTACTGTGAAGATGACGAAACTCCTGCGTGAGGGAGGATGATCGAAGTTGGTCGGAGTTGGTCGAACAACTTGTTGGAACTGCGTACGCTACAGGTGACGCTATCGTGGTTGGTTTCGGTCAACGTAGGGATGACTCACATGCGGAACTGGAAGTTGATCTCAGCTGCCTGAATAGAGAGGAGTTTGCTGCTGAAAACAATTGTAGCTGGGGAGAAAATATCAAACTCAGGGGGAGAGATCCGATCGTCGCTGCTGGAAACGAAACTGTAAGAGGAAGAAAAAGGTGGAAACCAATTGTGGCAAAGGGAGCGATTGCTGCTGAACAGAGTCAAACAACACTGGGGAGCTAGTGTGCGCTGGTGGACGGTTCGTCGACTATTGAGAGGAGTCCGCAGCTAGCGACGACTTTTGGTGAGACGCTATTGTTGTGTGGAAGTCGTCAGGGGAGGACGGTCTTTGCTGGACGAACGCTGCTTTTTAGTTTCAGCAAGGTCGATTAGTTCTCAATAAAAATTGGAACTAAAGATGTGGAGTCGGTATGAGAATCAGCGCGAGGTGCAAGGACACAGTTCATTTACAAAGATTTTTTCTAGGAGACAAGCGCAAATCAAGAGGTTGTTACGAGAGCTAAAGTATGACCTGCAGAAACAAAGGGAGCAGGTGCGAAAACAGTCGAAGTCGGACATGCAGTTTAATTTTGAAAAACTAGTATGTTGACAAGCTGATTCCCAACGCATAGTGCTAGATCAGATGCAGCAATTTCAGAAGGAAAATTCTCATAAACAACGAAACACGAAGGAGCTCAAAACGCAGATGGACTATTGTTTGGAATCTAGAAAACTAAGTGAGGCAGCCACGCCAACTTCTTTTAGTAGTGGAGGCAGAATGGTGGACACCAATTGTAAACAAGGAGAAGGTTTGGCTCCTTCTGGCTCGACGCTAGATGACATTTTGGGAGGCACATTGGAACTAGGTGAGGATCGCAATGTCATCAGAATGAGTGCTCACAAGTTGACCAAAGGTTGGAAACCTACAGCGAGAGGAATAGCGTTGGGGCAACAACCTCTTCCATGGGCTACTTTTTTGCAGGGACCGCAGAATGCGTTGTCCTCTAGCAGAGATTGGAGAATATGGTCAACGTCTATGACAAATGACCAGGCAGTGGCTCTTTTATGGAATGTGGATGTGAGGGGTGTCGGTGTGAAGAAAGATCTTGAGGGTCATGAACCACCACATCAGAAGGAGCTACATCGAATTCCAAGAACCGTTGCTAAGGAGGGAGTGCAGGGCACTTGGTGCACAGCAAAATTATGGCATACAGGCATATGTCTCTGGCTTGGGGCTAGCCGAAGTGCGCAAAGGGGGAGGACAACCAGCCGGTGCTCTAAATAACTCCTCTGGTCTAGGCCAAGAAGCTATTGCAGCTTGGGCATCACATTCTTACTAGTTTTAACTAGAGGAATGGCTCTCTAATGTGGGAGTAGATGAGGCTTATGTGGTAGGACTACCTGGGACAGATTATGATTTTGCATTTAAGTGTGACGATCCCCAAATTTCATCATCTAACCTGATAATATTTGCGAGGGAATGCTTGTTTGTCTTGGCATGTGATGATTCTGAAGAGGTGTTTGTGGATGCACAAAAGTTTCTTGAACATTGATTGCATCAACTGCAAAACCTCAATTGGAATGTGTTGTTGAATTATTTACCAGGCTGATAGGAAAGCTTCCCAAAGTGATGCTTCGAAGTGAGGAATCACTTGTGCTCTGTCATGCTCAGCAATTACTTCTAATGATGTATTATTATGGTCTTTGTTCATCTGTGACAACTGCCCGATTCATCTGTGTTTGCCCATTGTCTCGGTCAAAAGCTTGTATTTTCTGGTTCTCTCGAGAAACTTGTTATGACTAAGCCATTGTCAACGGGGCACCTTCAGTCTTCCAATGAGCTGAAAAATAGTTTGCATCTTATCAGGCATGACCACACTGTATTAAATTCCAAATTACCTGAAGCTTCGAAATCCCATGACAGAGATAATCTGGTTGGTATGGAGGATTATGAGCTTCCGCAAATGCCACCTTGGTTTGTCCGTGTTGGCAGCCAGAAGATATAACAGGCACTTGCTGCAATTCTTAGACTTGTTGGTTTATCAATATTGTCAGATTCTAGAAGTGAAGCATCTTTATCTCCTATCATTGATATTCCTCTGAATTATTTCCTTACATTGGTTGCTGAGATTAGAATGAGAGAATATAGTAATGATGGTTGGCAGCCATGGTATTCTCATCTTGGCTCTAGACAATTGCTTCGCCAGGCAAGCACTTCAGCATGTCTTCTGAATAAGTTGATATTTGGTATGTCAGATCAGGCAGCTATTGATCCAGATTTGTTTCAGTCTACTCGTCTATCTGCTTGTCTGCGGGATTCATTGGCTACAATGGGCTATCCTGCATAGGGTTATGGCCAATGCTATAAGCATGGGTTGTTCCGCCATGTTTTATTGGATGGGTTTCAACATAAACAGCCTAGCTATTGGTTTAATTTTGGGAATCCGTTGGAGATAGAGTGGTTTCTGGTGACTTATGCAGGAAAGTTCTATGAAACTGTTGAAAAGAAATTACTAAACAGAGAAAAATGTCAAGTTTGGGTTCCAGGGAAAAAGGCTGAAGGTGTTGATTATGAAAACACTGTGCCTAATTATGGAAAAAGGAACACTATAAATCCCCATCTTTGGGTTGTTAAACCAAGTGACAAATATATTATGGAGTCCAATAATACAGGAGATTACATCATTGCTGTTGAAAATAGACAGAGGACTGAAACCATAAGCAATGTTTTGTTTCCTGATGGCCGTTCTTATCAGGGAAAGGAACTAAGGCTGAAGCAACAATATTTTCCAGAGAAAGTGGCTTTGCAGAAGAATGATATGCACCCATCACTTATCATACCTAAAGTTATGAGAATGCTTAAAGTTGAAGAGGCAATTAGGCAGAGGCCACCGCCAAAACCACCTCCAGGTGCTGCAATTCCAGTATTAAGAAGTCGAGTCTTGTTTTGGAGTTCTACTGTGAGGACAAGGTGATATTTCAAGAGGGGAAGGATGTTAGGAATAAGTGTAAGGGGTTAGTAGCAGTTCGGGGTTGTAAGGGCAATATTGTACTTTGAAAGAGGGAATGGAGTTTTCGAGCTATAGCAGTGAGCAGGTGGGTATTAAATTGGGTAGCTGGGGGTTGGGAAGGGCATGAAGATATTCATTTGCTTACTGCTCAGCTTGGGAGCTGCTGCAAGGGCCGATCCTTAGGACTCGGAATACTCCACCGGAAGTAGCCTTCAAGGGAGTTACCTCTCTTCATCTTCTTCTTTTTCCCACCCACACCATAATTCTCTCGGTCTGTTTTGCTAGTTACGATACGTAATATACAGTTGTTTTCTCCTTGTTTCACCCTCTCAATATTTTTACCTAACAAAAGGTATTACTATCTTGGTCAACTCGCCCAAGATATTTCTTCCTTTTAGAAGAGACAAATTATATCTTGATCATTCAACAAATGGCATACCACTAATGGTACACCCAACACAAGCTACTTCGCCACAATATAAATGTCATGGTTTTTGTCTTGAATCAAAGTGCGTGACCAAATGATATACATTGATAATGATCTCAAGTCGAAAGACCAATACACACGCTCATTGATGGGAACAACCAATGACGGGTTAGTCCTCATGATCTCCTATACTCAATATCACCAAATGCAAACTTCAAGACAAGAAGTCTCAATGTTTATGAGCCTCCAGCACTTGATGGTCAGACACCATCTATGTCTAGTCTATATGATGTATCTGGACCATAGTGCATATGCTTAAGATTATTGTCATGGTATCTCAAGGTCTTCATTATAGGTGAGAACTACTATAACCTGTTGATACGACAGATAATCTATGAACATTTTCATGTAAATAGTAGACGCAGAAATATCAACACTATTATGGTAAGAATACATCATGCATAACTCACTGTATACATGATATAGTAATCAAAAAGTATTGTTCAAGTTGGATCGAAGGCACCCACTTTTGCAACACTCTCACTTGCTCTACTAGAGCCAACTTGATAACTATTATCCTGTTAGCTCTCACATGATAAGATCATGCTTCTGCAAAGTTACGACTTTAGTTATTGGGTCTGCCACGTTTCCTTGCATAGTACTTTGTTATCTGCGACTTCACCTCCTTGAGTAAAAATCCTCAAGAGATGATATCCCCAAGTACATTCATTTTTGTCCTCTGCCTAAATGTACAATTATAGTAAGGTAATCATAATCTATATTATCATAATGCTTTACTTACTATGTGCGATTCCAAAAACTGGAACAAATCGTTGCGTATATAATGCTTCTTTCGATGCATCATAAGCCGCAACGTACTCAGTATGTGTAGATATGGCTACTGTTAAACCCTCTTTTTTATTCTCTTTATTATTATGGGTATTTCCGAGTCCCACATCGGAATACTCCTTTGGGTATTCCTCTTTCTCAATCTATAAAAGAAGACATCCGCCTCACCTTGAAGGTAAGGGGGTTTTCCCAATCTACATGGTATCAGAGGGAACCCTATTTCCGAGCCCTCCCTCTAATTTTTTTTCCTCTCGGCTCTGCCCTAAGTGGCATCCTTCCCTCCTAGGTCTGCCCTACGCGGCACCCCCCCTCCCTCCTCGATCTGCCCTCTGCCCCCCCCCAGCGGCCCTCCAGCAGCGCTCTCGGGCCCGGCACCCTGCGGCTCCTTGCGCCGTCCGGCCCCGGCCTCCAGCGGCCCTCCTTCTCTGCGCGCGGCGCCTCCAGCGGTCCCCCCGGCGGCCCTCCACCTCTGCGTGCGGCGCCTCCCGCGGCCCCCTCGGCGGCCCTCCTCCTGTGCGCGCAGCGCCTCCCGCGGCCCCCCCGGCGGCCCTCCTCCTCTGCGCGCGGCGCCTCCCGCGGCCCCCCGGCGGCCCTCCATCGCGACGGCCCCGCTCTCCCCGCACGACGGCCCCGCCCTCCCAGAGCGCTCAGCCGGCCTCGTCCCGTTGCTCCCTTGCGACTTCGCCCGACAGTCCTCCACACCGGCTCCCTTCCCGGCGGATCCCTCCCGACGCCCTCCCGTGATCCCAACGTCCACGTCGGCCTTCCCCCCCTTTCCGTCGACGGCTCCTCCCGGCGCATACATCACAGAATTTTTTTTTCCAGCCGCGGCTCCCTCCAGGCGAACCAGTCCAGGCGAGCCGGCCCAGGCAAACCGGTCCAGGCGGCTCCCTCCAAGCGAACCGGCATCCTCCCGGCTCTTCCTGCGCATGGCTTGCAGCGACTCCCGGGGCCCCTCCCGTTGTCCGCTGCATCTCACGGCTCTACACACTGCCCGCCATTCACGGCTTCCCGGCACGCCCGACCCCCCGCTGATTCTGGCGCTGTCCACAACTGCGTCTTAGACCACTACCCGACGCTTCCATGGCAGACTCCTTCCCTTTGCCTCAGATGATCACCGCTTCCACCTGCCTCGTCGATGACCGGTTGGACTCCACAAATTTCTCCATCTGGCGGAAGACTGTGGTGATGTCCCTGACCGGGATGGACCTTGATCATCACCTTGAGGATCCTCCCCCGGCTTCGACTGACCCCAAATACCGTTCATGAAAGCTTGCTGAGAGCAAGATCTTCGCTCTGCTGGTCAATTCAATGGATCGATCGGTCAAGGATGGCACCCGCACGACGAATACAGTCAAGGAACTCTGGGACTCCTTGAACATCATGTATTCCGAGACCAACAACCTGGTTCGGGTTTCCGATATCCCCCAGCGCTTGTCCCATATTCGACAGCAGGACCAGTCCTTCACCGCCTATTTCATGGAATGGAAAGGGTTTCGTGATGAATTGCAGGAGTTGTGGCCCGTTCCCCAGACACCGGCAGAGGCTCAGACCCAGCGGGACCAACTCTACATCTTCACTCTTCTCAGCGGCCTCGCTCCGGAGTTTGCCTCCA
This sequence comes from Viscum album, assembly GCA_963277665.1. Classification (NCBI taxonomy): domain Eukaryota; kingdom Viridiplantae; phylum Streptophyta; class Magnoliopsida; order Santalales; family Viscaceae; genus Viscum; species Viscum album. Next base: position 1,033,501,921 of record OY728122.1, on the reverse strand, counting down.
CGGCAACCGAGCTGCTCGCCAGCCCTTCGTCGCTAGAGATCCCACGGGTTTATCATCGGCTGAGCAAGGCCCAGCGGGCTCTTCCCCCTCCCGCCCCGATCATCGACCACTCCGCTCTCGTCGGTCATGGCGGTGGACGCTCCTCAGGCCCTCGTGGACGTGGCCGTGTGGAAGGTCGTCCACGTCCCCTCTGTCAACATTGTGGCAAGCTTGGCCACCTGATCGACCGATATTGGATTCTACATGGACGTCCATCTCAGCGCCCGAGGCAGCGACAGACAGCGGTCCAGGAGGCTTCCTCGGCAGTCGCCACTCTTCCACCATCTCTGGACCTGTCTATGGCCGACATTCGGCTAACTCATGATCCTCGAGAACCCGCAGGACCCGGTCTATCCTCGGCTTCTCTGGCCCATTCTGTTTGCTCCGCTGCCTTTGTCGGTCGTCGCTCCCCTGCATAGATGCTCGACTCAGGTGCCTCCGACCACCTCACCGATGATGCTAGTATGTTGACCTCCTACTGCCCTTATACCGGTTCATCCGCCATCACCGTCGCTGATGGCTCCACTATCCCCATTGCGGGCTTCGGCGCATGCTCCATGACTCCATCGATTCACCTACCATCTGTGGCACATGTGCCCCGCAGTCCATTTAATCTTCTTTCCATCAGTAAGCTGACAAAAGATTATAACTGTGTTGCCATATTTACCTCATCTGGTGTTGTATTTCAGAAGCGGACTACGAACCGGGAACTTGGTAGAGGCCAACTTCGGGACGGGGTCTACATGTTCGATGGACCGGCACCCATCGCTTGCACGTCTGGCTCTGCTCGAGCATTGGATCTTCATTCCCGTTTGGGACACCCGCCTGCCTCCACCATTCATCAGCTTTTTCCAGACATTAGTCGGCATAATTCTTTTCATTGTAAGTCATGTACATTTGCAAAACACCATCGCAATACATACATTCCCCGCGTGGATACAAGGGCCACAAACCCTTTTGATCTGGTTCATTCAGACGTGTGGTGTCCTTGTACCATTTCGAGTCATTTGGGATATAAATATTATATATCTTTCATTGATGATTTTTCACGAATGACTTGGTTTTACCTCCTTCGAGAACGCTCCAAAGTGTTTTCCACATTCCAAACCTTTTACAATGAAATTCAAAACCAATTTTCCATCTCTGTAAAATGTCTTCGCTCGGATAATGGGCGGGAGTATCTCTCCACTCCCTTTCGGCAGTTTCTCCAGACGAAAGGCATCCTTCATCAGACCTCCTGTCCTGATGCACCCCAGCAGAATGGCGTGGCCGAGCGGAAACACAGACACATTCTGGAGACTACTCGTGCCCTCCTCTTCCACCGACAGGTGCCTCTGCATTTTTGGGGAGATGCAATTCTCACCGCCACCTACCTTATAAACCGTCTTCCTTCCTCTATCCTTCAGGAGGAGACTCCTTTTCGGACTTTGTTCTCCTCTCTTCCTCTTCACTCTCTTCCCCTTCGAGTGTTTGGATGTCTCTGTTACGTTTGTGACACACGTCCTGGCATCTCCAAACTCTCTCCCAAATCCCTCCGGTGCATTTTTCTTGGCTACTCCCGCACTCAGCCCGGATATCGCTGCTTCTCACCCGACCTACGTGAAGGATCCGGGCGCAGCAGAAGCGCGTGGGTGGATGTGCTCACTTGGCTTTTTGTCATTAACAATGATCAATCCGGAATCAATACGACGATAAACGCCATTCTCCACGGATCGAATCACAGAAATGGACAAAGAAAAAGAAAGTCCCGAAACCACAAAATAGGATCGTCACAGGTTGATTATAATTAATTTAATCAATTGAAAAGAAGTACCTTTTGTGTGTTCTTTCTTCGTTGATATTCTTGATCATGTTCCGATGTGATTCGTCGTTGCGTCGCAGAAGCCAAGTGTAGACTTCCTCTAGCGGTGATCCACACATGCACCTCATATCTCTGGACGTCGCCAAAGGAGTCTTCGGGTGCTAGCGTGGAGAAACCTTTGCTTGCGTTGTCCGCCTTAGATCGTCTTGATCCGATGGAAGATGATCTCTCTCGGTCTTGAGAGCGTTCTTGGAGGAAGAGGTTCTTTCGGCCTTGAAAGAATTTTCCAGAATTATTGTGCACAACGATTCACCTGTGGGAAAAGAGTTGGGGTTTTGATGATATTTATAATCGGGTTTGAGGTTGTAGAGTTATGACAATAAATAAACGCATTACGCGTTTTATTTATTTCATTAACTCTTATTGAAAACACTCATGTCGAATAATTAATTTCTTGACATGCGCTCACGCTGATTATAATAAATATCATTTAATAAAACAATATTATATCCTCAAAATCCCGACTGGAAAACTACACGGCATGTAATCATTAATACACGGCGTGTACTTGTTTTCCATAAAACTACATGACATTTAATCATTAATACACGGTGTGTACTTGTTTTTTTATTTCCTTTCCAAAATGAAAACTACACGGCGTGTAATCATTAATACACGGCGTGTACTTGTTTTCCATGAAAAACTACACGGCGTGTAATCATTAATACACGGCGTGTATATCTTGTTTTTCATTTCCTTCTTCCTCCATCATTAAAACGATTTAGGCTTCTTTGAATAATTATTAAACCACGTATGGGAATAATCTTTATTCTACTTGGGATACTTTGATACACTTAGTGTGTGACCCTCTAGGCATCTTTCTCGTTGGCATTAGGCGGGCTTGCCTAAAGTCCAAGATTACTGTCTAGCAACGAGTCAAGGCACCCAAGAGAAAGAAGTTGACGCCGCTTTGACGTGTCACCTCATACGAACGCTTACTGTATAATTTAATCCCTTTGTCTCAATATCTCATCAAGCAGGTTTCATGGCAGTGTCATAAACCTATATGCTTGATCTGTCATTCTTTGACTTCCAGAAATAAACTCGTCGTGACACCATGGTCATGGAATTTGTGCGACAGTTCTATTTCAATCAAAGGGCCCGATATATCTACTTCCATAAATATGGAAGAGACAAATCCTTCCTCGACTTATACATTAACAACATGTCATTCGTGACGCACCCAACGTACCCTACTTCCCGCCAACTGTCTTCGTAACGGTTTTCGTCAGCAAATCTAAGTGCGCGAGTCATGACATGAGTTAATGATAATCTTCCAGTCTAAGGACCATTACACACGCTCGCAGATAGCAATGTTCGATGACACAAAGACATGCAGAATTGCTACTGGCGGGTCTTGTTCTCATAATCTCTCATCTGAGATTATCAAGTGCGAACTCCATGAGAGAGGGTCTCGTCTTCTTACGAGTACTCGCACATGATGGTATGTATATTATGTGTCTCATCATAGTATGTCATCCAACCGTAGAACTTTATTTAAGAATATTGTTATAGCATTTCAAAGTTCTCATCATAGCGGGGATCTTCCATGACCTTATCAATGCAACAAATATTCTAGGACATTATTATATTATAGTCATGCAGAACAATGAACAATATATAATAAGTATACATTCATGTAATCAAAGTACAAAACAGTTGGTTCTCAGGACACCAACCCTAACAAACTCTCACTTGGACTAGAGCCAACTGCCTATGACTTTTAGTCCGCTAGACCTCACATGATGATCATGTTTCTGCTGAGTCAAGGCTTTAGTCAAGGGGTCCGCCACGTTGTCTTCCGTGGAAATACTGCTCACTGCAACTTCACCTCTCTGAGAAAAATCCCTCAAGAGATGATACTTCTGAAGTATGTGATTTGTCCGCTGATGTGACCTTGGCGCTTTTGCAAGTGTCACCGCTGCAGTATTATCACAATAGAGTGTGATAGGATCTTTACTGCTAGGTACTACATCCAACTCTTGGACGAAGCTTCGCATCCATACTGCTTCTTTGGCTGCCTCAGAAGCTGCAATATACTCAGACTCTGTTGTAGAATCTGCAATTACACTTTGCATTGAGCTCTTCCAGCTCACTGCACCTCCATTCAAACTGAAGATGTATCCAGTCTGCGACTTCATTTCATCTTGATCAGTCTGGAAACTAGCATCTACATGTCCTCTGATGACTAGTTCCTCATCTCCTCCATAAACCAGGAACATATCCTTAGTACGCCTCAGATAATTAAGGATAGTCCTGACTGTCATCCAATGGCGGTCTCCTGGATCAGCTTGATATTTGCCTACCGCACTTAATGCGTAAGCAACATCTAGCCTTGTACATAGCATAGCATACATGACTGACCCAATCGCAGATGCGTAAGGGATCCTTGCCATTTTCTTTCTTTCCTCATGTGTCTGAGGACACATTTTCTTGGAAAGATGAATGTCATGTGACACTGGCAACAATCCCCTCTTGGATTGTTCCATACTGAATCTCTTCAGTATCTTGTCAATGTATGTACTTTGACTCAGGCCCAGCATGTTGGGTCGGAAGAAACACGGGGAAAAGATGGCAAGAGGGGGGGTGAATTGCCTTTTGAAAAAAGATTAACAAATTAAAATCAAAGTAAAGAATGCAGCGGAAGTAAAAAGGCAAGACACACAAAAATGATAACGGAGTTCGGCCAAAAACCCGGCCTACGTCTCCGCTCCCAACTCAACCGTTGAGAGATTCCTACCGCTTGCTTTTCAATGGTTTTAGCAAGAAACTCACTAGGCTTTGAGGTAGCACTAGGACCTATTACAGCTTGCTTTTTGTGGTTTAGCAAGAACCCACTTGCTTTTGATGGTTTAGCAAGAACCCACTAGCCTTTTTAACGGGTGAAGGCTAGCTCACCGTGACACAAGCCTTTTAAAAGGGAAGGCTTGAAGAAACCTCTTCACACCTTAATGGTGATGTGAAACCCAAAAGAAAGGGAGATGAGAAAAGAGTTTGGGGTTTGTAGGCACAAACCCAAATTTAAAGCTCAAAATAAATATACAAAGAAAAACCGTAATTGAGGAAGTCTTGGGCGCCTTTGATTGATTGGAGATGTTTGAAGGCCGCTTCCAAGCTTCTTGGGTGGAGCTCCTTGGATGTGGAAGTTGTTGGAGCACTTGGGGTTCCCTTGGAGGAAGTCGCCGGAGGTTGGCCAATTGATCCAAAATATGTCCGTTGGCTTCGTATATGTTCCGGTAGATGTCCGGGGCTTCCTTGGCCTTTATTTATAGGCATGGAACCCTTGGGGAGGCTTCGGAGCCGTTGGAGAGGCTTAAAGAGCCGTTGGAGGCCAAATGGAGGTTGACTGGTCAAAGCCAACGGCTAGTTTGACTGGGCTACCGGCTGGCCGGTACAGCTCCACCGGCTGGCCGGTGCCTTGGTAGAGAAGAAGAGTCTTGATCCAGGCTCTACCGGTCGACCGGTGGAGGAGCCACCGGCTGGCCGGTGGAAAGACAGTAGCAAACACTATTTGGGCTGGGTGCCACAGGTCGACCGGTGAGGAGCCACCGGCTGGCCGGTGGCAAGACAGTAGCAAATACTATTTGGGCTGGGTGCCACAGGTCGACCGGTGACAGAGCCACCGGTCGACCGGTGGAACCTGGCAGTGGGCAATCCCTCTGCCAGTTCCACCGGCTGGCCGGTGCTATCACACCGGTAGGCCGGTGGACTGAATTTCAGTCCATTTCTTGTCCATTCTTGGGCCATTTTCTTGGCAACCTTGTGCCTATCATTCAAAAACACTTCAAACACAATTAGACAAATAATAAGGTGATTGTGATCATGAAAATCAAACAACGAGGGGAACGAGAGGTACAACAATCTCCCCCTATTTTGATGATCACAATCACCAAAACAATAAATGTAAAATACATAAAAGAAAGACATGCTTAAAGGATAAAGAAAGTAAATGCTAAGCATGATCAAAAGGTTTCTCCCCCAATCAATCAAGAAATTCTCCCCCTTTGTGATTATCAAAATAGCACGGGGCATAAAACTTGATTGAGGGAAAACTTTGAAAAACAAGATAGAGATTTTTAAACCAAATGAAATTTGAAAGTTGAATTGAAAGTTTTGAATCAAAAATTGAATAACAGTTTGAATTGAAAGTTTGAAATGAAAAAATTTGAAATTGAAAATCAAAAGGGCTTAAACGATCCTAACTCCCCCTAAATAAATACAACAAATCACCGGGGAGAGGGATTTTGAAAAGAGACAATTTTAGGCCCGGAGAGACTCGCTAAGAGGGATTTTTCAATCCACACTTGCCTTGTAGCGGGTCTTCTCCTATAAAATTCGTCCGAATAAAAAATAGATTTAGGCATACCATAACGGGCATTTTTGCAATCGCATTCATAAATTAGGTGCCCGCGCTTCTTGCAATAATTACAAAATTTATAACTAGAGCTCCCCCTTACAAAAACAGTGGGTGCATGGGAGGAGGAAGCTTGCTTGGAATAGCCAAGCCCTTGGGTGGTTCTAGATATTCGTTGGGAACCTAGGAGATTGTTCAAATTTTGTTCCCCTTGGGTAAACTTAGCTAGGGTCTCCCTTAGGTCTTTGATGGTTGATTCCATGGAATCAACATTTGGAAAATTTTGGATTTTAAGGGTGAGTTCCTCCTTCTCTTTGAGAAGTTGGTCTTTTTCGGAGGAGAGTTTTTTGAAAGACTTTTTTAAAGCAACAAATTTTGACGATAAAGTATGAAAACCTTTTTCTAGTTGGTCTCTAGCGTGTGAGAGTTCTTCATAAGATAGATGATTTAAAGAATTGGAATTTGAAGAACAAGAGGAGGAGTCGGATGATGTTACCTCAGGGAATGCCATTAGGCATTTTGTACCTTGGTCGCTCGAGGAGGAGGAGGAGGATGAGGTGTCACTCCATGTGGCCTTGAGGACCTTTTTCTTTCCTTTTTCCTTTTTCGTGGCCCGTTTCTTGTTGAGTGGGCAATCGGGCTTGTAATGGCCCTTTTCGCCGCACCCGTAGCATTTTACCTTGGGCTCGGATCTTGCGGTGGGTTCTTGCTTTCGCGCCTTGCGAGATTTCTTCTTCTTCTTGTGCTTCTTCATAAATTTGTGCATTTGGCGGGCGAGATTCTCCATTTCCGAGTCGCCGTTTGATGATGAGGATGATGAGGAAGGAGATGAGGAAGAAGATGAGGAGGAGCTTACTTCCTTTTGTACCTTGAGGGCGATGTTCTTTGGTGTCTTGATTGGTGTGCCCTCCTTTTGAGCTTGCCTCCTCATCGTGATCTCATAAGTCATGAGAGATCCGATGAGCTCTTCGACCGGCATGTTTTTGACGTCCTTAGCTTCTTGGATCGCCGTCACCTTTGGTGCCCATGAGCTCGGAAGGACCCATAGGATCTTCTTGACCATTGTTTCTGCAGAAATGTCATCTCCAAGAGATTTTCTACCATTGCACACGTCAGTAAATCTAGTAAACATTTCAGAAATAGATTCATTTGGGTGCATGGAAAATGACTCAAAATCCTGACGAAACATATCCAATCGGGTGTCTTTTACTTTGTTGGTCCCCTCATGGGTAACCTCCAAAAGTTTCCAGATTTCATGTGCGGAGGTGCAAGTAGACACTCGATTGAATTCATTTCGGTCAAGGCCGCAATGTAGAGCATTCATGGCTTTGCCATCAAGCTCAAAATTTCTAATGTCGGCTTGGGTCCATTTGGATTCGTCGGGGGAAGACAAAGAATAACCTTGCATGACAATTTTATAAATCGGATAACCTATGCTTCTTAAAAAGGTGGTCATGCGGGTTTTCCAATAATTATAGTCGGTCCCATCAAAAAATGGAGCCTGACCCAAAGAAAAGCCTTCGGGGGCGAAAGAGGTTGATGCCATCTTAATGGATCTTAAAATTTGTAACCGGTTAGGGTATTACACAAATTTTCCCTCTGATACCAATTGTTGGGTCGGAAGAAACACGGGGAAAAGATGGCAAGAGGGGGGGTGAATTGCCTTTTGAAAAAAGATTAACAAATTAAAATCAAAGTAAAGAATGCAGCGGAAGTAAAAAGGCAAGACACACAAAAATGATAACGGAGTTCGGCCAAAAACCCGGCCTACGTCTCCGCTCCCAACTCAACCGTTGAGAGATTCCTACCGCTTGCTTTTCAATGGTTTTAGCAAGAAACCCACTAGGCTTTGAGGTAGCACTAGGACCTATTACAGCTTGCTTTTTGTGGTTTAGCAAGAACCCACTTGCTTTTGATGGTTTAGCAAGAACCCACTAGCCTTTTTAACGGGTGAAGGCTAGCTCACCGTGACACAAGCCTTTTAAAAGGGAAGGCTTGAAGAAACCTCTTCACACCTTAATGGTGATGTGAAACCCAAAAGAAAGGGAGATGAGAAAAGAGTTTGGGGTTTGTAGGCACAAACCCAAATTTAAAGCTCAAAATAAATATACAAAGAAAAACCGTAATTGAGGAAGTCTTGGGCGCCTTTGATTGATTGGAGATGTTTGAAGGCCGCTTCCAAGCTTCTTGGGTGGAGCTCCTTGGATGTGGAAGTTGTTGGAGCACTTGGGGTTCCCTTGGAGGAAGTCGCCGGAGGTTGGCCAATTGATCCAAAATATGTCCGTTGGCTTCGTATATGTTCCGGTAGATGTCTGGGGCTTCCTTGGCCTTTATTTATAGGCATGGAACCCTTGGGGAGGCTTCGGAGCCGTTGGAGAGGCTTAAAGAGCCGTTGGAGGCCAAATGGGGGTTGACTGGTCAAAGCCAACGGCTAGTTTGACTGGGCTACCGGCTGGCCGGTACAGCTCCATCGGCTGGCCGGTGCCTTGGTAGAGAAGAAGAGTCTTGATCCAGGCTCTACCGGTGGAGGAGCCACCGGCTGGCCGGTGGAAAGACAGTAGCAAACACTATTTGGGCTGGGTGCCACAGGTCGACCGGTGAGGAGCCACCGGCTGGCCGGTGGCAAGACAGTAGCAAATACTATTTGGGCTGGGTGCCACAGGTCGACCGGTGACAGAGCCACCGGTCGACCGGTGGAACCTGGCAGTGGGCAATCCCTCTGCCAGTTCCACCGGCTGGCCGGTGCTATCACACCGGTTGGCCGGTGGACTGAATTTCAGTCCATTTCTTGTCCATTCTTGGGCCATTTTCTTGGCAACCTTGTGCCTATCATTCAAAAACACTTCAAACACAATTAGACAAATAATAAGGTGATTGTGATCATGAAAATCAAACAACGAGGGGAACGAGAGGTACAACACAGCATTCTCTTGGATCTATCACGATGGATCATGATCCCAAGAATATATGATGCCTCGCCCAAGTCTTTCATGGAGAATCATTTATTTAACCATGTCTTAACTGACTGTAAGACAGGTACTTCGTTTCCAATTAGTAATATGTCATCAACATATACTATTAGGAAAACAACTGCACTTCCACTAAACCTTTTGTAGACACAAGGCTCACATTCGTTCTTAACAAAGCCAAATTCCGTTACAGCTTCATCAAAACGAATGTTCCATGACCTTGATGTTTGCTTTAATCCATAAATAGATTTCTGCAACTTGCATACCTTGTTGGCATCCTTTGGAGTCACAAACCCTTCAAGTTGTGTCATGTGGACATCTTCCTGGAGGTTCTCGTTAAGGAATGCTGTTTTGACATCCATTTGTCAAATTTCATAGTCATGGTAAGCGGCAATGGCCAATAGGATTCTGATGGATTTCAGCATCGCAACCGGTGAAAAGGTTTCATCATAATCAATTCCTTGACGTTGTCTAAAACCTTTTGCAACCAGTCGTGCCTTATAGGTGCTGACTTGCCCCTCCATGTCCAGTTTCTTCTTGAATACCCATTTATTACCAATAGGTTTTACATCAACTGGAGAATCTACCAAAATCCAGACTTGGTTTTGGTACATGGAATCCATTTCAGAATTCATGGCTTCTTGCCACTTGGCAACGTCAGTGCCTTCAACTGCTTCCTTGTAGGTAAGAGGATCATCATTGTCAACCAATAATGAGTCACCATCCTCGATGACAAGAAAACCATATCGTTCTGGTTCTCTCACCTCTCTCGTGCTCCTACGCAGTTCTTGTGTCTCTGAAACAGATTGTTCTTCCACGGGGCTTTGTGGAATCTATTCTTGTACCAACTCCTGTGTATCTTGAGCCTCGACTTCATCGAAGTCTATCTCGCTCCCACTATCGCTTTTGGAGATGTGCTCCCTCTCAAGGAATATGGCATGTCTTGCCACTGTAACCTTTTTGTCTGAGGGGTTATATAGGTAATATCCCCTTGTTTCCTTGGGATATCATATAAAGATACACTTTGTGCCTCGGGATGCAAGTTTGTTACCTGAAGAGGCCTTAACAAATGCTTCGCTACCCCACACATGTAAATTCGATAACATGGCTTTGCGTCCACTCCATAACTCGTATAGAATATCATTTATCGATTTAGTTGGTACTTGGTTTAGTATGTGTGCTGCTGTTTGTAATGCATATTCCCAAAAGGATAATGGAAGACTCGCATGACTCATCATTGATCTCACCATGTCCAACAGGGTGCGGTTCCTCCTTTCACTTACACCATTCCATTGAGGTGTGTAAGGAGGAGTGAGTTGAGATAGAATCCCAAACTCCCATAAGAAATCAATGAAGTCCTGATTAAAATATTCTCCTCCTCTGTCTGAGCGGAGTTTCTTAATCTTCTTACCAAGTTGGTTCTCAACTTCATTCTTGTATTCTTTGAACCGATCAAAAGAATCTGACTTATACCTCATTAAGTAAATATATCCATATCTACTAAAATCATCAGTAAAAGTTATGAAGTACGAGAACCCACCCCTTGCTTCAACTGAAAATGGTCCACACACATCTGTGTGAACTAATTCTAGAAGCTCTTTAGCCCTTTCACCTTTCCCACTAAATGGGGCTTTGGTCATTTTGCCTTGTAGACACGCATTACATACACCAAGTGGTTTTAGTTCGAAAGAATCTAAATACCCATCTTGATGTAATTTTGTCAAACGTTTCTCATTGACATGACCTAGTCGGTGATGCCAAAGTTGGGTGTGTTATGAGTCATGTGAATTAACTTTGTCATCGATTGTCATTACTTGGTTTGTGTATTCTAACACATAAAGGTTGTTATATAAATGTGCCCTACCAAAACAAATGCTATCTTTATAAAAGTAGCAACATCCACTTCCAAACTTGAAGATGAATCTATCAGTATCTAATCTGGATACTGAAATAATGTTTTTGGTTACAGAGGGTACATAATAACATCCTTTCAAAACCAAGACCATCCTAGTAGGCAATGTGAGGTGGTAGTCTCCGACAGCTACAGCAGCGAGTCTGGCTCCGTTGGCTGCTCGTAGATCCACCTCACCTCGGTCAATCTTTCTGAATCTACTTGGTTCCTGTATTTGGATACAGATGTGAGCACCACAAGCAGTATTTAATACCCAATTAGTAGAAACAGATAGATTGCATTCGATAACAAACGCACCTGAAGCTTCCCCTTATTTCCTTGGCTGGGTGCAGTTTTTCTTCCAGTGGCCCTTCTTGCCACATGCGAAACAAATAGCCTCATGTTCTCATGCCTCCCCTTTGATCTTCCTTTTCTTGGAAGGCCTTGAAGAAGCTTTGGGCTTAAAGCTCTTTGTCTTCCCTTTCCTTTTATTCACCATGAGGACAGAAGGCTTTTCACGCTTCATGTCATTGTCCACTTGGCGAATGAGGATAAGAAGATCAGACAGAGACTTCTCAATGTTGTTCATGTTGAAGTTCGCAACAAAGTTTGAGAAGCTCTGGGGGAGTGATGCAAGAATGAGATCGGTACCCAGTTCTTCGAGGAGTTTAAACCCTAGAACCTCCAAGCGCTCAATGTAGCCAATGAGCTTGACTACATGAGGCCTGACTGGGGCACCCTCTCCAAGCTTGCTCTGAAATAGAGTCTTGGAGATTTCAAACCTTTCCTGTCTTGCTCTCTCCTGGTATAGACCACGGAGGTGCTCGAGCATGCTATAGGCATCCATGTCTTCATGAGACTTCATGAGCTCACTAGACATTGATGATAGCATCAAACATTGAACATCGAGTGCGTCGTTCAAATGTTGATCATAGACCAAGGAATTCTTCATCACTCGCCCCTTGGGCAGGCGAATCGGGAAGTGAGGACTCCAGCACGTAAAACTTTCGTTTATGGCGTAGGATAACCCGAAGGCGCCTAAACCATTCCTGAAAGTTACTGTCGGTGAGGATATTGTCTTTGTCCAGAATTGATCGCAGAGAAAATGTGGTTGACGAGTTTTTCATATTGATTCTACAAATTAAAAGAGCAGATTTATCAGTACCTTTTGATTACATTTTATGAAAAATAATAAATGAGTTTATTAATTCTCCCACTATTTTATCAAGTCCCAAATGGCCCTCACCATTGAACCCGGAATGTCTAGTTGCTTTGACATTCTAGTGGCAAGGATCCATATTCCCCTTCGCATAACCCCAACAAGGGTTGGTCAAGCTATTTGAAGGTATTTAGGTAGGCAGGTCTTTGCCAACTGTGAGCTTACAGTTCGTTGATCTGTTGAGTGGACTCCCCAATCCTGAAATCCTGACTTGGATTTCCTCAACTCTTGCCTCCAATATTACATCAAGTCTAGCAAGGGCTACTCCTCTTGATGTAATATGGTTAAGTCAACCCGAAACCTTTCATAAAGGCTTCCTTTATAAAAGTAAGTGTCCCAACAAGGGTTGGTCAAATACATAGTTTTATTGAGTCTTGCCTTTAATCAGGTAACGGAAGGCTTGGTCTGACTTAATATGGTATTGAGGGATTTTAATCCTTTATGCTTAGTTTCTCATTATCACATGTTTGTTAATATTAAGTGATGTTTGCTTAAGTGATTAACCATGTTCCGATAATGTTTACGCATAGTCCGGTTTTTATTTTATTCCATCTTTGCATGCTTGTTCATTTTATTAACTATGTGATCGCGACAACACATACATAATAAATAAACCATGCAATCAAACAGAAATAAAATAAGATGGCATGATCATGAGCTTTTATTGGTTAGCTTATCTAGCGGTTTGATAAGCTAACCCTGACCTAGGGAAAAACACCTTGAACCGATGGTTCGTGTTTTGCAGCTCCCACCTATCCACCTTTGTATCTTCTTGGGTTGGTTTCACCTCAGCTTCGGGTTTCGAACCGTCTCCTCCGGTTTGGGAGATCCTCCATTACATGGGGTTTACATTAAAGAAACCATGGGCACGCAGGCCCTGCATTTTATTGGAAAAAGGCTCGCAGACCAACGAATTTAAATTAAACAAATTTAAATGAAACCAAACACACATACAAAGGGTCTTTGGTCTAGCTCATGATCATCCATAACATGCAACGACATTTACGCATATTTAGAATTCAAATTCTTTTAATCGTTCTATTATTTAAGATAAGTCGCGCTTGAAATTAATTAATTATGATCTTATAATTAATCAATTCTTTATTTTAAATTCCTTTCTGAATTTCCTTGAGATTCTTCTCATCCATATCCCTTGTACAGGTCTTTGTACTTTTGGAGGAAACCTGGTGAAATTTCATTTCTGGAAAGTACACGGCGTGTAGTTTATATTTACACGGCGTGTATTTCTTTTCACCCTTCATCCAAAGTACACGCCATGGGGCTTTGGCGTGTTTTCTGTACTTTGGAAATTTCAGAGTACACGGCGTGTAGATTAATATAACACGGCTTGTACTACCTTGTTACGCGGTTACCGGCCTGGCAATCCCGTGTACGCAGAACACGGCTTCTCCATGTACACGATTTCACCTGAACCAGATCGGACTACACGGCGTGTTGATTCAACATACACGCCGTGTATTCCGATTCCCACGCGCCGTTCATTTCTGGTCAACACGAGGTAATAAAACTTAGGTATACTCAATTCACACGGCGTGGTTTGGGGGACCAGTACCGGTTCGTTGAACCTAAGTACACGGCGTGTAGTTTTCACTACACGCCGTGTATTCTTGTGTTGTACGGACAGAAAGAGCGGCTCCTCTGGATGAGATCCTCGTTTTTAATTTAATCAAAATTAAAATTAAAAGGTCGTTTCTGTGATGTGAATCGAGAAACAAAGGAGGAAGAACAGATCTCGCTCATTCAGTTTAATAGAACGATTTATCACGAATTAAATCAAATATAAATGCGTAAATTATCAACGAAAATTAAATAACTATAATCAATGTTGTAACCTCGCTCTGATACCAATTGAAGGATCCGGGCGCAGCGGAAGCGCGTGGGTGGATGTGCCCACTTGGCTTTTTGTCATTAACAATGATCAATCCGGGATCAATACGACGATAAACACCAGTCTCCACAGATCGAATCACAGAAATGGACAAAGAAAAAGAAAGTCCCGGAACCACAAAGTAGGATCGTTACAGGTTGATTATAATTAATTTAATCAATTGAAAAGAAGTACCTTTTGTGTGTTCTTTCTTCGTTGATATTCTTGATCACGTTCCGATGTGATTCGTCGTTGCGTCGCAGAAGCCAAGTGTAGACTTCCTCTAGCGGTGATCCACACGTGCACATCGTATCTCTGGACGTCGCCAAAGGAGTCTTCGGGTGCAAGCGTGGAGAAACCTTTGCTTGTGTTGTCCGCCTTAGATCGTCTTGATCCGATGGAAGATGATCTCTCTCGATCTTGAGAGCGTTCTTGGAGGAAGAGGTTCTTTCGGGCTTGAAAGAATTCTCCAGAATTGTTGTGCACAACGATTCACCTGTGAGAAAAGAGTTGGGGTTGTGATGATATTTATAATCGGGTTTGAGGTTGTAGAGTTATGACAATAAATAAACGCGTTACGCGTTTTATTTATTTCATTAACTCATATTGAAAACCCCAATGTCGAATAATTAATTCCTTAACATGCGTCCACGCTGATTATAATAAATATCATATAATAAAACAATATTACATCCTCAAAATCCCGACTGGAAAACTACACGGCGTGTAATCATTAATACACGGCGTGTACTTGTTTTCCATAAAACTACACAGCATGTAATCATTAATACACGGTGTGTACTTGTTTTTTTATTTCCTTTCCAAAATGAAAACTACACGGCTTGTAATCATTAATACACGGTGTGTACTTGTTTTCCATGAAAAACTACACGGCGTGTAATCATTAATACACGGCGTGTATATCTTGTTTTTCATTTCCTTCTTCCTCCATCATTAAAACGATTTAGGCTTCCTTGAATAATTATTAAACCACGTATGGGAATAATTTTTATTCTACTTGAGATACTTTGATACACTTAGTGTGTGACCCTCTAGGCATCTTTCTTGTTGGCATTAGGCGGGTTTGCCTAAAGTCCAAGATTACTGTCTAGCAACGGGTCAAGGCACCCAAGAGAAAGAAGTTGACGCCGCTTTGACGTGTCACCTCATACGAACGCTTACTGTGTAATTTAATTCCTTTGTCTCAATATCTTATCAAGCAGGTTTCATGGCAGTGTCATAAACCTATATGTTTGATCTGTCATTCTTTGACTTCCAGAAAGAAACTCGTCGTGACACCATGGCCATGGAATTTGTGCGACAGTTCTATTTCAATCAAAGGGCCCGAGATATCTACTTCCATAAATATGGAAGGGGCAAATCCTTCCTCGACTTATCCATTAACAACATGTCATTCGTGACGCACCTAACGTACCCTACTTCCCGCCAACTGTCTTCGTGACGGTTTTCGTCAGCAAATCTAAGTGCGCGAGTCATGACATGAGTTAATGATAATCTTCCAGTCTAAGGACCATTACACACGCTCGCAGATAGCAATGTCCGATGACACCAAGACATGCAAAATTGCTACTGGCGGGTCTGTTCTCATAATCTCCCATCTTAGAGATTACCAAGTGCGAACTCCATGAGAGAGTCTCGTCTTCTTACGAGTACTCGTGCATGACGGTCTGTATACTATATGTCCCATCATAGTATGTCATTCAACCGTAGAACTTTATTTAAGAATATTGTTATAGCATTTCAAGGTTCTCATCATAGCGGGGATCTGTCATGACCTTATCAATGCAACAAATATTCCAGGACATTATTATATTATAGTCATGCAGAACAATGAACAATATATAATAAGTATACATTCATGTAATCAAAGTACAAAACAGTTGGTTCTCAGGACACCAACCCTAACACTACGACGGTATGTCATCTCGGCCGACGTCGCATTTGTTGAGAGCTCTCTGTTCTCCCCTTCCCTCTCCTCATCCTGACCCTGCCATCGATGATTGTTTTCCTCTCATCATCCACCCTCTACCGGTGTCAACCCCTGTTGACACCCATTTTGGTCAGGTCTACTCTCGTCGTCCATCAATTGTATCCCCCATCCCGACCAATGACACCGTCGTCCCCGCTTCGTCCGATGCTCCTGCCCCGCCGCCCGAGGACTTGCCCATTGCCTTACGGAAAGGTACTCGCTTCTGCCAGAGTACTCCTCTATTTGTATCTTCATACAGGGGTCTGTCCGCTTTGTAGATAGTTTATATTCCTCGTACAGTTGGTGATGCCAAATCTCACCCCGGGTGGCTAGCAGCAATGCGGGGTGAATTGCAGACTCTGGAAGACAACCATACTTGGGATCTTGTCACCCTTCCAGCAGGCAAACAAACAGTCGGCAGCAAATGGATTTACACAGTCAGGCTGAATCCCGATGGCACTCTCCATCGCCTCAAAGCCCGCCTGGTGGCCAAGGGCTTCGCGCAGACTTACGGTATTGACTACTTTGATATCTTCTCCCCAGTTGCCAAGATGGTCTTCGTTCGATTATTCATCTCTCTGGTCGCTCATCATCATTGGTCTCTTCATCAACTGGATGTCAAGAATGTCTTCCTACATGGCTTCCTTGAGGAAGAGGTTTATCTGCAGCAGCCCCCCGGATTTTGTGCCTCTGGCGCCGAGTCTCAAGTCTGCCGACTCCGCCGCTCTCTTTACGGCCTCAAGCAGTCTCCCCGTACTTGGTTTGGCCGCTTTAGCACGGTCGTCACCGGCTTTAGGCTCTCTCGCAGCATGAAGGACCGCACTGTGTTCTACAAGACGACCTCCGTTGGCTGCATCCTATTGGTCGTTTATGTGGATGATATCATCATCACTGGCAGCGACTCTGCAGGTATCACTCATCTCAAGAGGCATCTTCACCAGCACTTCAACACTAAGGATCTCAATCCTCTCACATACTTCCTAGGCATCGAGGTCTCCTATTCTTTGGACACCATCTCCCTCTGCCAACGGAAGTATGCGTTGGATATTCTGCAGGATGCTGGGCTGACACAGGCCACTGCTGTCGACACTCCTCTGGAGCCTGGGGAACGGTCTCTTTATGCCACCTCGGCACTATATCCACATCCAGAGCGGTACCGTCAACTAGTGGGTAAACTCAATTATCTTACCATGACTCGTCCTGACATTGTCTATGTTGTTGGCAAAGTAAGTCAATTTATGGAGCATCCGACCACCTCACATTGGGATGTTGTCATCCGCATCACCAAAGACATCAAGCGAGATCCTGCACGTGGTCTTCACTACTCCCAGCATCCTCATCTGCATATTGAGGCTTTTTGTGATGCTGATTATGCTGGTTGTCTTGCTACTCGGAGATCTACTTCTGGGTTTGTCATATTCTTGGCAGGCAACCTCGTCTCTTGGTGCAGCAAGAAACAGACTGTCGTCTTCCCGATCTAGTGCGGAGTCTGAGTACCGTGTCATGGTCACCGTCACTACGGAGATCCTTTGGCTTCGCCAACTCCTCCAAGAGCTTGGCTTTCTCAGCAGACATCTGCTCACATCTGGTGTGACAATCAGGCAGCCACCAAGATTGCTTTGAATCCCGTCTTTCATTAACGCACGAAGCATATTGAGATGGACTGTCACTTTCTTCGACACCACCTGGAGCACAATCATGTCAGCTTTAGCCACATTCCGACGGCGGACCAGCTTGCTGACATCTTCACCAAAGGCCTCCCAGGGGCTCGGCTAGCCTCGCTCAGTTCCAAGCTGGGCATCCACCGCATCTGCAGCCCAGCTTGAGGGGGAGTGTGTCTGGTCTTGTATGATGTCATTTTTTGTGGGACTCGTTGTCTAAGTTGTGCATGTCCAACTTGAGGAGGAGTGTTAAACCCTCTTTTTTATTCTTTTTATTATTATGGGTATTTCCGAGTCCCACATCGGAATACTCCCTTGTGTATTCCTCTTTCTCAATCTATAAGAGAAGGTCTCCGCCTCACCTTGAAGGTAAGGGGGTTTTCTCAATCTACAGCTACTACTGACTTGAATGAGCTTCTCTTGCTCATTACCTTAGCCTAAATGCAATATTAGATCATATCGATCCATAGGAAGACTAGTTTGTGTCCCCTTATAACTAGGGTCTCTTCCAAGTACCAGGTACATATCCCTTGTACATTCTTATGTACAATTGGATAGTTTTGACTGCTTCCTGTGCAGTTCTTCTAGATTTAACTGATATTTGTCTATTATAAAGTAAATGTTGGAAATATGTAGTACATAGCATGGCATATATGATAAAACCATCTTAGAGGCATATGGAATTTTGTTCATCGTTATAATCCCCTTGTATGTCTCATACATGTCTCCTTGGAGAAATCCACACCATGTGAATTGGCAACAATTATCTCTCAAATTGTTTCAATACTGTCAGTATATGTACATTGACTTGGTCCAAGTAACCCATATATCTACCGCAGTAAATCTTGTTCCCTGGAACTTGGGTTGCTAATTAAAGTCAATCTTTGGAGAGTATCTTTCAACCCAGTCTTAACTGTAAAAGACTAATGGTTGTTTTTTATATGTTATCAACATATTCTACATAAAAAGTGTGGTGTTCCCACTAACCTCTTGGAGACACTTGGCATACTTTTGTTCCAAACGAGTATTCCATGATCACAATGCATGCATTAATCCATAAATGGATCTCTACAACTTGCATTCTATATTGGCATTTTATGGTGTCAATAACTCTTTCAGGTTGCATCGTATAGACACCTTCCAAGAAAGGTGGTGTTGACATCCAATGCCCAATATAATGATCATCGAAAGTTGTTATGACAAGTGGAATTCAAATTGATTTAAGCATAACAAGTTGGTATAACCAATCGAGCCTTATTGGTACCACACTTATACCACTCATGTATAGTTTCTCTTGAATACCCACCAGTAGCTTTACATCAATTAGAGAAAGTATCAAAATATAGAGTTAATTTTGGTACATGGATAATCTTGTCAATCATAGCTGATTGTCATTTACTGCTTCCTTGTAGGAATCATTATTCTCAATGAATATTGTATCACTCGTTGTGGTGAATATAAAACTACTACTATGGTTTTACCCTTCTTACGCAGTATATCTCTGGAACATTCCTTTTTCACAAACTCGTATGGAACTTGTTCCTATGTCCACTACTTGTGAATCTCCGGCATTGACTTAACCCATGTCAATTTTTTTCCAATAATCTCATGCTCCCTTCAATGGAAATATAGTTTATCTTTCGAGTATCACATTTTTATCTTTGAGATTTTTATAATATCCTATATGAACTTTAGGATAAATGAGATGCACTTTGTGGTTTGCTTCATAAAAGTTTGTTTTTGACTTATCCTTAACGAACTCTTTGCATCTAAACACATGTTATTATGACATAATGGATTTATTTCATATTATAACTCATAAGATATATATTTGTCATTATAGTCGGCATATGGTTATGGGATAACGTTATTATGTGTGAAGCGTGTATCGAAAAGATAATAGAAGATTTTACAATGCATATGAGTCTATTAATTGATGCTCCTTTTAACAATATCGTGACTTTGATGCGTATAAGAAAATGTGCGTTTAGGAACCGCTCCATTCTACATTTTAATGATCAATGTTTGCATGTAAGATTTATCATCGACCCTCCTTTTAACACCATAGGCTTAACGTGTATAAGGAAATGTGAGTTTAAGAATAGATCCGCTCTACATTTATAATGATCGATGAATGCGTGGTTGAGACATTCTTCGACACACGGGCTCGAAGAAACATATCTTTTAACCATGCATGTTTCTTACTCACTTTTACATTCCTTAAAACTCTTAAAGGAATCTCACGAAGTAAAAAAAAATTCCTCTACCTTCTCCTTGAAATAGTTCACGCTCTCAAGCTGAATTAATTTTGAAAGCTTTGAGGCTTACCTTTATTTCTAAAGGTTTCTCTGTCCAAAAGTAGATTAGTGAATGTGTCGATAATACCTAATATTTTTAGCTCCAAAGAGTCTAAACACCATACCGGGTATATCCTTGACAACTACTTTTAGCTTTACTATACAAAGTATAATCTTGCCACAACTGGGTATTAGAGTCTTATGTATTATATGCATCATTATTGCCAATGATTCATTAATTGTAAGGACAAATGATAGCGTGAGAGAGAGAGAATTAAAATAGACGTAGACATTGTATAGTAGTTGTTGAACACAACCAGTAGAGTTGTTACAAAAGTAGGAGAAAGAAGAGATAGGAAAAGAAGAAGAAGAAACCCACAGGAGAAGCCCACCCTCCCGAGAGCCCAGCCGAGACCACCGGCCAAAACCTGCTGCCAAGCAAATGGTAAAAAGAATCGTATCCCCACCTCCACTTCCTGAACCCCTATTTATGAGTGTCCCAACAAACACTAACAACCCCCCAACAACTAAAAGGGAAATGGACTACACTGCCCCTATACTCAAGCAAACCCAACAACCCCAAGTTCCTAACAATTACCCTGAAAAATCACCTTGTCCTCAAGGCGGATCTCTAAAATATAGCTCGCCCCTTTAGCACTGGAATAGCAGCCCTTGGTGGTGGCTTTGGTGGAGGCCTAAGCAACCAAGCATCTTGGCCTTCCTTGAAGAACTTCTGAAGATAACCTGCAAGCTTGGCTTAATTAACAAAACCCTCCACAATAGTTACCAGCAAAACCAAAGCAGTAGTCACCATAGTCGATGCAAGACAAATCTAATCCCACTTTTCAAGCTCTCCTATAGTGAATTTGCAGAAGGCATCAAACCCTGGAGAAAGAAACCTAACAAACAAGTTCACCAACTCTTTATGAATAGTTGAGAGATACTCGGCCACTGCAGTGCAAACCCACTTGTGGCATTTAGGGACAAGCCATATAGCAGACCAAGCATGTGAATTGTTCCATCTATGCTCGGGAGTCATGGGTACACCCATACTGCCATTCGGATTAGGGGTCACAGTTCTCTTTTCATCATCCTGAAACCACTCCCACATTAAAAGTTGAGGCAGGGTATCAAAGGAATTCCAAAGCTGTCCGTCCTCCCAAAACCAGCCCTCCAACACGTCAGCGACTAAAAACTGCCATTGAGAGTAGCACATCTCCCACTCTATCAGCCTGATGTGACAACTTTTCCATGCCATCCTCACTTCGTCCCCGAAGTTCATTCTCATTTCTTTGCTCTGAGAATGTCCATGGTTTGTCAACTGCAGTTCGTTCCCTGCTTAAAACAACTAATTTAACAGGCAGCCCCAATATGGTTGGTTGTGATTTGTATCGTCACAAACCTGCACGTATGTCAACCAACACTATACTCGGCTCCTGCTTGTCCACCCCCCTTCAAAACTACAACCCAATTCTCAAACGTAATAAAGGCACCACCAACAAGTTCATACAGCTCCATCACAACTGCTCTGCCAGCAGGACGCCCCAACTCTATAACAAAATTCCTACCAAAACCTGCTGTAGTAGCAAGTGGGATGGGTGTGTGTCCTCTTCATATTAGGAAACCATACTTCAAGACTCAAAAATCGTACTTATCTCTGACAGGATGAGTCACCCAGGCAGCTTGAACTCCCTCATTTTCTATAATATCTAGTAAGTAAAATAACTCCATCCGGAGCGGTGATACTGGAACCTCCACCCTTTTATTGCCAGCGGATGAAACTACACTTGCTACCCCTTCTAATTTTCCCCCTTCCGGCCTAGCAACTCTGTAATCAACCAGCTCCTCACGTTTACCACATCCGTCCTTTTCCTGACCATTTTGGAAATCCCTTAAGCCTAATGTTGCTTCTTCCACCTCAATGGGATCCACTACCTCTGCCATTTGTTTCTCAAGTTCTGAACCAGACGCAAGCCAGTCCACACTGCTCAAAATAGTCAGCCACTCCTCTACATGATTAAGAGGTTTCATCTCTGGTGGCTGTGTTCGCATTGCCTGTTGGAAAAGCTCCAGCGTCGCCCGAACAGGCGTTAAATGCACAGCCCCTTCGTCCTCCCGCCCCACAGGTTCAACGGGCAAAGCACTCAAACCTGCTTCTCCCACTGCAAGAAGATCTGAACTTGGAACAAGTTCAGACCGGACCACCATAGCTTTCCTCTCCCGCCTTTCCAAACAAGAATGTAAAACTCCAGTCTCTTCAATTTGTACAAGTTGCGACTCAATCTGCTCCACGAAACTCCTTCCTGATTCATCATCACCTGAATACAAAAAATGAATTTCCACCATTGGTTGTTCCCGAGCGGACGAATAATGCTCCCCCCACAGTTCCAATTTGTCGCAACGCCTTCGAATTCCATAGCTGAGACCTCTCTGTTGACTTTTGGTACCACTCTAAAAGAGCCGGCTTAAACAATTCTCATGTCGAGCCCAAGGTAGCGCTGCTCCAGGACAAAAACCAGTTTAGAGCAGAACCAACCATGCAAAGTTGTGCATAGTGCAGCTTCATATCTTTCATCGTCCGATTTACTTGTGTTGAATGGGGAAAATACAGACTCTAACAACTTGAAAATAGGCTTCTGCCTTTGTGATCCAACTAAGTGGATCCTCAATTGAAAAATCAGGCAATTCAACTTTCTTCGTCATATTTGTCAAACTTTCTGCTCGAATTGAAGCCTCCAGCAGTTTTCTTCCTCCTTGTCCGCAATCTTCCTCTACGTTTTTGCTCTTTCATTTACTCTAATAATCAGTGTCCGCCACACTCAGTCCTCCAGTCACCGAACTATGTTCCTCCTGCAACTCTAGTCCCATACTGCCCTCTGTTGTGTGCTTTTTGAAACCATGAAACCTCAGTGGCGCATTCTCCTCAATTTACCACAACCGTTCTTGCGCCAAACGCAGGTACTTGTTCTTCAAATATTCCAAATTATCTAAAATTTCTTGCATAGTTTCCAATGTACGCAGTATAGTCTCTGTTGTCGCCTAGACGAAATCAACTATATTCTCCATCCTCGATTGTTTTACTACAATTGTCCGCGCCTCCTGACTTCCACTCAACGTTCATCTTGTTCCGAACATCCACATAGTGGTCGAAATGCTATCAGCAGCAATTGCAAAGCAAGAGTAGTTCGCAGTAGTTTGCACAGTAGTCCACATCGTGACTTCCCCCTCTTTTCAACAAACGCCTAGTTGCATTCGTAGCACTCGACTTAGGTGTTGTGACTTCCTTTCAACGCCCGACCTGTACTATACGTCCTATCAGCGCGCTCGTTCCCCAACATCGGCTTCCTTATCTTTCTGCACTTTGATCGCACTCCCCTGCAATCGTCTCCTTTAATCGTTCACGGTTCCTAGCTGTGGCCACGCTACTCAGCAGCAAATGTCAGCACTGAACGCGTCTTCCTTGTGCCTTCTCTGTTTTACTTTGCAGTATTCGTGTCTTTTTCCAGCAATACGTCTCGCGCGTCCTTGCTACACGGCAGCGTTCACGGTTCTACAGCAACGATCGGCTCCCTCTACAATCGTTTCTCCCACTTTCGTTCCCCAGTGGAGTTGCCAATTGTTAAGACAAATGATGGCGTGAGAGAGAGAGAGAATTAATATAGACGTAGACACTATATAATAGCTGCTGAACAGAACCAGTAGAGTTGTTACAAAGGTAGGAGAAAGAAGAGATAGGGAAAGAAGAAGAAACCCGCAGGAGAAGTCCACCCTCCCGAGAGCCCAACCGAGACCACCGGCCAGATTCTGCTGCAAAGCAAATGGTAAAAAGAATCGTATCCCCACCTTCACTTCCTGCTCCCCTATTTATGAGTGTCCCAACAAACACTAACAACCCCCCAACAACTCAAAAGGAAAAGGACTACACTGCCCCTATACTAAAGCAGCCCCAACAACCCCAAGTTCCTAACATGAATTATTGAACCATTGGTTGTGTATGAAATACCATAAACATTCATTCCGAAATGTTCTGGTAGTATTCAATACACAATTATAGTTTCACAAGAATCATTCACTTGGCAATAAGAATCTCGTGCTTCTCTCCATTGATGTAGGTATCATCCTTTCTCAGTCACTTGGAGAACACGCCTTGACTTTTAGTAATGTTTCCTGACTTCTTTGGTTCTTGTATTTAGAAACAAATATGTAAGGATATATTGTATCTAATACCCAAGGAGTACAAATGAAATATCACATTTAATAATGAATATACCCGAAGGAGAAACTCGAGCTTTCTTCTTCTTCAATTCATTGCAATTTCTCTTCTAGTGACCTATTTTGACACATGCAAAGCAAATAACCTCTTATTCAATGTTCTTCCTCGTTGTCATTGATTTCTTATAAAGACATTGCGAAGATGCCTTTGGAAGTATACTTGCATTCGTCCTTTTCGCCTCGTCTTTCAAATTGTTCACCTTAAGAATTAAAGATTTATCTTTCTTTAATTTCTCGTCTTCTTGGCGAAACTGTCCCAATAGATATCGAAGTGGTTTCTCCATAATCTTCATTTGATAAATCTCAACAAAACTGGAGAAACCGCGTGGTAAGGATGAGAGAATGAGATGAACTGAAAGTTCTTGATTCGACTTGAATATCAATTCTTCTAGTCGTTCAATGTACTCCGTGATCCTGAGTACATGAGCACCAGCTTGAGTTCCATTTGTCAATCTATACGTGATCAGTTTGATCATAATCTCATTGATTTTTCGCTTCACTTTCTCCTCACTAGCTTCTCGAAGATGAGACATGGCATGGTCATCCATGTCTTCATGTTGCATTTGCAACTCTTTGACCATTGATATTAGCATTATGATATAAACATCAAAAGCGTTATTCATGAGTCTCCTATAAGCATCTTTCTCATCCTCACTCGATTCCTGAGGAGGCTAATCAGGTAGTGAGGACTCTAACACATACAATTTCTTTTCATATTGTAGTGTACTATGCACAAGCGCCTGTACCACTCATGGAAATTTGTGTCAG
Source organism: Viscum album (assembly GCA_963277665.1). Classification (NCBI taxonomy): domain Eukaryota; kingdom Viridiplantae; phylum Streptophyta; class Magnoliopsida; order Santalales; family Viscaceae; genus Viscum; species Viscum album. The sequence continues at coordinate 1,033,476,712 of OY728122.1, read as the reverse complement.
TGAGGACATGTTATTTTTTCAATATTGATCGCAAAGTATTTGTGGTATTACTTGTCATTGGTTCTACAAAATTAAACATAAGTAGATCAGTACATTTATCTTGAATACCAGTTTATTAAACATTATAGATTTATTATCTTAAATATCTCTCGCTGTTTTATCGAACCCTAGTAGCCCTCCACGAGGTATGAAAATTTATAGAGAGATCTAAGAGGTTTTTTGGACAAAGTCAAAACATTTATATTGGTAAAGTGCTTAAGCGGTGTAGCATGGAGAACTCCAAGGAGTTTTTACCAGTGTTGCATGGCACGAATCTTAGGAAGATTCATGATCCTTCTAAATAATTAGTAAGGATGGAAAGGATTCCTAATGCGTGCACCATAGGACCTATCATGTAAGTCATGTTATGAACTCGATCTGATGTCTCTTATGCTTTGAGCATAACACGTAGATATCAATCCAACTCTAGTGACAGTCAATGGATTGTTGTAAAGAACATTCTTAAGTACTTGAGAAAGACAAAAGATATGTTTGTCTTTGGAGGAGATGAACTCTGCGTAAAGTGTTAAACAGATGCTAGTTTCCAATCCAACAAAGATGATATGAAATCTCAAACTGGATTTGGGTTTTGCCTAAATGCTATCAATTGGAAGAGTTTCAAGAAAGCCACCATAGCGGACTCGACAACAGAAACATAGTACATCGAGGCATCCAATGCTGCGAAGGAAGTTGTTTGGATCAAGAAATTCATTACTAAACTTAGAATGGTTCCTAGCACCGAGGGAGCAATTGAGTTATTTTGTGACAATAATGGGGTCATTGCTCGAGCTAAGAACTCCAGTCTCACCAAAGGACCAAACACATCATTCTCAAATATCATCTCATACGAGAGATCAATGTAGCAAATTTGTTGACGAAAGCATTACCGCAACAACAATATGAGGGTCATGTAGAATCTCTGGGCGTAAGACACATGAGAGATTGGTTGTAATGGTTGTAAAATGTATCATGTTATTATAATAAAAACAATCTTCAATTATCATTCATTCATGTGTGCTGCAATTTATTTTACATGAACGGTCGAATGATAATATCCCATCAAAGTACGGCTTTCAGCTGTTGATAATCGATAGTGATCACAGAGTATTATGGGTTGTAATGATATGTTAAGATTAGCATGAATGGAATCTTGTACTTGTTGCAAAGAGTTGTATACACGATACGAAAAATAGATGCATGGGGTAATAAGTAAAGACTTATTGCTTGGATTGACCTACTAAAATATATCTCATGGAATGTCATACGATCATCAATATACTTAGGGGTATATGATTATTATCAATCTTTCTTACTTAAGGCAGGCGAGATACCTAGCATTAGAACCTTCATACTTTGATGCCCTACTTATGCAAGTTTGAAAATAATTTATCGCTGATATGAGGGGTTGTTGGGTATGTTGTTTATCATGCCGTCAGTTGGACCACAACCAAGATAGGATTTGTCCACTTGTATGACAAGAACATGACATCTGGCCTTTTATTGAATTAGATCGAGAAAACGCATAGTCATGATTAGTTGAGTCATATATGATGTGTTCAGCTACTTGGATGAGGGGCATGAGATATACTCATTTGTGGGATGAATGACATGTGATGTATTCATCAACTTGGTTAGTCTTTTTCGAAAAATCAAGAAAATATTAGCTGGCTATACTAAATTAACATGTTCTATGTCTAGTGGTCACTCGATGTCATGGAAAAAAAGATTATATATACATGTGATATATATGATACATCTTGTGGTAGACATGTTCGTATAAAAATATGAGAATGTTTGATAAAGATCACACCAGGCCGCTTAGTAGCTTGAGTAGCACTGATGCTTTGCTAGAGGTTGCTCTTTGCTTACATCTATGAAATAGGGATTTCATAGTTGTTTTCAATGCTGGTAAAGCCCGCAGGGTTACATAGTTAGGCCCTTGAATAAAGATAAAGTTTTGAATAAAATGTTTGTTTATGGATAAGATGCATGTACACATGCATATGATGCATGATGTAATATAATATATGATATTGTATATATAGTGAAAATTTAATACAAGCATGTATATTTTCATGCATACGATGCATGTATTGATATATATATATATATATATATGATATATATATTATATTTAACATGCATGAGATGCATATTAAAACTATTTCATACGATGAAACGGTTTACACAATCACTCCCAAACAGTTTCAGCAGTTTAGAACCAAAGGTTTGTTCATTCAAAGTTTTGCATTTATTCATTGAAACGGGTTCAATGAATTACACACAGCAGGTAGTAACGCATATGATGTGTTACAAATGAGGAGCCTCGGGCATCACCTATAAAAGAGAAGAGTTCTCTTTCATTGGGGGTGGTCGTTACAATTAATGGTGATATGATCATCAGTTTCACGCAAAGCATTCTGTAGAAACTCTCTTCTTCCCAAAGTGTTGTTTATCATTTCTCAACGAAGGCGCTAGCACATTCGGATATCCACACGATAGGATCATGGATCCTTCGGTCGGTGTACTCCCTCGAAGGTAATAGGCATAGATTCAACTGCTCCTAGGGATCTCTCTCAAACATTCTCTTGAGACCATGAAGATGGAAGCTGCTACAAACGAGTATAGGTATGCTATGTTTTAGGGTTATATTAACACATTTGATTCTTGAAGATAGATCCGCCTGTTTTTTGGTATGTTTCCGCTGCCAATGATCATGAGATGATCAAAAAAACCCATCAAAATGAGGGGGGAGGTCGTCAACCATGAATAAAGAAAGGTTGACAGCTTCCAAATCGTGGAAAAAACAGGTGGTTGCTGTCCAGTATCAAAGACTACACACAGTAAATGATATTAGTATTTTTCTTTTCTCTTGTGTTATGTTGCCAAGAAAGTGACCGCTTTTTAAAATTAATTGCATGCTGCTAAAATTATCAGTAATAAAAAATATCATATACTTATTAATTTTGAAGGTGGAAGTTTTTCTGGAGAACTTATGGGTTTTCCCGTCACATCAAAAAGTTCTTCACATAAAACTTCATGTGTGATCCACTCAAGTTTTTTTCGGCTGCGGTTTTATTTTTTATTTTTTATTTTTTTTTATTTTTTGTTGGCTAAATATCTTGAATAGCGGTTAATCATTCTTTGGAAAATCCTTCATAAAATTCCAAAAAACTCTCATTTCTTTGTAAGATACCAAAAATATACAATTCTTTTGAAGGACAACAGGAGAAGACGTAGGACCAATAATAAACTAACAAAACAGAAAATAAGATCGGGAAAAAATAAAAAAGAGTTAATTGTATAAAATCTTACCACTCAATGTGCATGTCCAGCCCAGGTCTACATTATTGATCTCAAGTTGTTATTTGGTTGTCAAAGGCCCAAAATCAACAGATTATAATTGAAGAAAAAAAACAATATAAAACAAAACAAGCAAAATGAAATCTGACACTTACTCTGGATCTGTCTTCCTCATTCGAGGAATATATTCATACAAGGGAGTAAGTGATCCACCATGTGCTATGCATGCTCTCTTTAAATGCACTGGTAATTCTAAGAAAGATTTTCTGGAAGCCAAAATTCCAAGAAACTGGGATAAAATGTCCCCAAAATACTGTGAGGCCTCTTGAGCAAACTCTGTTGGAAGAATGTCAACAGCTGAACATATAACACCATTCCCCTCCAATTCATAATGATATGAATCAGACATAGGATCGTACCTAGTGGCCACAATCAGATTATATGATATCAAAGTACCACAACACATAAAACCAACCCAAAATAATTACGAGGGACTGTTCCATTTATTTTATGAACCAATTATTACAAGTAATACAGCTAGATGAAATGTGAAAGTATGAAAATAAAGTTGCATAACACTGGAACAGGGAAGAATATAATCGAGGTCACATAGTACACAATAAAATATGATTACATATGTCATAAACAGCCTTACTACGCCAGTTTTTTCTTAAGCACACACATTCGTGTTTCATGTTCACTGATTTCTACACGTCAGAATCAGACACTGTTAGACACTACTAAAAAATCCTTGTAGAGGGATGCAATTCAGAAGCATGCACATGTGACACTTGAGGCTTAGATGGATTCTGATTGTGTTGTATGTTTAAGATAGGTGCTCTTTGTTTGGACTATCATGTGTATGATAGTGATCACATGATTCAGTTCACGAAAGACTCTGGAAGCTCCAGCAGGTAAAAAAGCAGAGTAGGCTTTTAAGCTTTAATCATGATAATGCCACACAAATAAGCCGACAATCATTCATACAAGTAAGATTGAGTGGCATGGCAAGACAAAAAGAGCTTTGGCTACTGTACATCATCACTACTAACGGCAATTTTATCACTGCTTCCCAATAGGGCTCTGCATTTCAACCAAGTATTGCATTCCTTCCATCATGTGTATGATAATGAGTCCTTAAGCGAGGGACTCGAGAGGAGTGCGGCGAGAACACCCAAAAAAAAGAGAGTACTCGAGGAATTTTATTAATATGGAAAAAGCTTACTACAATTGACAACGAACACTCTATTTATAGACCTAAACCCTAAACATATAAAGACCAATTTACCGTTAAAATATCCAAAGATGGAAAACAAATAAAAATTAAATAAAATAATAAAAAAACTTAAAAGACACGGGGCGCCGCACTGGTTGCAGGATGGGGCCCGAATCGGTGTTGTATCAGTCTCCCCTGCTTGGAAAGGACTTGACCTCGATTCTCATTGGATAAAGATCATCATCTAGGTAGAATAGAAAGGTGGGATGATGAATGTTTTTTAAGGGAGGAAACCTTCAAAAAAATTCTTCAAGTGTGCAGATGAGGAACTACCCATGCTCGTTCCGTGATGGTTGTTTCACATGCTCCGTTGAGATGGACTGGTTCTAATGAAGGTGACAATTCAAGTCAAAACTCTTGATTTCATCAAACACCACTAATTGCTTCAAACTTCTATGCTTCATCGTCTCCAGGTTCGATAGGCTTGTCCAACCAGCTTTGTTGTTGTCGGGTGACCATCTCCTTCCAACTTTGTCTTTGAGTCAACCTAATCTCTGGGAGTGCAATATGAGCAACAATATGTTCAACCTCCATTTAGATTTGTGACATGCTTTGGGGAATCAATGGAATACAAACAACAAATCTTACAGGTGGTGCGCAAGCAGAGTCTTCAGTCGATGGCACGTGAGCAGTGTCTCCAAATGCGGGCATCTTAGCAGTGTCTCCACAAAGGGAATTGAGGACAACAGCTCAGCCCTGACTCATGCATCAGTTGTGTCATTATCTTTACATTCATGACTTCCTTACCTTTCATGTTGGGGTCTGAGTCCATTGTCTTCTCTGTAGAGGGGTTGCGGACAATAAATCCATCGCAAACAAGTTGAGAAACATCGTGGCGGGGTGTACGAGCAGTCGTAACCCAAGGTTACAATAGAGACGCTATGTGAAAGTCTCGTAGTGGCCCCAAAAGTGCCTCATGTTGGTTCGGGATTGGATTTGATGTTCCTGACACTTTTTGCTGAGACCGAATTTGTTCTAAGACTAGTTGCAAGGTTTGGTTCAGCTGAAAGAGTCTCATTAATTCCATTGTCATTGGTCATGACAGTTTTTGAGCAAATGATGCGGCCTAGTGCGGCTGGGTGAGGTGTGGTAAGGTAGCACACACAAAATCTAGGATCAAGGCACTTGGAGATAGCAGAGCCATGATCAGGCAACACATGTGTGCATGAGTGGCTACGTGCGGCTGAGGCTACGCCCGGGTCTGAAGCACAAGCGAAGCTGAGTGCGCACGGCTTGGGCTCACCCTGGGCCTAGGCATGTCTCCCAGTACCATCTCCAACAACCTGAGTGGTCCCTGTGGGAATTTGTTAGGGGATTCCCTTAAGTGGGTTGTTAAAAAGAAAGGGGGAGAGAGAGGGAAGGCAGGAGAGAACAATATTGTAACAGACTGGGCTCGGGCGGAATTGAGAGAATACTCTTCTTGAAAGGTCTTCTCCTCCATTCTCATCTCTTCTCTTCTTCGTGCCTGTAATTCTCTGTTTGTTGAACGTAATTCACCAAAGGGGTTCTCTCGGTGTTGCGTCTCTATCACTTTCATACCACCAGTCGGATCTTTGATAGGGGAGGTCATGACGATGGAGACGAGGCTCCAAGCTCGCCTTGAAGGGATAGAACAACGCATGGGGCGTGTTGAAGTCGGGATGGAACAGTGCATGGGACAATTCAAAGCTAAAATTTCTGGACTAGCTACGTCGATGGATACTTTTTCGAAAGATAGAGAGACTTTCATATCCACCTTGCTCCGGCGTGCGGAGAAGATGCCGGTGCAGGATGACTCGCGGACGTAGGACTCGGCAGCGGAATCTGGGACACTCTCATTTGGTGACGGGCTCAGGGACAAACCACTTAGCGAGGCCGCAAACCTAGCTATGGCTACTAATGCTACCAATGACCCCATGCTAACCGTTCGGCAAGTAGAAGTCCCAGTGTTCGATGCAAGGATCCATGAATTTGAAACATGAGAGCAGAATTGTTCTTCCAAATACACCAGGCTCCTTAGAGCATCTCCAACGCACACCAAAATGGGGTGAAAACGCCATTTTGGCGTGAAATCAGGGCTCGAACCCAACACCAAATCCTGCACCATTTTGGTGTTATGTTACAGTACAGCGTCAAATACGGCGCTGCACAATAGCACCGCCAATACCATTTATTGTTTTTTGTTTTTTATTTAATTTTTTTATTATTATTATTATTTTTGTGAACAAGAGTATATTTTATCCAAAATAATAATATAATATTAGTTTAGTGTAAAAAATGGCGTAATGCGTTGGAACATATTTTACAGTCTATACAACATTTTGGAGTAACCTTACTCCCAAATGGTGTATACATTGAAGATGGTTTGAGGAGGCAAAAATCACACTCACACCGGTAAGCATGGAAGGCGTCACGGCTCGTTGGTTCTATATTTTATGAGAAGTTCATTCAGACGTAACATGGACCGCTCTCAAATAAGAGCTACTGGAGCACTTCAGCTGACTGGAGATTCAAAACTCATATAAGGTGGCTAATCTCTACCAATAGGGATCGGTCCAGTATGTCGGTTATTTTCTGCACGGCTTGGGTGATGACATTTACAATTGGGTACGTATACATAATTCGGAAACATGATTACAAGTAATGCAGTTGCCCCGCCAGGTGGAGCTTGCAGTGACTAAAGGGGTGGGTCTTCACACACGTGGAGGCAGTCCACGCATGCAACCTAGACATGAGGGAAGTTTGTGGTCGTAGTCTCTACGTCTTGCTATGCAACCACACAATTCACCCCCATTTCGACAAGAAAGACGAATAGGGACTAATATGGGAGGATCGTGCTTGGAGGCACCATGGCAAGGAATCCTAAGAGGACGGGGGGTATGGCATATGTCGACCTAGAAATGGGAGGAAATAAGAAAGGAGTTATGTTTCACGTGTGGAAAACCTTATAGTTCAATGCACAAATGCCCAGATTCGAAGATCCGAGTGCTACTCTTGGGTGAATATGAAGTTCACCAGGATGAGTAAGTAAAAGTGACGACTGAGGTCGTCGCACCAAACGAGGGGGTGTCCCGAGATGAGGCAAAATGTAAGGTTCTGAAAAATCATGGGAACTTACGCTTGCTCGGTTGACGCCCAAATCTTGGATTTAGGAGGACTGGATTTGATTCTAGGAATTGCTTGGCTGCGAACTTTGGGAGACGTCCAAATTAATTGGGAGATAATGACCATGAAATTTAGTGTTGGGCAGGCGTATACTCTTCAAGGAGTTGTTCGGGCATAGCAGGTAGTCTCCTCCTTACATGGTTTAACCAGCCATCTTAGTGGGGGGGGGGCACTCAAAGGCGGCAGGAAAACCTGAACTCAATGGGAACAAACTTCCATGGAAGCAGCCACATGGCATGACACCCTCACTCAACAATGCTCAACAACATCAGCTACAGAATCTGTTCAGGAAACTGCAAACAGTGTTCAATGAACCCTGGGGCCTCCCTCCACAACGACAATGTGACCATAAAATCAATTTGGTTCAGGGGTGAGGCCCAGTATCGGTTAGGCCCTATCGAATACCCACATTCTCAGAAGAATGAGAATGAAAGGCATGTCCAGGAACTCCTTCAATTAGGAACCATCTGAACTAACACAAGTGTTTATTCTAGTCCGGTCTTCTTAGTCAAAAGAAAAGATGGTTCGTGGCAGATGTGCGTGGACTATCGGACCCTCAACAAGGTAACAATCCTTGACAAGTTCCCTATTCCTGTGGTCGAAGAATTATTGGATGAATTGCACAAGGCGGCTTATTTCTCTAAACTAGACCTTAAGTTGAGCTACCATCATATCCGAATGCGGGATGAAAACGTGGAAAAGACAGCTTTCCGCACATACAATGACCACTGTGAATACTTGGTAATGTCATTTGGGCTTACTAATGTTTCGTCAACTTTCCAAGTCACTATGAACGAACTGTTTCGGCCCTTCGTAAGTTTATTCTTATATGATATTTTAATTTACAGTCGGGAGTGGAACTCCCATTTGCAGCACTTGGAAGTCGTATAACAAATTTTGCAGGATCACCATTTCTTTGTCAATCAAAAAAAATGTTCATTTGCTCAACGCTAGGTTGCCTATATGGGACACATTAATTCGCCGGCAGGGGTTGCCATGGACTCCTCTAAAATTTAAACGGTTTTGGACTGGCCGACGCTTCTGTCAAGGGTATCCGTGGGTTTTGGGGTCTTAGTGGGTATTACAAGAAGTTCATCCGAGGTTATGGCACCATTGCTCAACCCCTTACGATGCTGACCCGAAAGGAAGGGTTCCATTGGACTGAGGAAACGCAGCAAGCCTTCGAGCACTTGCAGCATGCTGTTACAACTGCCCCAGTTCTTGCGTTGCCAGACTTCTCTAAAATGTTTGAGGTCGATTGTGATGCATACGGCTGTGGCATGGGTGCAGTGCTCATGCAGGACCACAAACTTGTTGCTTCAGCAAAGCCTTGTCCGAGCAGAATCTCTCTAAATCTACCTATGTAAAGGAGATCATGGTGTTAGTTCTAGACATCCACCACTGGCGACCCTATCTGTTGGGCAGGCCTTTTACGGTGTTTTATGACCAGCAAAGCTCACTCCCGGAAGAAAGAAGCCCTATCTGAACTCCAGCTAAGCCAGTTTTGTCCGGTGTGGCCAGAGGGAACTGACCTGCTGGCCGGTGTCTACAAAGATCCTTACCTCAACAAGATTATACAGTAGCTGCAATTTGGCAGCAAAGCCCCCAAAGGATTCACTTATTCACATGGCACACTCCTGTTTAAGGGATGATTGGTGATACCAACTTCCTCCCATTAGATTCCAATACTGCTAGAATAATTTCATCAACCCCCCCCCCCCACCCCCGCCTCAAGGAGGGCATTCAGGTAGGTTACTACAGAACTTACAGGAAGATGGAAGCTAATTTATATTGGGTGGGCATACAACAAGTTCTGAATTATGTTCAGCAGTGCGAAACGGGTCAGTGATATAAGTGTTCTACCTTATCACCAGCAGGGCTATTGTAGCCCTTGGAGATTCCTGATGCAGTGTGGGAGGATATTTCAATTGATTTTATTATGGGGCTGCCCAAATCTAAGGGATTTGACGTGACCTTTGTGGTCGTAGACAAACTCTCTAAATATGCCCACTTGGTTACCTTGAAGCATCCCTTTACAGCAAAGGCAGTAGCTGAACTTTTCATAAGGGAGGTCCAGCTTCATGACATCCCCAAATCAATTGTTAGTGATCGTGATCCACTATTTCTAAGTCATTTCTGGGAAAAACTAATTCAACTGCAAGACACTAAGCTTAGGATGAGTTCCGCTTACCATCCACAAACGGATAGCCAAACGGAAGTAGTCAACCGGTTCTTAGAAACCTATATTTGATGCTTTTCTGGTGAGCAGCCTCAAGGGTGGTCCTTTTGGCTACCTTGGGCAGAACTCAGCTACAACACTGCTTGGCATGTAGACATCAATTCCACACCCTTTGAGGCGGTCTATGGCCGGAAACCCCCAAGCATCTTTACTTTCCTACCCGGTGAGGTATAGGTCGAGGCCGTAGCGCAGGCATTATGGGATCGTGATGAGGCCCTTAAGCAACTCAAGCATCACCTGTCTCGAGCCCAGAATTACATGCAGCAGCGTGCAAATAAACAGCGTTGTGGCCTTTCTTTTTAAGTTGGGGATCAAGTTTATTTGAAACTTCGCCCCAACAGCCAACAATCAGTCGCTCGCCGCATTAACCAGAAGTTGTCAGCCAGGTTTTATAGTCCCTTTACCATACTTCAAAAAGTTGATCTTGTAGCCTATAAGCTAAAATTACCTCCTAAAGCACGCATTCATCCGGTTTTCCACATATCTCGGCTTAAGAAAGCAATTGGCACTCGGGCTTTACAGTCCAGCCTACCAACTGCTTGGACATGGACTCTACAGAAGCACCCAAGCTCGAGGAAGTACTTTCCAAAAGCACCATTCTACATGACAATTGGGCAGTCCCCCAGTGGCCAATCAAATGGAAGGGGCACCCGGTGGACGAAGCAACTTGGGAGGATGGCTACCTTCTTCGCAATCAATTCCCTTCCCCTTCAGTCTTGCAGACAAGACTGATCTTCCAGACGGGGGCAATGATAGGCCAAGAGATCCTGAGTGGTCCCTGCCGGAATTTGTTAGGGGACTCCCTTGGGCAGGTTAATAAAGGGGGGGGGGAAGCCAGGAGAGAACACTGTTGCAACAGCCTGAGCTTGGGTGGGATTGAGAGAATACTCTTTCCCGAAGGGTCTTCTCCTCCATTATCATCTCTTTTCTTCTTCCAAGTTGCTTGTAATTCTCTGTTTGCTGAATGTAATTCACTAAAGGGGATCCCTCGGTGCTGCATCTCTATCACCTTGGCACTCATGACAACTCATGGAGTAGGAATTTCATTTAGCGTTCATCTGTTGGGGCTCTCTCACTATGACCCAAAGTGGGAGAGTTAAGGCACCTAAAAAAAGGCCAAAAAAAGCCAAAATTTTCATGTGAGCACCTTTCTATCATACTCACCCAGATCGTTTAAACAATCAGGTTTTCATACTAGTCACCCAATCCTTGCACGACACTAGATTATAGCAACAAAGCCCCGCCCCATAGGCAAGGATACATTTGACTAAAGAATTTTAATGGCTAAAGATGTTATAACAATGCCTGCAGTTTTAAAAGAGTCAGCACAGAAACCGTGAAAATAAATGTCCAATCACTTTTAACAATGCCTGCAGTTTTTTGGGCCCCTCTAAATTTTATATAAAAGAAAAAGAAAGCAGAAAGCTTCAATTATGATTACTTAATTCATACAGAGAGGGTGCCAAAATATTGCTCATGCGAAAAAAACTATAGCATAAATGTAAAAAAAAATGACCATAGCTTTGAAGCATCATATAATATGTAGCTTTTGATCATATATGCCTATCCAAAAAATAGGGGCAAAATATAAGACTTCTACCTGAGAAAAGGAGAGTCAAGTGATGTTGTTTGATTGATAAACTCTATGGACCCTTCCAAATCACATGTTATGTCACAGATCCCAACGAGTTGGCACCCATTCATCGTTAAATCTTGAAGCTGTTTCTTACTCAATAACCTTGGGAATCTTTTCTCCCAATATATGCAATTAACTGACATGGATTAAAAACACACCATGAAAAAAAACTAGAAGTGTTTGAAAAACAGCAAAAATTAATAACACACACACACTGTTCAAACACACACAAGAGGAAAGATGAAATATCTCTTCATGTTGAGTTCAATCAACTTGTACCAAAAGATAAAAAATAAAATCATAAATTTAAAAACCTGAAACCTTAACCTAAAAAAACCCTATGTTTCAACTTTTCTAAACACTAAAATATAAACCCATAAAATCAGAAAACCTGGATTTAATCTATTTATCTCTGGAACCAAAAAAATTAATCTTTAAGCTGATTTTTGACCATGAAAACATTTTCAACCTCAATTTTTTTAAACTTCAAATCATGAACCCAAGCACCTAAAACTCTAAGCCGACGCTCAAAGTTAAATAATATCAATATAGCCTCGTGGGTAGAATTAATGCTAACAATTGAGAAGGGTAGTCCGAAGATTTATTAAATCACGCCATATGTCTAGGCATGCCTTTAGCAAGCAACAGGGCTTTTAAGGGCTCGACAATGTCATCAAGTGATAACTTACTTAGAACTACTTGCATGTAAAGATGCTAATTTTTTAAATCAAATTAGTACAAAGCCAACTAAGACATAAGTAACAACTATTAGTATATGTGAAAAAGTCAAGCATGTGATGATACATTGTGTTGAACCATGCTATGTTTTATTTATGACAAATCTATTTATTATTCAATTTATATTGTCTACGTTTGATATATTTGATTTGATAATAACCATAGAATATAGTGATCATAAATATTAGCAGATGATCATCACAGATAAAGTTTGTGATGATATACTCAAACTAGCACGGGTAAGCACATATATACATATACGCAGTCCACACTTGAGCATAAATTGGGAAACTTGTAGGCTAGTGTTACAATGAAACTCGTACCTTACAATGAGGTAGGGTGCTCAATTTATAGATCACAAAAGAAATACAATGGGTTACCCACACCGATGTGGGATACAAATACGAAAAAAAAATTTAACTCTTTAACACTCCCCTTCAAGCTGTGACATATATATTTATCATGCCCAGCTTGTTACATAAAAATTGGACATGTGGTCCAAACACCCCTTTTGTGAGAACATCTGCAAGTTGATCAAAGGTGTGAACATGATCGAATGGGGTCTTCTTCTTCTCAAAATTTTCTCGAACGAAATGGCAATCAACTTCAATATGTTTGGTCCGCTCATGAAAGACTGGATTTGTGGCAATCTTGATAGCAACTTGATTGTCACACCATATATGTGCTGGTTTCTTGACAGGATACCCGATCTCCTGTAGAATTTGTTGTGCCCAAATAATCTCTACAGTCACATATGTCATTGCACGATATTCTGACTTTGCACTAGATCGGGAGATAACTGTTTGCTTCTTGCTTTGTCATGAGATCAAATTTCCTCCAATAAATATGAAAAAACTAGACGTAGATCTCCTAAAAGAGAGACATCCAGTATAATCTGCATCACAAAAAGTCTCAATATCTGTATGCCCATGATCAGAATATAGAAGACCTAATCCTGATTCTTTTTTCACATATCTAACAATGCGAAGAACGGCCTCCCACTGTATTTTTGTTGGAGATTCAATAAACTGACTCATTTTGCTAACCGTACAAGCAGTATCGGGTCGAGTCATCGTCAGCTAATTGAGCTTTCCAACAAGCCGTTTATATCTGTCAGGTGATGAAAAAATCTCATTGTCAGTATGAAGTGACCTTTCTCCAGATTCGAGAGGTGAGTCAACTGAGGCAGCTCTGACGATCGGTCCGCCCGTGCGGATTTCCCGACGCTCTGACGACCAAGCCGATCCTTTTCACCAGCTTCTTGCATCATCCATCATCATCTTGAGGGGGAGCAGTAGTCATGACGCTTTATATTTTATTCTGTTTTGTTTTGTTTTGTCATTAAGATGGGTATGTCCAGCTTGAGGGGGAGTGTTTGCAGCGTCTGTTGATTTCTTTGTTTTTCTTTATGTATCCAAACTAGGTACACTTAGTTTGAGGGGGAGTGTTGGAGTCTGCATCCCACATCGGACTTGCGGTCCGATGTGGTCTTTATTATTCATTATAAAATAACCTCAAGGCCTCTTTTAGAGAAAACCTTAGGGATTGGATATCCACTCTTTAACTTTTACAATAACATTTATGTCTTTTCAATGATATTTTATTTGGAACTATTTCTAATAAGGTTTTCAAAAAATTTCTCTTTCCCTCCTCAAAAATGTTTTTTACCATAATTTGCACTTCATCTTTTGTAACAATCTTTGAAAGGTTTTGTATTTTCACTCTATTTTTCCTCCCAAGGTTTATCTTTCATAAAGTGATGTTTTGATCATCCTCTATTTTATTATGGTATGATTCATTTTGGAAAATGAAATTTTTGATATCTCATGATCTTTAAAGTTTATATTATGTGATGTTTTTTTGGAAAGTCTAAGAAACTCATTCTTTTTTCAGTGGTTCATTAAGATACGTTTATGATTGATTTTAAGTGGCAAACATATGTATGGATGATGATAGATGGGGTCCTATATTTCCCTTCATTACATTGATTTAAGCTTATATCTCATAAGATAATCAGGCGTGGACATAATGAGTTTGTTCACACAGGCGTGACCATGATGGGTTTGCTCACATTTTCAAGCAAAGACATAATGAGTTTGTTCACATAGGCGTGGGCATAATGTGTTTGCTCACACGGGTTTTCCTATGATTATGATTGTGCCACATTTCCAAATTGTTTATCAAGTTGTGCCAAATTTTCAAGATGCATTTCATGTCAACACCAAACAGCAACAAAAGATTACAGTAGGAAAGGAAGAAGGTTGAGGAAGAAAAAGAAGAATATCCACCGGAAGAAGACCGCTCTCCCAACGAGCCCAAGGCCAGACATCCCAATGACCGAGCCTTCCCAGTACATGGCATGTAAGAACACCCTGTGTACTAGAATTACATGTCGTGCAGTGCTAGTCTATTTGACATGGCGTGTACTGGAGTACACGCCCATCCAGTACACGGCATGTAAGTACACCCCGTGTCCAATTCGACATGATGTGTCCTGGAGTACACACCCAGCCAGTGCACGACATGTAAGTACAACCCGTGTGTATTCGACATAGCATGAACTTGAATACACGCTCAAGTAGTCCGCAAAACCTACACGGCATGTACTTAAAAGTACGTGTCGTATAGTTGGACACCACATGACATGATGGCGGTAGTAAATGCCCGAAGGGACTACATGGCGTGTGCATGAAACTACATGTCGATGTATCCTTTCATGTTTTTCATCCGATTTCGCTCGAGTGTAAGAATTGGACAAGCAAATGGTTCATTTTGAGCGTTTTTCTGCATAGAACACGGGTCCCCACTACAAATTCTATGAGGTGCGTGGGTTTTCGCATAGTTGGGTAGTTATGGAAAGTAGGGGTCAGTACTCCCTTGAGCGACAACTATTCTCAAATAAGGTGCAAGCTCCCTAATATGTTTACGGAATGGTGGCACAGTAGTTACAGGCGATAGGGTGCAATACTCCCTCGACTAACGCAATTACATCACTGAGGTGTGGGTTACCCGCTAGGGTTTAGGGTTATAGCATTAAAAGGTTGAATAGTGCGGATGTTTCAGGCCTTACAACTCCTCAAACATTCTTGATTGCCTTCAAGATACGATTTTCAATTGGGCAGCCGACTTTGGACGTTGTGAGACTTTCAGTATTCCGAGCATCCCTAGTTGCTAATGAGAAAAGATCGTGGAGCAGAGCTGAGATGACTGTGACTCCCCTATTTCCCTAAGACTTCTAATAGTAGAGAATATCTGGATTCATGCCTTCTTTCTGGTTTCTCTCTTGTTTTGGAGTTTGAGTTGACATGTTGTTTTGTCTTTCCTTTATGGTTTCAGAGCATCCTATTGAGTATGTTTATACACATTCCTGAACAGGCTTCATGCTCACACATGTTGTGTCTGTGCAGACCACACACAATTCAGAGACAGCCTTGGTGGACGTGGAGCTAGTGCGGCTTGTTCGAAGCTAAAGTTTTGTGGCGCTTGGTGGTTCATGATGGTGGCGGTGACTGCTATAGTTGAAGATCATTCTGGGAGGGGAGGAGCAAGAGCTTTCCCTTGTTTCTTGTTCGTCGGGCTTGGTGACTTTGTCTGATGCACAATTCCTAGGATGTTTGCCTATGCAGCAATGTACATTATCATGTGATGTCTCATGCTTGAATGTAATAATTCGAGTAATTTTTCGGCCTTCCTTTGTGGAAACTACATATATTCTGATAATGGGGGTCGTATTTTAAACAATAGGAGCCCTGTAATGATCCATCAATCATCTTGTTTATAGTAAAAGTTGGACCAGGATGCGAAATTTTCAGGAAAATTATACAGCTGAGTCATTATGTCAGGGCCACGTTACATCCTGAATTTAATAATTCTGGTTAGATCCTGAATTTATTAATCCTAGTCTGAATTTTTTTAATCTTTAATTTATTAGTTCTGGTCGGAATATATGGAAGAGGGGCCGCATCAGAAGGAGTGGCATCGGGAAGGATGGGCTGCGTCTAGGGGGTTGAATCAGGGGGCAGTTTGAGGAAACGTGTCCAGGGAGATACATCGAGGGGGTGGGGAGACGTATCAAGGGGGATGTGTGGGAGGCCACGTCAACCAGAAGTGTCACACGGCATCCAAAGAGGAGGGGGAGGCGTGGCGGGTGAGGAGAGATAGAGAGAATGGGGTAGGGTCAGAAGATAACCTACTCTGATACCATGTAGAATGGAATTCACCGTACTTCATGAGGTATGACTGCATTTATAGATGAGAAAGGAATACATATGTGATTATCCAATGCGGGACTCCAAATGTGGGACTCCAATAGGTAAAGCCCATTACACACACTAACAATAATAAATACTTTGTAGACACAAAGAACCCCTATGCCTTCTTTCATTTTAGCCGATCAACTTACCTTAAAAGCTATTTTCTTTTTCTTTTTCATTGCTCCTAAAGGAAAATATAATTGTTAAGATGAGTCCTCAAAACTAATAAAAAATGAGATCAGGCACAATAATACCTAGTCTAGATCACATGCAACATTTTAAGCCCTCATTCTCACATGAATGCAAAATATAGACTCTACACAAACACAACAAAAAAAAAACAAATAAGCTAAAAAACATGATTCATCATAAGTCAAATGAAACCACGCTTCAATACCATACCAACAATTTATCTTAAAGACAAAGGGTAATATGGAAAGCAACACAACAACATACTATAAGGTCTACAATGCTTTATCTAAATCGGATGTAGAGATTCTAAATAAAATCAAATGCTACAACCCCACTTCAATGAAGCACGACTTCTTTTACTTCCCAATTAATTTTGCTTCAGACCTGCCCATCACCTCCCTAACTTAATCACCTTATCATTAGAGCAGTATTACCCTTGCATGCCAGCCAGAAGAGAGAAGGTTTTCCCCACTTGACAACATGAACACCATTAGTGTCATGTCAAAACACGACATGACCATATGAAACTCCAATATACATTTCATGATAACCTCACATTCAAAAAATTAAACTCAATCATGAAAAAGAACAGTAAGTATAGCATACCGATAGCAGAGGCATATGGGGCTACTTTTTTATGAAAGATGGGATTGTAGTGTTCTGGATGTGCATAATAATCAGCCTGAAAAGCATCACAAAGAAAGCCTATTTGTGAACTATGGAAGAAAGGCACTCCAGATAATAACTAATGAAAAAACAGTGCTAGTCGCATTAAAGTGAAATAAATGATGAAAAAACCCCAAGAGCGGACCAAATGAAGAAACATATCAGTTGCATCAAGCAAGTAGTAAATATAAATTCCATAACGCTTAAGAGTGCTTCAACGGTCTGAATGGAATTTTGGAAACGACAATATCACCTGCAGGTCAAATACCTCATCTAATTACGTAATAAAATGTCATGTTTCCAGAGATGGGGATTACTATTGATGCGGCACTGATTTGAGCCCCTTCCGGCAGCCAGCGCAGCGCCCACATGGCTTTTAAGACTTATTTATTTTGTTTAATTACTATTCTGCCCCCTAGCTTAGGATAATTTAATGGTGAATTAGCCTTTTAATTGTTTAGAGTTTAGGTCAATAAATAGGGTGTTTGCAGTAAGTTTTAATCAGTTTTGTCATTCTAATAAAATTCCAAAGTGTTCTATTCCTTTGTGGGTGTTCGGCCTGAGTTCCTCCTGGATTCCTCATGGCAGGACTCGTTTATATCCCACTGCACTACATCAATTGGTATACACTGCATCAATTGGTATCAAAGCGAGGTCGTTCCTCATCGCCGATCCGTCAAGACTCCTCCCTGCCCGCACTAGCAGTCATCTTCCCGCCAAGCGCACCCCACTCGGCCGATCGGATCCACGACCTCCGTATTACGAAAAAATCAACGGCGTTTAAAAAAAAGTTCAAATTTTGGATCTGCTCGCATCAAACGTGAGAAAGCACACGGATTCCGCCAAGATTTGCGCTCCAGGCCGCCCCATTGAACGGCAACGGTTCGTTCCACCACATATGCGCGCCTCCAAAGCAGCATGAACCCACCACACACCTAGGCCCCCATGTTTCCCCTTGTCGCGCAAGGCCTCGGCACACCCAGATCCCGCATCGCCCCAGCCTCTGCGTGCATCCTTGTCACACGAGCCATCCTCGCACATAGAACCAAGGGATGCACAGGCCTTACTCACTACGCACGCCCTCAACCTCCGCGCATGACACCCCCTTGCATGCTCAGCTAACCCTAAGCGTTGCCCTCATGCACTCACCCAAATACACCTTCTCTTTGACACCCGACATTAACACGCCTTGCATGCAAGGAAGAAACAGAAGAAAGGCCAAAGCATCACATAAAAATAAAGAGAAGAAAAAGAAAGAAAAAAAATGGAAAAAAGGAGAGAGAGAGAAGGAACTTGCCCAGCCCCGAGGCGGGCACAAGTCACATGCGCAACA
Source organism: Viscum album (assembly GCA_963277665.1). NCBI lineage: Eukaryota > Viridiplantae > Streptophyta > Magnoliopsida > Santalales > Viscaceae > Viscum > Viscum album. The sequence goes on along the minus strand of OY728122.1, from coordinate 1,033,457,893 downwards.
CAGACAGACTCCTGCACTGTTTGAGCGTCGCTCTATCATCTCTGTGCGCCTTCATCTACGGTTGTCATGACCAACAACAATGAAATTAAGAAATCTCACTCCTGAACCAAACCATGCAAATCATTTTGGAGCAACTTCGGTCACAGCAGCAGCAGCAATCTTAGTAACAACACCGCCAACAGCACGAATGTCACGACCCGTCCCCCAGGGCCCGTGTCGTAACTACCCCAAGCCCGCCTTCAATAGGCGGGGGGTTGGCGACTAGCACCAGAAAGGCGTATCCCTAAAATTAGAAGTCATTGCCTTTAAACATGTACACACACAAACTAGGTACACAACAAAAGTAAACCACGTAGTAAAACAGCTGAAGTAAAAAGTGTGTACTGAAAGTAAAAGGGTCGGAATACAAGCTCAACTGAAAGATACAATACAACAGAAAAATAGAAAACAACTCTTGAGATCGTCCGCCAAGGATCCTACCTGAAAGGTAGATACAGATCGTCTCCACAACTCTCTACGTCAACCGTCACCGCCGTCCAACGTCAGGTCCTAGCTCCCCGAGTCTCAGTCAAGGTTGCCCGTCGTCTGCCCAAAACACAACAAGGTGCGGGCGAAACTCGTGCAGGGGTGAGTATAACAATACCCAGTAGGGATCCCGAGACCCCCAAAAGTCTCTCAGAATTCCACAAAGGAAAACCACAAAGCATGATCTCAATAATCACAAAGCACAAAGCAAAAACTCAGTTCAAACCAGGTATAACTTAAGTACAGAAGTACAAATGATTAGTCGTAAAGCTAGATCATCTTATTCTGTCAAGGGTTTTGCTGCTGATCCACACAGGATCACTCGTTGCTGATCCACACAGGATCACTAGGTGTTGATCCACACAGGATCGCTAGGTGCTGATCCACACAAGATCGCTAGGTGCTGATCCACACAGGATCGCTATTCATTCTTTACGTTTCAGCCAGCCACTAGATTCCCGTACAAAGTACGCTTGATTCTGGGAGAATCCGCTCCTCAAACCATCGATCGTACTTCAACCGGCACGAAGACCCACGAGTAAGTAACCCGATGATCCGTCATGTCATAAGGGTTCCAACGCAACAAACGGCACATCAATCAGACGCCCGGTTTGAGAGTTATAGGCATTTTAGTGTCGAGGGCCCGGTTGGATTCGGGTACGATCCAACCCGATCGTACTCCAACTTTCTCCAAAACTCAGGTGGAGTATCTCAAAAGAACCGTCTCGTTTCAAGGATTCCAGCGGCGCAGGCGGTTCGTCAAACGGACGTCTGGTTTGCGAGATACGGCCATTTTAAACGTATCTGAGCTGAAATGGGTCTGGGTCCGATCCGACCCGGCCCGACCCGGCCCGACCCGGTTTGAACCGACCCGGACCGAACCGGATGGGCCGCGACGGGCTCGGCCCGCTGGACCGCGGACCGGCCCGGCCCGAACCGGCTGGGCAGGGCCGCGGCGGGCTCGCCCCGCTGGGCAGCGGACTGGCCTGGCACGCCGGCTGGCGCGACCCGCGCGAGGGGTCGCGCGGCCCCTCCTTCCCAAACGGCTCAAAGAGTCATTCGACTCTTTAACTGGCGGCGCCGCCTAGCTGTCCGCGGGACCCGCAAGGAGCGGGTCCCCCTCTGCCGCGACTTCGAAGTCGCGGCCTCCACCTGCAGCGAGCGACGGCGCTCCTCCCTTCCGCCAACACGGCCGACGAGCGTCGGCCGCCGCCTTCATCCGTCGGCGCCGATGCTGCGTCGGCGCTTCTTCCGCAGGGCTCTGGCGACACTCCGGAGCTCTGTTTTCACTCTCGTCTGCGCCTACGGGCCTCCCGAAATGTAGTCGTCACAGCGTGACCCTCTGATTCGCGTTGCCGTCAAATTAAAAATTCGCCCGCAAAGAACACGACAAAAAAATGAAAGGGCGGAGGGTCTGGGCCTTGTTCGTTCAGCCCGTACCCTCTGCGTTAGCATCATATCAAAGGGAGGTGTTGTAAACAATTATCAAAGGCAAAATAAAACCCAATTCAAAAAACCCCACAACATCCCGCAATTCCGTACGAATCGCGGATCAACTCATTTTGGTTGATCCGCGTTCATCATGTTTTCAAGAACGAGGAAAAGAAAAAATAATTCACTTGAATTAAAGAACAAAATCCCCTACCTTGAGATCCGTTGGATGATGCTCCGATTGTGGCGGGAGAAGAGTCTTCGTTGGATGAAGTCGTCGACGTTCGTCGATCCCGGATCGTTGTCGTCCAAGCTTCTATTTTTCGTCGGTGGAAGATGTCGCTGTATTTCGCCAGCGGTTCCTCACAGCCGTGTCAAAAACTCCAACTCAAACCTCAATTAAATAGACGAGGGAACCAACCATGTTGCATAACATTAATGCGGTTCATTTATGAACCGCATTTAATGTTCCAACGTCGAGGTTACGCAACCCAAGGGTCATGCCCTTGAATGACCCATTTAACTCTACGGTCTCGCCACGTCGCTCAACGGTTACAAAAAAGAAATAAAATAACTTGTTAAGTTTTTTTTTTTTTGTAAAGCTAGAAATTAATTTTTTCGTCCGACTTTTTCCGAACAAAGTTAAGTTTTCCTTAAGCGAATCCTGGTGTTGCGAGTTCAACGGTGCCCTCGAATTTCAATTCTGATCACAAGTTCAAAAGATAGAAAACGCCGCCCGCGCATTTACTGAACGTACCTTAAAAAAAGTTCAAAATTCCGTTCCGGGCACACCGGGCCTCGGAATCAAGCGTTGTCAATTTTCACAGACTCGTAATAATCCCAAATAATTTTAAAAAAAAATTATATGGAATTTTCGGGTCTTTACATTCTCCCCACCTTAGGGTTTTTCATCCCCGAAAGCTACAACAAAACTAGGGGAACAAATGGGGGTACTGAGCACATATCTGAGCCTCCCGCTCCCATATGTTCTCCTGGAGGTTCACGTGCTGCCAATGAACTCGCACCTGAGGAATCGACCGTCCACGAAGTACCCGCTCCTATCGATCCTCTATCTCCACCGGGAACTCCGCAAACGTCACCCCATCATCGATTTCCAGCTCGCCCTAGTCGATAATGTGCGATAGATCATGCACGTACCTCCTCAGCTGCGACACATGAAAAACATTATGCACCCAGTGCATCTGTCGAGGAAGAGCTAGACGATACTCCACCTCGCCTACTTTGCTGAGGATCTGGAAAGGTCCGATGAACCTCGGAGATAGTTTGTCGCCCCGGCCAAACCTCTGTAATCCTCGTCAGGGTGGGACCCGTAGGAAGACATGGTCTCCTTCCTCGAACTCTAAGGGTCTCCGTCTCCTGTCAGCATAAAACTTCTGACAGCTATGTGCAGTCTTCATCCTCTCCTGGATGATCTGCACCTTCTTCGTGGTAGCTTGTACCAACTCTGAACCCATAAGTGTTGACTCCCCTGGGTCTGTCCAGCATAGTGGTGATCTGCAAAGTCGTCCGTACAGAGCCTCAAACGGAGTCATGCCGATGGTGGAGTGATAATTGTTGTTGTAGGCGAACTCCACCAGTGGCAGGTGGTCCTCCCAACTGCCAAGGACACAAGCACGAAGCATGTCCTCGAGTGTCTGAATGGTCCGCTCCGTCTGGCCATTTGTCTAAGGATGGAAGGCGGTGCTCAAACGTAGCTGAATCTCGAACGCCTCTTGTAATCCCTTCCACAAACAGGATGTAAAACAAGCGCCGCGATCTGAGACGATCGCCGATGGCACCCCGTGAAGCCGTACAATCTCCTATACGTAGAGGCGTCTCAAACTCTCTATTGATCCCTGCTCTCGGATGGGTAGGAAGTGGGCTAACTTGGTGAGTCGGTCAACGATCACCTAGATGGAATCGTAGCCCCTGAACGTACGTGGTAGCCCTATCACGAAGTCCATGGATATACCATCCAACTTCCACTCCGGTACCTAAAGTGGCTGAGCTAAGCCTGCTGGCACCTGATGCTCAGTCTTCACTTGCTGACAAGTAAGACATCGCGATACGAACTTCGCCACTGCTTTCTTCATCCCTGGCCACCAGTACTGATATCGGAGGTTCTGGTACATCTTCGTCACTCCAGGATGTACCGCCAAAGGGGGTGTATAGAACTCCCTTAACACCTCCTCACGTAGCGTCACTAATACCATAGTGCGTCCTCTAAAGAGGATGACGTGCTCCCCACCTTCAGAAAATCCTTCAGGAGACTATCCTGAGGATATCTGAGCACGTCGGGACTCGCAGTCAACGTCCCCAAGCTGAGCCTCCCGAACTTGCTGAAGAAGTGGAGGAGTGACAGTCATAGACTGGAGGTAAGTTGTTCCATCTCTATCCACAAAGGATATCTGCAACGTGGCTAACTGCTATGTCGCTTCACTCAGCAACTGTAGACCAGACCTCCTGCTGAGTGCGTCTGCTACTACGTTCCCCTTCCCAGGAGTGTAGATTATCTCAAAGTCGTAGTCCTGGAAGAACTCTAGTCATCGTCGCTATCACAGGTTCAGGTCCTTCTGAGAGAAGATGTACCTGAGACTCTTGTGATCAGAGTAGACTGTAAACCGTTCACCCATCAAGTAGTGTCGCCACATCTTCAGCGCAAAGACCACTGCTGCTAACTCCAGGTCATGGGTAGCGTAGTTCTACTCGTGTTGTCTCAACTGCCGTGAGCCGTAAGCGATCATTGTTCGCTCTTGCATCAGTGTTGCGGAATTGCCGGGAGACACAACGACAGAAAACGAGAAAACGAAAGAAGGAAAAGCAACAATGAACACGGCGATTTACGTGGTTCGGGAAAAATCCCTACGTCCACGGGAGAGGCAGAATTTCACTATGATTCGGGAGCACAAAATTACAGAGGATTTTCCAACCTAAAACCCTAGCCCGAAATGGGCTATAAAACAAATGGAGAAGACGATCACTATTCGAAAAGTGGTCCGCGTCGCTACAGTGAACGGCGGCTGGCTTTGTCAAAAGCGCTGCAGTAAAGTTGACCCCGAAGTCCGCACCGCTACAGTGCCTGTCGGTGTCGGTCGGTCAGCTCCGCTACAGTAAAGTTGACCCCGAAGTCCGCACCGCTATAGTTGCGGGTCACAAGCATTCGGCCCAACCGGATCGGGCAACACCAATCCAACAATCAGGACACAACCTAGTCCGGTCCCCGATGCGTCTTAATAGACTACATACCCAACGCCCTCTTCTGGTAGCCTCAAGATGGGGGCACTCGTCAGCATCTACCTCAGCTCCTGAAAACTCTGCTGGCATCTCTCCGTCCACACGAAGGGTTGTCCCTTCTTTGTCAAAGATGACAATGGTGCCGCAACTCTACAAAAGTCGGGTACGAATCTCCGGTAGTACCCAACCAATCCCAGGAAACTCCACACCTCGGTCACACTCCTGGGTGGCTCCCAAAGCAAGAATTGTCTCTATCTTCGCCGAATCCACTGCAACTCCATCCTCCGAGATAACGTGCCCCAGGAAGTGGACTTCCCGTATCCAGAACTGGCACTTCGAGAGTTTGCCATAAAGCTGGTGTTCTCGAAGTGTATCCAGAACTATCTATAGGTGCGTGGCGTGCTCCTCCTCCAACGTTGAGTATATCAAAATGTCGTCAATGAAGACCACCACGAAGCGATCGAGATAAGACTGGAAGATCATGTTCATGAACCCCATGAACACTACCGGAGCGTTGGTCACGTCGAAGGGCATCACCAAGAACTCGTAATGGTCATACCGACATCTGAAGGTCGTCTTCGGTACGTCCTCATCCCGTACCCTGAGCTGGTGATAGTCTGATCTGAGGTCTATCTTCGAAAACCATCGAGCTCCCTTTAGCTGATCGAAGAGATCATCAATCTTCGGGAGTGGAAACTTGTTCTTCACGGTCACCTGATTAAGGCACCGATAATCTACACAAAGTCTCAGACTCCCATCTGCCTTCTTAGCAAACAAAATCGGGGATGCCCATGGAAAACACTGGGCCTTATGAACCCCTTCCTCTGCAAGTCCTCCAATTGTACCAGCAACTCACGAAGCTCCGCGAGGGCCATCCGATATGCTAGTGTAGATATCGGTGTCGTCCCGAGATACAGGTCGATGTAGAAGTCTACCTCTCTACGAGGAGGTAATCCCGGAACATCATCAGGAAAGACATCAGCATACTGGTCCACCACTACAGGATAAATCAAACTCCTCATGTCAACTGCTCTGAGGGTAAGGCTAGCCAACTAATAAGTGATCGGTTGCACCCTCTTCTGAGTAAGTCCATCCCGAGCTGCAAAGGTTCCCTTCTCACCGGCGAAGAAAAACCTGGTCTCATTCTCGCGGACACACCGCACTTTGCGCCTAAAACAATCGATATGAGCATGGACTGTGGATAGTCAATCCACACCCAAGATGACATCGTAAGGCTTCAACGCTACTACTAGGAGATCTCAGTCGAAGCTCTCGCCTCCTAAAGTGAGCTCACATTGTCTGCACCAGTGTGTAATCTTCGAATCTTCTCCCGTAGGAGTCTCTAATCGTAAGGATCGAGCCAACGGTTCCGTCGGAATCTTCGAGTTTCGAACGAGTGTCGGGGCAATAAAAGAGTGACTAGCACCTGTGTCTATAAGAACTGCAGCTAGGGTGGAATAGACACAGATCGTACCTCTAATCATCTCTGGAGCAGCATGGTCGTAGGCCTCTGCCGCCTGAAGCTGAGTTCGCCCTTGTCCACCTGCTCCCTGTGGTCGGGGTGGACCACCTTGGGGTGGTGGGGGTAGAACCTCAAACCGTCGTCCACCACCTGCTGCATGACCTGCTCCCCTGCCACGTTTGCCGCCTTACGAACCCCCTCGCTCGAACCTCGGCCGCTGCCTCGGCGGTCCCTCGGTAATCTGTTGATCGTCTATGTGGGGAGTCGGACAGTCGCGAGCCATGTGCCTCTGTCCGCCGTAAGAGTAACAGGCTTTAGTCCTCAGAAGACCTCCTCTGCCTCGCGAGCTCCGCACCTCCGACCCTGTGTCCTGGGGTCTTCCACCGGAATGTCTGGCCCGCTTAGACCTCTACGTCATCTGCCTACTTCCTGCTGCAGATGACTCGGCTACCTGTCGTCCGGTGGTGGCTCTCACCGTCGGTGTCTGCTCAGCTAAGAAGCTCTCCACCAATAATGCTCGCTCGAGCACTCCAGCCTGCGTCGGGATATTGAGCGATATCATCGACGCTCTGATCTCCCGTCGGAGACCCTGCTCAAAGGTCTGGGCCCTGAAGAATGGGTCTCGTACCATGTCGGTGGAGTAGCGTGAGAGGTCAGTGAATCTCGTCGAGTACTGGGTCACTGATAGGTTGTCCTGTTGTAAGTGCAGTAGCTCCTAGATACGCATTGAGCGTAAGGTCGTCGGTACGAACTCAGCCCTGAAGAGGGTCTCGAAGTCCAACCAAGAGAGTGTCGCCTCTTCATTCATCTGGAGCGTCAGACTCCACCATCTCCCTGTTGTGCCCTGGAAGAGGCTAGCAGCTAGGATCACCATCTGATCTGCTGGCGTCTCAACTAAGTGAAAAACCCGTGCCACAGACCCCAGCCAATCCTCAGCTGTCTGGGGATCTGTCTTGCCTCGGAGGCCTCTGTCTCTGAAACTCGTGCAACGCGCTCAGTCGACGTGCACGGTCTGCCAGTGGGGTTGGTGGCAACTGTTGCCCTACGACTGGTGATGTTGTTGGTACACCACCTGAAGGTGCCAACACAGTAAAAGGACCCTGCACCGAAGCTCCGTCGCTCGGTGAGCCATCATCGTGTACTCTCTCTGGAATCCTGACTGGCGGTTTACGCGTCAGCATCCTAAAAAGAAACAGGTGCGCCACGGTCAAAAAGTTATACCTGGTGAGCTAACTCAAAAGAGATCAAAAGTAAAACATTTCCAAAACACACGCAATTAGTGTTTTCGTGCACCGGGTCGAAAATCAGAATTCAGGGTCCTGGTGTATGGATACGTCGGCCGCCGCACCAGCACTGGACTCCCCGAACTGAAAACCACATTCAAAACACTCAACACTATTGCTCCATCGGAAAGATCAGAGTATTAGTTCTTCAGAAAAACCGACTCCACTGATACCACTTTGTCACGACCCTTCTCCCGGGGCCCATGCCGTGACTACCCCAAGTCCGCCTTCCATAGGCCAGGAGTTGGCGACTAGCACCGGAAAGGCGTATCCTTAAAACGGAAAGGCATTGTCTTTAAACCTGTACACACACAGACTGTGTACACAACAAAAGTAAACCACATAGTAAAACAGCTGAAGTAAAAAAGTGTGTACTGAAAGTAAAGGGGCCAGAATACATGGCCAACTGAAAGATACAATACAACAGAAAAATAGAAAACAGCTCCTGAGATCGTCCGCCAAGGATCCTACCTGAAGGGTAGGTACAGATCGTCTCCACAGCTCTCTACGTCAACCGTCACCGCCGTCCACCGTCAGGTCCTAGCTCCCCAAGTCTCAGTCAAGGTTGTCCGTCGTCTGCACAAAACACAACATGGTGCGGGCGAAGCCCGTGCAGGGGTGAGTATAACAATACCCAATAGAGATCCCGAAACCCCCGAAGGTCTCTCAGAATTCCACAAAGGAAAACCACAAAGCATGATCTCAATCACAAAGCACAAAACAAAGACTCAGCTCAAACCAGGTATAACTTAAGTACAGAAGTAACATGATTAGTCGTAAAGCTAGATCATCTTATTCTGTCAAGGGTTCTGCTGCTGATCCACACAGGATCGCTCGGTGTTAATCCACACAGGATCGCTAGGTGCTGATCCACACAGGATCGCTAGGTGCTGATCCACACAGGATCGCTAGGTGCTGATCCACACAGGATCGCTATTCATTCTTCACGTCTAAGTCAGTCACTGGATTCCCGTACAAAGTACGCTTGATTCTAGGAGGATCCGCTCCTCAAGCCATCGATCGAACTTCAATCGGCACGAAGTCCCACGAAGAAGTAACCCGATGATCCGTCATGTCATAAGAGTTCCAACGCAACAGACAGCACGTCAATCGGCTAGTGCCGAGGACCCGGTTGGATTCGGGTACGATCCAACCCGGCCGTACTCCAACTTTCTCCAAAACTCAGGTGGAATATCTTAAAAGGACCGTCTCGTTCCAAGGATTCCAGTGCCACAGACGGTTCGTCAAACGAACGTCTGGTTTGCGAGATACGACTTTTTAAACGTATATGGGCCAAAATGGGTCCGAGTCCGGTCTGACCCGGTCGGGCCCGACACGGCCCGGCCCGAACCGACTAGGCCACGGCGGGCTCGGTCCGCTGGGCAGCGGACCGGCCTGGCCCGCCGGCTGGCGCAACCCGCGCGAGGGATCACGCGGCCCCTCCTTCCCGAACGGCTCTAGCTGTCCGCTGGACCCGCAGGGAGCGGGTCCCCCTCCGTCGCGGCTTCGAAGTCGCGGCCTCCACCTGCGGCGCGCGAAGGTGCGCCACCCTTCCGCCAACGCGGCCGGCCGAGAGCCGGCCGCCCCATTCCACGGCCGGCGAGCGCCGGCCGCCGCCTTCGTCCACCGGTGCTTCTTCCGCGGGGCTCCTACAACGCTCCGGAGCTCTGTTTTCACTCCCTTCTGCGCCTACGGGCCTCCCGAAATGTCGTCGTCACAGCGTGACCATCTGATTCGCATTGCCATCAAATTAAAAATTCGCCCGCGAAGAACACGACAAAAAAATGAAGGGGCGGAGGGTCTGGGCCTTTTTCGTTTAGCCCGTGCCCTGCGCGTTAGCATCATATCAAAGGGGGGTGTTGTAAACAATTATCAAAGGCAAAATAAAACCCTGTTCAAAAACCCCACAACATCCCGCAATTCCGTACGAATCGCGGATCAACTCGTTTTGGTTAATCCGCGTTCTTCACGTTTCCAAGAACAAGGAAAAGAAAAAATAATTCACTTGAATTAAAAAACAAAATTCCCTACCTTGAGATCTGTTGGGTGAAGTTGCAGCTGTGGCGGGAGAAGAGTCCTCGTTGGAAGAAGTCGCCGGCGTTCGTCGATCCCGGATCGTTGCCGTCCAAGCTTCCGTTCTTCGTCGGTGGAAGATGTCACGGTACTTCGCCAGAGGTTCCTCACAGCCGTGTTAAAAACCCCAACCCAAGCCTCAATTAAATATACGAGGAAACCAACCGTGTTGCATAACATTAATGCGGTTCATTTATGAACCGCATTTAATGTTCCAACATCGAGGTTACGCAACCCAAGGGTCATGCCCTTGAATGACTCATTTAACTCTGCGGTCTCGCCACGTCGCTCAACGGTTACAAAAAAGAAATAAAATAACTTGTTAAGTTATTTTATTGTTTTTTTTTTGTAAGGCTAGAAATTAACTTTTCCGTCCGACTTTTTCCGAACAAAGTTAAGTTTCTCTTAAACGAATCTCGGCGCTGCGAGTTCAACGGTGCCCTCGGATTTCAATTCCGAGCACCGGTTCAAAAGATAGAAAACGTCGCTCGCACGTTTACTGAACGCACCTTAAAAAAAGTTCAAAATTCCGTTCCGGACACATCGGGCCTCGGAATCAAGCACCGTCAATTTTCGCAGACACGTAATAATCCCAAATAATTTAAAAAATATATATATGGAATTTCCGGGTCTTTACAACGAACAATTCCACAACCAGCAGAACCAATCTCGAGAGCAGCATGAAACACTATTGGAGGCAATAAGAGACCTCTGCATAGCTCTGTGCCACAAACTCGGGTGTCGACTGCCCGTCATCGGGAAATCGAACCCCATGAGGAGCCCCCATTGGTCGTCGCGGGTTGTGAAGAACTAGTACGCCAATTTGAGCCCTACCCGCTCGACAAGAGCGCGACACAAACTCTAAGGAAGACTATTTCGAACCACCAAGGCCCCAACTGTTAGTGCTAGGGCTAAGTTTGATTGATGGAGAGATTGTCAGTATTGAAGTTTGATGTTTTTTGTTTTGAATATTACAAATACTTCACATTGTTTACAAATACCTCACATATTTAGATTGGATAATTATAATTTCTCACAGGATTTTTAAATCACATCTTGTTTATTCTTTTAGTATTTGGTGTTTAATTTTTATAGTTCAATTATGTTGTATTAAGTTGCTGTTTTTTTTTTTTGGAAAACTATAAAATGATATTTACGCAAACAGAAAATTGATGCTTACGCAGCAATGTAAATCGATGCTTACGCAGCAATGTAAATTGATGCTTACGCAGATTTTCAAATGGTGCTTACACAGATTTTCAAAATGATGCTTACACGAAAATCATCATTACAGAGATTTCATGTTTACATTAAAACAATCCTTACGGATTTCATGCTTACGGAGTTTTTATGCTTACATAAAATCAATGCTTACAGGAATCATGTTTACACGGAAATCAATTTTCATGCCTACGGAAAGTCATGTTTACGTAGATTCTGAAAATGATGCTTACACAAAATTCAAATGATGTTTACGCAGATATAAAAATGATTTGCTGCAAGTTTATATGGTTAATTCTAACTGCTTTATTAATTTTTAAAATACACATTGAAGTGTTTTTGAATTATCTAAAGAAGGAATGGGGGAATGGTTTTTTAAACTAGGCAAAGCATTTCCATATACAAGTAACGATATTTCCATGATTTTATTCTCAAACCGTGAAAAACTGTGATTGGTTCTCAAGAAACGCCGACGTGGTCAAAAAGATCTTGAAGTTTATGATGAGGAATTTGTCGTTGGGATTTTGATCGCGGGAACTCAATAAAAACACGACACGACTCTTGTTAGGACAATGAGCTTAACGATGATCACACGGTAGAAAATAGGGAGAAAAGGCTACTGAATTGTTGTATTATCCAAGCAGAAAACTCAGAACTGAGAATTACAAAAGGAGGTGAAAGGAGATGTAGAAGGAAAGGAAGAATAAGAAACTCCTGGTGAAGACCACTCTCCAGAAGCCAGCTGAGACGTCCCAACGTCTGAGCCCCCAGCAACCTGCTGGAAATCCTAAATAAAATCTTATCCTCTCCCTTCCAGCTGGTCCCCCTTTTATTACTCCACCAGAACAGCCAACAAACTCCCTACCTGCCCCAACAACTAAAGAAACAAATTACACTACTGCCCCTTGGCAGTTATTCCCCTTTACCTGCCCACCAGTACATGCCCCTGGAAGCCTGCCAGCACAACGAAAAGAAATAAAAGGACCACACTATCCCCTCTCCAACAGTAACTAAAACACATACCGCTAAATACGACAGCCCCAAGTTCCTAACAATTTCCCCCGTGTTGAAAAACCACATTGTCCTCAAGGTGGGCTTCCATAAAACAAGGCTCAGCTTCTCAAGCACGGGAATGGTGATCTCCCATAGAAGTTGGTGGTACACTTGTATCAGTACCTGCAAAATTTCTGGAAGAATAACCTCGTCCTAATCACTGTCGTCATCAGATTTGACTTCAAGCATCCTGGCATGTCCTTCAAGTATTCTGGATGAGCTACAGCACGTTGAGGAATATCTACTTCTAGTTTCAGTTCCATCAGCCCTTGACTTGTCGCAACAAACAATCCATTTTTTATTGGTTGGGTTCATAATGGGTTTGTCGTTACTTTCCATCAAACCAACAGGCTGCACCATAGCAACTACTGAATCCTTCCTCTCTTCCCAAGTAGTGTGCAGCTGAACAAGGCCTTCAGTCACCCTCTCATGGTGCACCTTGTACCGGCAATAGCCAGAATGTGGTCTAAGAAGCCCCCAACATGACATGATGAGGACCACAGTAAAGAAATTTTCTCTTCACCAACAAAACCACGCTTCATGAGCCATACAGATACTGTAATAATTAGAGTCAAAACGTCAGTCTGCCGCCTAACAATGCCGTCAAAGAAGATTTGTCGGTCAGTGGTGCCTCTCACCAGCTCAGTTTCATAGTCTTTTATGCTGGTTCCGCAAGCTAAAAGCAGGACCGCTATTTTCTGGGTAGGGCCCACATACTTGTACTCAACAAAAGTATCACAAACAACATCTAAAGAAGTCTCCCTTCGGATTTCCACGATTGTCCACCTCTTGCAAAAGTCAATTGACACTTTCCTAGGCCTGACATCATCACTCTCATAGTGCACATAATTTTCAGCTTCCTCTGGGAACACTTCTACCAAGGAAACTCCCGGTATAGCTGCCATGAACATATAATCTTGATATTTGTTGCGCATATTATACACTGATCCTGTAGGTAAACAACTCAACCTTGGTATCCCGCTAGCTTCATTGCCCTTGTTGTAGTTTTCTCCCACCGTTTTAGCAGTCATTGGCTTCTCTATTTGATCCCTGCCATCCGCACATAGAGAAAGTTGTGCAGTTTTATCTCTTCCAGGCGTGCCGTTATTCATCTCTTCTTTTGGAAAAACTAGTTTTTCTTCAAAAGCAACTAGCCCAACCATGACAGCCAACGACGTCAAACCTTGATGTCCCTGTTTCAGGTCCTTGTGTCTCATGATAATCTGAAATTGCCAAGCAGATTGGATTTTCCTCCAATTTAGTACACTTCTCAAATCGCCACAAGAACTGACTTGGTCCACAAAAACCCTCGTTACATGGTTTCGCAAAGCAAGATAAGGAGCTACTACAAGCAGATTATACCTGCTCACCCTCTGGTTCGACTCATTTCTGTATTGAGAAAACTTCCTCGGCGTCGAACCAACTCTAGGGAAAGTCGCTGCCATGTAACAAAAATGATTACATGCGCTGCGTGTGTTGAACACCGAACCAATAGGAAGCCCGCTCTGCCTAGATATCCCAGCAGTCGCAGCAGTCGCACCAGACACCACTATCTTTGCAGTCATCAACATAGAATGGTTCCAAACAAGAGCAGAAAAAGTTGTCAAGCAACACCGGCCTGTATCTCCTGGTAACATGAGAAAAAGTGGAAGCAGCCAAGTCACTCCTCCATATACTACTGGATTCTGGGAGCATAATACCAAGGAGACAACTCCCAAAACATTATTCACTTTTTTCTGCTCGCTGACAAAGTCGGATTTCCTCAAACAAACTTCAAATATATTTGTTTCTAGTGTCACTGCTCCCACGCACATTACAATGTGACTATAGCTATTCCGTAACAGATTTCGTACCAGCATACTTACATTCTCCACATAAATAACAGAACCTCCACAAACTTCAGAACAACACATTGATGTAGCTCTTGTTGCTGGCAAAACATGAGACTTACAACATCCAATGAAAACACTATGCTAGTAGCCAGCTTGAACGTCATTAATGGCAGAACCTAGCTCACCAACAACTCCGCTTGAATTAGTAACGCGCTCTTCAACTGAACCAACAATGAGCACTTTCAGACCAACAGGGCCCTCTCTTGCAAAAATAGGAAACCGAACGCGTCTAGAAATAGACTGTATGTTCTCCAACTCACTATGCTCTTCACAACCCAAGTTTGGAAAGATAAAGCGTTTTTCCCCTTCACAAAAAATAGTAGATGAGACTTGCGCCTCCATACCTTGCCACTCTTGAACAGTTGGTATAACTCCCAGTCCAGATTCGTCTGCAGTCAACGATTCTGAGTACAAACCTGGTACAAGCTCTTCCACAACACTAGTTCGTTTAAACACCTTCAATGACCGCAGTGGATCTTCCCCTGTCGACTTCCCAAACCCATCCATTAGAGCTGGTTTGAACAATTCTCATGACGAGTCCGGGGTAGTTCCGTGCCACGACAAAAACCAGTATAGAGCAGTACCTACCATGCAAATTTGTGCGTAGTGCAGCTTCATTTCTTCAATCGTCTGATTTTCCAGAAAATACGCCTCTGCTTTTGTGATCCAGCCAAGTGGATCTTCAGTTGAAAATTCAGGCAGCTCAACTCTCTTCCTCAAATTCTGTTTTACTTCAGCCGGAGCTGCAACTTCCAAAGATAAGTTTTCACTGCAACGACAGTCTTCCCTTACAACTTCACCTACCCAATCTCCTTGAATCTCAACGGCTGCCACAAACTGCTTACTAGAAAATGATCTGTGTCCTTCTTCCAGCTGTTTCAGAAAGGAAACAAGCGACTCCTCCAAAACACGCATGTTGCGTGAAGCTCTTTCCTCAGTTTGATGTGTCTGAACATGGGCAGATTGCAGGTATTCTGCTTGTTCTTGAAACAAGTTATCTAAACTTTCCTGAATAGTCTTTAACGTCCGTTGTACCTCTTCCGCAGCCGATTCGACATTAGCAAGGCTATTCTCCATCCTTATTCTCAACATCGGCAGCGCTCTCAACAACGTTTGCACCAAAAAAAAACAGGTAGCAGAAAGAGAAAAGCACTCAGTGACTTCACTGAATCGTACCTGTGGCGGAGTTGTTCCTACTCTGACTGTCCTCCAGCACTCGTTTTTTTTTTTCCAGTTGCGACCGCCTCTCAGTTGTGCTTGTGATGTCAAGCAGCGAACGAAGGCCTCGGTCTCTCTCCAGAAAATGTGATTCCCCAACGGAGTCGCCAAATGTTAGGACAATGAGCCTAACGATGATCACACGGTAGAAAATAGGGAGAAAAGGCTACTGAATTGTTGTATTATCCAAGCAGAAAACTCAGAACTGAGAATTACAAAACGAGGTGAAAGGAGATGTAGAAGGAAAGGAAGAATAAGAAACTCCTGGTGAAGACCACTCTCCAGAAGCCACCTGAGACGTCCCAACGTCTGAGCCCCCAGCAACCTGCTGGAAATCCTAAATGAAATCCGATCCTCTCCCTTCCAGCTGGTCCCCCTTTTATTACTCCACCAGAACAGCCAACAAACTCCCTACCTGCCCCAACAACTAAAGAAACAAATTACACTACTGCCCCGTGGCAGTTATTCCCCTTTACCTGCCCACCAGTACATGCCCCTGGAAGCCTGCCAGCACAACAAAAAGAAATAAAAGGACCACACTACCCCCTCTCCAACAGTAACTAAAACACATACCGCTAAATACGACAGCCCCAAGTTCCTAACAACTCTAATCTTCAGATACAATACAGACACATCCATACAAGAGATATGAATACAAGAGATATGATTCTGCTAAAACTTTGTCACTGTGACTTTCATTCTTACTGCGATCACAAGAGAGCTTCAACATTTGATCCTTTGCTACTAAAATGATCGAAGCTTCATCTAGTTGCATCATCTTCGACATCTTGTTCTTCATTTCTTTTCTGGTTCTCAGCGTTGTTTCTTTTTATTTTTGTTTGTGTTGTAGTCCCCGGTTTAAGCTTTTCCCATTCCAAAAGCATGTCCCGAACAAAAGTCAAGTTTTTTTTATTATGCCTTGGTCCATAAATAGGCAAGAATAGATTTGGGTTGTGCCTCCAGGTGGGCAAAAGGCAGATGTATGTAAAAGGTTATCACACCTTTCAAAAGTGAGATTGTTCTACTGAGTATCATTCCTCTCGTTGGGTTAGAGGGGAGTGAAGAGTAAATGTAGGATTATTCGATCCGAACTAATATAAAAATCTGGTGTTCATTGTTTTTATATTTCCGCTACATATTGCATTATTTATTAAACTGCTATATTTGAATTTGCATGTGATGTTACTTTGATATTGAGCACTATTGTTTTTAATCCCCAGACCTGTTCGAGATCTCACACCGGGTCAACACCAACAAACTCCTCGAATTAAAGCAAACTTGCCGACATTCCGTGGAAACTTCGACATGGAAGAATTTTTGGATTGGATTTCAGACTTGCAATGCATCTGGCAGTCACAAAAGGGGATAGCAGGGCCACCGGAATCCGAGGCCGGAATCGCAAGGGTGTCACACAGTGAAACCGGAAACAGACAGCTGGAGTAGACGCGGTCTGATGGCGACAAATGAGGAACAGCCTCAATTTGATACCAACTGATGCAACACAGCGGGATAAATGGGGTCCTTAAACCTTTCACAGGGAGCCCGGGAGGAATACAGGTAGAACGCTCACACACGAGAGAACACTCTGAAATTTAATTAATATGGCAACAGCTGATTACAATTGACACCAAACACCCTGTTTATAGACCTAAACCCTAAATAAATTAAAGACTAATTCGCTCTTAATAATATCATAAGCTAGAGGGAAAAACATAAATTAAACAAAATAAATAAGACTTAAAAGTCAGCGAGAGCGCTGGCTGGTAGGCTAAAGGGGCCCCAAATCGATGTTGCATCAAGAGCCCACAAGATACACAACTTAATCTCACACACATAGACGCAACTTTGAGCTACACTTACGCGAGATAGACGACGCGTGACATTGAGTCACACAACGTGTAACGCACATTCTTACAAAGCTCCGGCGACCTGGAGGAAAGTACATGGTGTGTCTTAAGAACTACAAGTCGTGTGACCCGAATCGCCGCCAAAGGCCTCATTCATCACTGTCATGCCCTTGATGGTCATTTTCTGGTCATCCTTCGCCGAAAAAATGATTTGCAGTGGGTTTGCACGCAACTTCGACGCCTAGAACACCACCGCCCTTCAATGTTCTGTGTTGCCATCTCTTTCAACAATTTATCATCACCGAATTCAGATCTTGCACGCCCCAATCTTCATTGGCGTACTTGATTCCACCATCCGCAGGCCCAAATCCCGATCATCTATCGCTTTGGATCAATTTCATCAAGTCGTCGCCCACAATGAAGACTAGCACCGATTACGCAAAGAAATAGGGAGGATGATGAGGAAGAAATTGTTAGTGCTATGATTGAGTTTGTAGTTGGGGAGATTGTTAGTGTTGAAGATTGTTTGTATTTTATGTTTTGAATATTACAATACCTCACAATGCTCACATGTTTACTAAATTAGATAATTGTAATTTGAAAAATTATAATTTCTCACAGCATTAGTTTTTTTCTTGATTAGATTTAACTTTGTTATGATTGATTAATAAAGGATTTTGCAATCACGGTGTTTTATTTTTTTAAGTATTAAATGATCCTTACGCACTTATGATTTTATCCTTATGAAGTTACATTTATCTTCACGCGGAACTTAGAATCATGTTTCCAAGGTTGTCTGCTAGGGTAAATTTATTTTTTTATCCCCACGGAGGTCTCGGGACTCTAAAATTCAAAATTGAGCTAAGTCTCAACCGGGAAAAATTTAAGTCACTGCATCCTCCTCATCTTGAACCTTTTTTGTTCACAGAAAGGAAATAACTGGAGTTGTTAAACAAGGAAGCTCACAAAACAACCTCGTGCGAAAAACAATCCACCCTCACACGCACTCCCTTCATCTTCGAAGGTCCGAGCTCTAAGCGAACTCGATACACAACCGCCCAGGAAGGGAACATCCACTTTCATCACCAAAAGTTATCACCTTTGGCTCATTTAGAAGCAAGACTTTAGCAGAAACATACAACCACTCTATGAGAGTCTTGCCAAGCCTCTGCCCACCAAAACCTTTTCTCATTCGAAGGTCATCCTACCACATAGGACTAAGTGGATTCACGAACCATGACATCCATCTCGAAATGGTTCGTTGCCAAGGTTCAATGAAATGGGTGCGCTTCGCTCCCCACCTTTAAAGAGTGTTCCTAATGGTTGTTGTATGAGAACAACCCATCTACACCACACTCCACCGTTGAGCGCTTCCCGAAGATTCTACACCGGCATCAGATGAGCTTTGAGATAGCATGCCCTTCAGGATTTGCATTAGCTTCTCCAGCATCTCCTGCCAATAGGACACAAGAACTAATGTTGCCAGCTCATGGCACAAAGCTAACACGGTCCTTCTTTCCCTGCCTCTTTGCGAACATTCGCATGAACTCTTCATCCACATCTCGATCTCCAACAGGTCCGTAGCCACTGTTGAAGGCAACCAAGTTGTGTTGTCGTTGCTCCGCGAAAGTTACCGACGAGCACATCAGGAAACAACACTAACCTCCTCAAACTGCTTAGCATCACGCCACTACCCGTCGGGTGGCTCAATCCGCCGCAGTCCAAAGCGGAGGGTCCTGACCATTCAGGTGACCCAGCTCTATCGGCTCCAAACTCTAGGATAACACCCACCAAAACTAGAGCAATCAAAAACGACAACCTCTTGAGAAAACCTCCTCCCCCACCACATAACAAGAGCTTTAATGTGATGGGAATGTCCACAAAGGTCCCCACTCAAGATGTCCATCGCGAAATTTATTACGAACGTCGAGAGAAAATCACTATCCATCTGGGAAAGTGGATGACGTGCTTCCCACCTTCAGGAAAACTCTTCGGGTCCATCGCCTGAGAACATCAGGTCACACGAGGCCACTAAATCAGTGTCACCACCATGGGCCTCTCTCACAAAAGAGAAAAGTGTGGGGGCACTATTGTTATTCGAAGGTGAGCAATGTCTCCCTCTCCAAACAAGAATCAACCACTCCGAAGCTAGTTGCTCAAGCGTCTCCTGCATCGACCAGACACGGAGTCCTCTACTAAGAGCATCACCCACCACGCCACTGTTGCGCCACTTTGATCTCTTCCGTCACAGTTTCATCTTTACAAGGGAAAACCGTTATTCTGTGAATCCAAAACTCACACTACGAGAGTGTACTGCACAACTAATTCTCACACGGTAAGACTAAGGCAATTCCCCAAACACCTAATAAGCTCCTCCATGAATTGACACATGGAAAAGCTCGTCCCATATGTTCCATAGACACAGTAAGGGTGTTCATCGTCCCTCGTAGAAACACTTGAACATCACCTCCAGAATGCAAGCTGATGCGATGCATACGTCGATCTCCCATTAAGTGATAGTCATGGGTCGCCCTTCAGAAGCATTCACACATTCCTCCACATTCAAAGGAAATGAATTCTCATTCGCGCACATAGCAAATAAAGTCATGCGTACCGTCTGATGGGTAGCTGACTACAACTTCTTGAGGGTTGGTTCTGCTCACCACATCCGAGGGGATCCCACTCACCGTTGAGGGTGGACCTTGCCTCATTTAATGAACTGCATATCACTGCACGGTACTAGCAATGAGTATTGAATCCCTACAAAGGTTGGTACACCACTAGGTCTCATCTCTACCAAGGAGTCCCATAAAAGAGCTCTCTCTCCACTAAGGATAAACTCCTTTCCACCAAAAGGGGTGGGTGAATAACGTTCACCATCAATGGGAACCCTCTAGCTGATAAAGGTCAGGCTAAGGGCCTCATTAGAATCTCAAACTTCCAAACATACGGCACGGGAAGAATAACTCACGTTTGCACCATCCAATACAAGGGTCCTTGAAGATAGGCATGAATTGTACTCTGAACTGCACCCATTAATGCCTGACCATAGCCATCTGTCGCGCACATCATCTCGTTGCTCCAGGTGTGAGCACTCCGCGCATGACAGGAACTAACCGAAGGTTGTGATTATAGGGTTGGATTGGTACATCATTCATCTCCAATTGCACTCGCACCACCGGCTTTTCTACCGAATAGCTTACCGACAAACAACAATACCTCTTTAATCCCAATGTTATCTTCAACATGGAATTCTGAAATGCTAACCTGCTCCCACAGCCAGGGTGCGTCTGTGCAGAGAATACTTGACTACCAAAGCTCGTTTGGGGGGCTCTCGCATAGGTGGTATTGCATGGAAGCACAACCCCATCTCAAAATCTCTCTTTGGAGGCTCCGCTCGAACCGCTAAGCTTGAACAGTTCTACAACAAAACATATCTAGGGAACACCCCACAAAGTTTTTGGGCCTCAACGCATACTTGAACACAATCAAGCTGCCCTGCGGAGGGTCAAACATCCTTGCTTCATCCTGAACAAGAGCTCAAACTCCAATCACGATAGAGCAGTCTTGTCATGAGTTTGAGAAAAAACATTATCCACTAACGGCTCATTAGGTCGTGTACGGAGCTCAACAAAAGAATCAGCATTTGGTCAGCGATAGTCCGAACCAGATAGAAATGTGAGTCTTCGACTCCAGCCAAACTCCGTCACCCGAGGATTAGACCCGCCTCATAAACCCCCAAAGCATCTGTCGTCGGAATGCACGCAACATACTCAGCCTACGGATAGTCTCGTCCAACCCAGTGGGAACTACCATTCGCTCTATGAGAAGATTTGCACTAATCACAAATGGAGAGAGAAACCGCCCCAAATCAGGAGGCAAGAACATCTCCCAACTGAGTCTTGGAAACAATGCCCCATCACTCACTAATCGGTGGCGAGAGACCCAGCTACACGCACGGGCTCGTCACGGCCCTGCCTCTGCACACGAGTTGGCTATCTCCGAGTAGCACCCTTCAATTAATAAGATGAACCCACAACAATTATAGCATATCCGGATGAGTTGTCCCAGGAAGGACGTGAAAGATCATAACTGACCATTGTATGATGCATGTACCAACTTGCTTGTACCCCGCAATGTTGTCTTAGAGCTCCGGGTCAACTAATAGGTTATCAAAGTCCTAGTGAAAGAATACATTGGTCATCGCACCTACATTGATCTCCCTGGTTTGATAACCGGACTCAAGACCCCCTTAACATCATTGCCCTAAATTCTCAAACCATCATGTGACTTCTAACTCCAAACTTCGTCCCTAATAAGACTCGACCACTCTAATACCACTCTGACACGACTCAACCCATCGAGGCCCCACCAGAACCGACGATAAGTAGAGTGTGACACCCCAAGCTCATCACCAATAGGCTAGAGGTTGATAACTAGCACCGAGTAGGCAGATCACACAATATGGGAGGCCTTAGCCTATATCAACCTGAAACAGACATAATGTACAAAATAACCATCAGTGCCAACAATATATAGATGAACAAGTGAACTATGCATGCATGAGACATCGCATGGTAAGTACATCGCCACATATGCAAAACTTCATAAGAAATTGTACCATTTGGGAAGGTCCCTAAACCCAACGAACATGGAACAAGAAGTAGCTCCTCTTCAATGCAAGGACTCCCAGGTCATCCATTGCAACGTGACCATACGGACGTGCGCTGAGACAAATGAGGAAAATTTCATCTAATAAGCTTTTAAGATTAAAACCATTTAATTAATTAATTTCTTAAAAAAAAATCCATCCAAGACATGCGTTGCAATGTGACCATACTGGTCACGGCGTAACGACCCTCCAACCCCCCCCCCCCCGCGGTGTGGCCCCTCTGGTCACGGCGCAGCACGCTTCTCCCGGGCAAAACCAAAAAAACTTGAGCCTCGGGCCCTCACGGCGCGGCCACCCCCTCGTGCCGCAACGCGTCCCCCTGGCCTGGCTTTGCGGCGCGCCACCCCCCCCCCCCCCTTAGAAATTCTCCACGGCGCAACCCAAGGGATTGCGACATGTGACCAACCGCTTGTCTAAGATTCTTAATCTTACGCGACCATCGCCTGAATGGCCCGAAGGCCTTCATTTTTTTTATTATTTTGATAATCCACCTTTCAAGGGGTGAGGTGGAACCCTTACAAGGCTCGAAGGCTTAGAGATAATTATATGACCCGTAGAACTTAGAGGAAATCACCCAGACAAGACAACTTGGAACTGCTGCTCCCCAGCACATGTCATGATATCATCACTCCACCTTCGCATGATTGGTCGGCTAGCTATCCTGTGCAAAGCTGCACAGGCCCGGTACCGATTGCAATGTCAAACCATCTCGTTCTTCCAATTCTGGTTAGCTCTGCTCAGGTGAATGTGCCAGCTCTGAATCCTCATATGGAACCTTGTCCCTTATAGTCTGACTGGTACATCTGCATATTTATATAGCCCGAAGGCCTTGGGGTGGCCCAAAGGCCTTGGGGTGGCCCGAAGACCTTGCAGGACCCGAGGACCAAACCGGTGGCCCAGAGGCCCAAATAGATGAATAGTTCCGGCTGCTACAGTACCGATCAGTACCTGCTACAGTAACCCAAAAATGTCTTCACCCGGATTTGATCTCAGGTCTCTTGGACGCACTTGTCGAATCCTCACCAACCGGGTTGAGGCTCATGTGCTCTTATGCAACCATCGCCACAGCGCAACACCCTCAGTCGTGGCGCGGTCTCTCTTAACACTGGGAAAATTTCATCTCACGCAGCTCTCGGCTCCAGAGAAGTTATTCTTACACAGGCCCCAATCACAACACAATCCAACATTTCGGTGTGACGGTCCCCGCTCAACCCTTGTCACGGCGCAACTCTCACCTATCGCGGCGTGACGAGCCACCTACAGCAGATTTCCAACCCGAACCCAAGGCCATCTCCTAGAAATGACCCCAGGTCCCTCGCCAACACCACCAACAAATCAAAACAACGAATTACACAATGTTTGGCAAAAAAAATAAACTGGGTTCATACCTTGAAAAGATCTCGGGCGTTACGATACAGACATCGTTTCACTCGACCTTTTAGGACTGCAGGACGGGCATCATTCCACCCGGCCATTTGAATCCGCGAGACGAGAACTATTTCACCCAACTGCTTTTGGGGCCACTCGTTGATCATCATTTCATTCGGCAAGTTCAAGCCCTAGACATCATCAACATGCGAGTTTTTGGTTGCCACAAATTCTTCGGCATTAACGGCTATTTCTACTTCAACTCAAAATTTTTATCATGGGGAGAGCCCATAGAGAGGACGGAGTCAAACAAGAGAAATCCACCGAGCTATGATTGAAAGCAACGGAAGTTCTTAATTATTGTATTCCTCTCTTTTTATGTGTCAAGCTGGCATGTTCATCTTGAGGGAGGGGGAGCCCATATTCTTGTCTTCATTTTGGTTGCAACATATTCTTCAACGGTAACAGCTATTTGTACTTCAACTCAATAATTTTTTGTTGTACCTCTCAAACCCCTCGAGGTTTAATTTTCATGATCACAATCACCCTCTTATGTTTCTAATATTGTTTCAAGTGTTTTTGATTGATAGGAATCAAATCAGGTGGCCAAGGAATTGGGCCAAGATAGAAAGAAGGCAGAACTGGTCTGAAATCCAGACCACCGGCCAGCCGGTGGCACACCAGCGGCCAGCCGGTGGCACCTGCACTCAGAGGGAAGCCACTGCCTCCACACCGGCCAACCGGTGGCCTTGTACCGGCCAGCCGGTGGTACCCAGCCCCAATAGTGTTTGCTACTGCCTCACCACCGGCCAGCCGGTGGCTCTGGCACCGGTCGACCGGTGGTGCCTGGAAAAGAAGACTCAGCCACTGTCAAGGCACCGGCCAGCCGGTGGCCCTGCACCGGCCAGCCGGTAGCACTGGTCAAACTAGCCGTTGGCTTTGACCAGTCAACTCCAAAAGCCTCCCAACGGCTCCGAGGCCTTTTCCAACGGCTCCAAAGCCCTCCAACGGATACTTGAAGGTTCCTAGCCTATAAATAAAGGCCTAGGAAGCCCCGGAACGTCATCCAAGCCACCGGACACATTTTTACATCTTTGGCGAAGCTCCGACGGATTGTTCCAAGGGAACCCAAAGTGCTCCAACAACTTCCACATCCAAGAGCACCTCCATAGAAGCTTGGAAGCGGCCCTCAAACATCATCAATCAATCAAAGGCGCCCAAGGCTTCTCCATTACGGGTTTTATTGTTTTACTTTTTATTGAGCTTTAAATTTGGGTTTGTGCCTACAAACCCCAAACTCTTTTCTCATCCCCTTTTCTTTGGGTTCTCACACCACCACTAAGGTGTGAAGAGGTTCACAAGCTTTTCCTTTAAAAAGCTTGAGACACGGTGAGCTAGCCTTCACCCGTTAAAAAGGCTAGTGGGTTCTTACTTAACCATTAAAAGTAAGTGGGTTCTTGCTAAACCACAAAAAGCAAGCTGTAATAGGTCCTAGTGCTACCTTAAAGCCTAGTGGGTTTCTTGCTAAAACCATTGAAAAGCAAGCGGTAGGAATCTCTCAACGGTTGAGTTGGGAGCGGAGACGTAGGCCGGGTTTTGGCCGAACTCCGTTATCAATTTCGTGTGTCTTGCCTTCTTTATTTCCGCTGCACTTTACTTTGATTTTTAATTTGTTAATCAATTTTTTAAAAGGCAATTCACCCCCCCTCTTGCCATCTTCCTCGCTTTTTTCCGACCCTACATTTTTATCATGGGGGGAGCCCATAGAGAGGATGGAGTCAAACAAGGGAAATCTACCAAGCCACGATCAAAAGCAATGGAAGTTCTTAATTATTGTATTCTTGTCTATTTACGTGTCAAGCTGGGCATGTTCATCTTAAGGGGGAGCATTAAGAGCATTAACTATGTTTTCCTTTTATTATGTATTCAAGCTAGGTTACCTAGCTTGAAGGGAAGTGTTATTTAAAGAGTAGATATTTAGAATATGGGGTTTGACCGGGTCAATCTTATTTTATGTATTTTGAATTTCAAATCTCTCTGTATCTCCGACTTGTATTTTTTATCTTCATTTACGAATAGAACAATACGACCTTGCTTGGGAGGTACGGATTATGAGTCTTATCCTCCTACAATTTTGTTTCAGAAAATCATATTTTTTTAGCATTAATTTTATATTAAAAAATTCTTTTTTTTAATTTCACAAAAAAAAATGAAAATGCAAACAATAAAAAAAAAATTGTTTTCTTTATTTGAATTGATAATTTATAAATTTAAAATAGCATAATCAATTTGAGTCATCAATGATTAACACTTTAATTTATCATCAACAAAATCTTTCAAAATTTCAAAAAAATCAAATTATGAATTCAAAATCAATGATATGAGTTTTGAATACTTTTTATTTTTTATATTAAATTTTATGTTCTATTTAATTTTGATTATTTTATTTTGTGTTGTTTATATTTAAAAATAATCATGAATTCATTTAATTATTTTAAAAAATTATAACATTAATTTTTTTTATCCAGGGTTCATTTTCTATGCTGGTTCTAGCCCTGTGTGCACGCATGCTTGTATGTGTGTGAGAGAGAGAGAAATGAGGCTCTCAGCCCAAGAATATAAATGATAAGCCTGCCAATTATCCACCAGAAATGTAAATTGTAATCCATGAAAAGATGAAAAAAATAAAATAAGTTGCAAAAAACATAATGCATAAATGAGGGAATAACATACTTTATCAAATAATCTATCATGATCTTTGTGTTCAACCATGTCTTGACAACCCACAACACAGCCATATACTTGGAAGATTCTCTTTGATGACCAAGCAGATTGGGTGGTGCTCCCAGCCTTCAAACAAAAAACACAAAAAAAATATATAATACTTAACAGTACATGTGACCCAAATGAATCAGCACTCAGAATATATGTGAATCCATATAAAAAAAAAAGGAAGATTCATTAAAGGCTCAGGTGTGGAATATACCGTTTGAAATAGCTCTGGCAGCTTGCTTGCATCCACAAAAGTGTGAGGAAGAAGCTTAAAGACCTCCTGTGCACCAAGAGAAACTACACAGAAAGATGGAGAGCATTATACAATTCAATCAAGAATTACATTTGGTACTTAAATGGCTCAAGGAACATATCGACGACACGGAACAGACTATCAGAATGCCTAAAATTGGTATAATTGGGTAGCAAGATATGATCAAACACTACCATTCTTTAATCATATCAACACAAGCAAGGTCCATGTGTTGCATACATAAAGATTATCAAGCCGCTAAAGCTACTCAGTCATCACCACCTCACGGAAAGCTTGATTATCAAGCAGATATGTCTAACAGAGAAATTGCTTAAGATTAGTTGGATACAATACCATTGCCAGAACCAGTGAACACAAAGACTATAGGACATATGCCTAATGGCAATCCCAGTGTTGCTATCTCTTCTCCCACTGAAATTACTGCGGCCTTTGCAGCAGCCAAAGAAGCATACATATAAGATGCACCAACTGAAAGGAAAGGCGTTGAATATCCAAGGTTTAAATACCCTGTTTGGAAAAATAAAAAAAATATAATGACCAATTCCACATAAACAGCATCTAACTGAAAAATGCTGCAAGTAAAAGAATGATCTAGAAAGCCAACAAAACAAAAAACAATCACAGCAGGGACATGGACCTGAAAGATTTAACTTATTATAAAAAGAAAGCATCATTAAAATTCAATTGCACAGTTCTTAAAATAAATAAATAAAAAGGTGTAACCAGCCAAAACACTTTTATGCTGCAAGCAAAAGAATGTTTCTTTTTTTATTTTTCTTTATTTTTTCCAACATTTGCAAACATGTATGCTATGTAATTCAGTGAGCTTCTAAAAGAACTCTTGTGTAATCGATTGTTTTAGATCCTTGTTTGACCCACTTTCATTTTGTGTGAGTACAAAAGGTGCCTGAAATGTGGGCAACACAGACATTTTGGTTAAGGATTCACGTCGGGTTCACTATTTTTGTTTCTAACGAAAAATATCAGGCGTCCGACGATTGATTGTGGGGGTTGAATTTTGTACAATCATTCACGTCGGGTTCCCCATTTTCGGGAGACTTCCAACGGGTTTTGTTCGTGGAGCAGGAAACGCCTAACGGTTCCCTTATTCGAGATGTTTCACGAACCAGTTTTCCAAAGGCATATGGTCATCGGGAGATGGCTCCAACGATACTTAGGGACTCACATTGGTCGAGAGGATGGGAGGTCCGGCTCATCACACCTTTTTGGGAGAAATTATTACCTACTTTGACTCTTATAAATTTAAGACATGTTCGTGAATCTTTTATTAAATCCCAAATATAACACGGGTCGCCCTTAAGTTAACAATCAATTATCAGCATGTATTAATTTTAGAATCATCTGTATATATCTGAGATTCATCGATGGAGACATCTGTATGTATCCGAGCTTCTCCATCGATGGTACCCTTTTGTAAATGGATTAGAGATTCTTATGTCATTTATTATTACGATGCTGGTTTTAAGCCACATAGTGGGGCGCTCTGAAATTAATCGTCATCCAGGAAGATGGAAGTTGTTTTGATGTCAAGATCGGGCACATGGAGAAGGTTTCCTACGTATCCTCGTGAATTGAATCAGAACGTACATAATTCGGTGCCACTTAACGGGACACATCATACCTTTTAAGATCATGTGACGAGGACCAAACCGTGCAGTTTAGCATCATGCGGCAAAGACATCTAAAAGAAAGATTCTCAATCAAGGGCGGGTGTGGGACTTACGCAGAAGCGGCCCAAAAGGACCTCGAAGGGATGTAGCCTCTCAAATTGGATATGACCCTACTGGGAATGTGGCCCAGAGAAGATTAGGGTTGATTTTGAGGAGTGGGGTTTGAATATCAGGAAGACTTCCTACGTATCCCATTTGAACAGGAATCAAAGTCTACATAGTTCGGAAAATTGAGGCCTACACCTATGGAGGCTCTTTGAAGGTTTGTCTCGCAGGGGATATGACCCTTTGAGATAGATACATGGCTTTGAGGACCCACACTTATGGAGGTCCTCTTAGGGTTTGTCTCGCAGGGGATATGGCCCTTTGAGATGAATGCATGGCTTTGGGGACCCACACCTATAGAGGCCCTCTGAAGGTTGGCGAGAGGAAAATCTGAAAAGGATTCTCTGTCGAGACATGTATTTGATCGTGCGGATGTCATGATCGTCGCTAACCTCTAAACTCACGTGAGTCATGCTCGGTGTGAGAAACAAAAGTGAAAGATCTGACAAACCACACAATCACCTTCGTCCGCTGGTGGATGAGGTTGGGGTTACGGGAGAGAGAAAAGGCTTTGATATGTCCGTCTCCCCTCTTGTTTTCGTAACCGGGGTCGGGACTTACACAACCCATACAGATACGGCCCATAAGAAAAACTAGGGGCTTACTCCAGGAGGGATGTTCTATTCCCGATTTTAGATAGGATGAGAGAAGGATAAGGCACTAGCCCTCGTCAAAGGGAAAGGAAGTGGTTCCCCTCACCGTCTGAAATGGGGAGGCTCCCGGCACTGCCAACAAGGTTGGGATCCTCATTACCACGGGAGTGTATAATTGAGAACATTCCGAGGATCCCACCTATTAGGAAGGATAAATTCAAGACCTCCATTACCACGGGAATATATCATCGAGAGGACACGTTGGTGTGCCCTATGCTCTGATCACACATATCCGGAGGCTTTGGGAGAGGCCTTGGCTTAGTCCCCCTCGGACGAGGGATCCAAAGGAAGAGATGCCCTACCATGGATGGTATAAAAGAGGGCTCAAAGGGTGGCTTGTGCAGGGTGAGACTTGGGCGAGTTTGAAGGTGGCTCGCTCAACATAGACCTAGGCGAGCTGAAGAGGTCTCACGCAGGGTATACCTGGGCGAGCTGAAGAGGTATCGTGCAGGGTAGACCTGGGCGAGATGAAGGGGTCTCGCGCAGGGTAGACCTGGGCGAACCGGAAGTGTTTCGCGCAGGGTGGGCCTGCGCGAGCTAGAGGTGACTTCTTGACGACGAACACCCTAGGCAACAACACTTGGGCAGGGCCTTGCTCTAGGCTCCAAGGGTTTTCTCAGGTATCTCTGGAAGGGTCTCACACAGATCCCGAGTTTGAGAGAATACCTTCGCACTAGTACTTGTTCACTAGGGGGAAGTGGCTCCTTGCGCAGGTATCTTGTGTTTCACACACTGCAGGAACTCTAATCCCAATATTCCCCTTAATTCCCTCTTCTCTTGGGTATTGAATAGTTGTCTGGATGGTTTCGAGGGTCTGGGCAAAGAACTAGGACGAGCAGAGCTTAAGGGCTTCTTCTGATCATTCAGTTGTTTTAAATGAGGAGCCCCACGGTCCTATTTATAGGAAATTTTGAGACCCTAGGTGAACGAAGTCACCCGCGCAAGTCCATCGCGTAGGTGCCTCGCACAGGTGCCTGGCATAGGTGTAGATGCTCCTTTTGGACCGCGCAGGCTGGGCCTACGCGAGCAATTTGGCGCGCAGGTCGACCAGTGCGAGTTCCTTGATTCTCCTTGCCCTTCACCTCGATTACTTGAGGTATTTTCCTTTGAAGCTTCTCACCCTCACGTAACAAAAAGGAGTGTCAACAAAAGCCCCCATCAGGGTCGTCTCTCCGAAAAATTATTCCTCTCCGCTCGTCTTTTGCTCCCGTCGTGCAAGTCGTTCACGCTGTTGTTCTTGTGTTCGCTCATTCGCTCTTCTCATTCCGCGTAGCTTCCGTATGCACGCAGAACACATGAGCGAGTTATTGGGCATGTATTGTCTCAACAATACTCTATATTTTATGATGGTTTTGATGCACAAAAACCCCTGTTTGTTTTCTAATAAAGTTTTTGTTAAGTGAGTTTTACAGGAATTTATATTCAATTTTAAAGAAATTTAGCGTTACGGGAATGATTCTGAAACACTGCTTTCATCCCTACGTTACGCTGAAAAACTAACGTTTGCTTATAGTATCAACCCTACGTTACGCAAGGAGTTTGCGTTTGGATTGTCATCCTTACATTTGGAAAATTGACACGCGTATAGATCGGCAACCCTACGTTGGAGTCTGGATTTACTGTTTGCAACCCTACGTTTGGAAAAATTGAACGTATGGTTAATTAATGCTACGTTTGGTATTTTATGTTGACAATGATGAACGTATGGATCATCATCCCTACGTTACTTTTTGATCCTTATGTTACGTGCAGATGAAAATATGGATACGGAACCATAAGTTGACAGGAACCCTACACTACGCAAAGGAACCCTACGTTGTGCAAAAGAACTCTACGCTATGCAACTCAACCCTACGTTGTGTTCTCAACGTCAAAGTTCTTCAAGCCGCGTTTTCAATCCGAGATTACTGCAACGGTCAAGACAGAAATGAAGACTGATTCAAGGATCGTTTTGATTGTTTCAAAGAACCGTGTTCATTGGAGAAAATATCTCCTATTTCTAAGGGAAGTTACGACTCCTGGTTAATTTAAATTTAATTTTCGCGATCAATCAGGCTATTCTTTTGGATCTAGAACACCAAAGAAAGTTTTTTCTGTGCTATATATTCCTCCAGAATATCTCTTCAAATATACATGTGATAAGTGATTCACATACAAGACTGCCTTATTTAAATTCTTTTTACAGTTCTACGGCAAACGAACAACTCTGATTAAAGGACTACATTTTGGAGATATACATGTTATATCTTGTTCTACTATATGTTTGTGACTGCTATGTTTTGTTGTTTTTAAATTGAAGATCTATATGCAACCTAGATCACTTCAGACTCATTCTCTCTTGAAGATTAATATTTCTGAAGAAGAAGATCCATCTACTGTCAATTGTGCGCTGCTGCAATTGTGAAGTTTAACCAGTTTCAACAAATTAATCTCTTTTGATTTATTTGAGTTTCAACTGCTCGTATTCAGCTATGGTGGAGTATCAGCTTCTCGGACTAAGCTGTGGTTATTTCGCTTCCCTGTAAAAAAACCAGAGGCTTTGTATTTAGTCTTGTAAAGGTGTCAACTGTCTGCACTCAGTTGTTGATATTTTTGGTCTTATGATAAGAGCACCATTCTAGTGAAATTTACCAAGCTCGCTGAGAAAGTGATTGGTAGAGTGGACTAGGGGATCTTTGTGCCCCGAACCACTATAAAAAACTGTGTTCTTTCTTTCTGTTTATCCGCTACATATTTTCATACAGAAGAATAACACTGCAGATTTGTATAAATTATAGCGGGTGTTAAAAGCCGTAATTGTGGAAGATTTTGAAAAGATACAATTCACCCCCATCTTGTGTATTACTTTGTATATTCCGACTTAACAATTGGTATCAAATGAGAGCTTTTGGATAAAGCTATAGCAAGCTAAAAAATATAAGGTCTATACAAAGATTGCAATGGTTGATCCTAGAGAAGGGATGTCCATGGTTCGAGCTCCATATTTCAATGGTGAGAATTATGGGTGTTGGAAATCAATGATGATTATTTATCTTAAAAATCTTGGATTCAGAGTTTACTCAAAGATCATTACCCCATATAAGATTCCTGAGAAACCAAAAACATGAGATGCTGCAACAGAAGCGGAATATGACATGAATTCAAAAGCTATGAATGTTATTATCTGTGGTCTAGGACCAGGTGAGTTCAATCGAGTTTCGCAATATCCTACTGCTTTTGAAATGTGGCAAACTATTGCAGTTGCCTGTGAAGAGACAGATAATGTGAGACAAATGAGGTATGCTATAGCTAAACTGAAATTTGACACATTTAGGATGTTTGATAGAGAAAGCATCACACAGATGAATGGAATGCTCACATAAATTATCAATAATATCACAACCTTAGGTGAACCTATCAAACAATTTGATCAAGCGTTGAAAGTACTTAGAGTACTACCTTTTAAATGGAATGGTATATCTGCTGTTATTCGACAATTATCACCTGTCAAAGATCTGACAATGAAAGAACAAATTGGGACATTGATGATGTATGAAGCTAAAATGCAAGCTGATCATAGAATAATTGTGAAAAAGGAGAACACTGCTCTAAAGGTAACATCTCAGAAACCAAGAGAAAAAATGAAACAAGAAGACAGAAAGGAGAAGAATTCTGATTCATCTGATTCTGAAATAGAATTGGCTCAGTTAGCCAGAAAGTTTAGCAAGTTTTATAAGAATAGAGGATTTAGAAAATCCTTCAAGAAGGATGAGAGAGAGTCAAAAGAAGTCAGATGTTATGAATGCAAGAAATTAGGTCATATTAGACCTGATTATCCTCAGCTAAAAGATGAAAAGAGAAAGACAGATAAGAGATATCAAAAAAATGTTGATTATGAACATAAAGGCAGAAGAGCAATGAAATCAACATGGAGTGTTTCTGAAGACTCCAGCAGCTCATCTAAATCCGATTCAGAAAAAGAACAATCCAATTTGAAATTCAATATGTGCTTCATGGCTGAAAAGGAAAAGGAAAAGGTACAAACCTATTACTCATCCAATTCTGATTTTGATTCTGTCAGCTGCTCAAACAATAAATTAGCTGTCTATTGTTCTATATTAGAAGAAAAATATGATTCTCTATTAAAAAGGTAAAAATCTTTAAAGAACATTCACAAAGTTGTTTTAAGTGAAAGAGATACCTTGCTGAAACAACATCAAGAGTTAATTGAAAATTTTAACTCATCTACATCAAACTATGTTGATCATGAAAAGAAGATCAAAGCTTACAAGATGAAGTAGAAACTTATAAGAGTGTTGCTCTTTTTTTTAATAAAGGAGAAAATATATTAAATGAAATCCTTGGAAAGAATGTTATTAAAAGGGAAAGATTTGGTATAGAAAGTAAGGGTGAGAAATCTAAACTGCACAAGAATTATTTTGTCCTCAATTCAAAAAATGCAACTTGTTACTTTTATGGAATAAAAAGGCAAGTGACAAATAACTGTTATTTGAGAAATCCTCAAATCAGTGGCATTAAAAGTCTTTATTTCAAAGAGTTTATCTGAATCTAATGATATAAGCAATGGAAAAACAACGCGGGTCTGGATTCCCAGATCTCTGCTACCTAACACTGCTGGATCCCATCAAATTTTCACACACTGACTCAAATGGATGGAGGTCTTATCACTTTTGGTGACAATGCCAAAGGAAAAATAATTGGAGTTGGAACTGTCGGAGATCCAAAGACTATCGCAATCAACAAAGTACTGTATGTGTAAGGGTTAAAGCACAATTTGATAAGTATTTCTCAACTTTGTGATGAAGAATTTTATATTGATTTTTCTAACAATTGTTGTTTTGTGTTTAAAGATAAGTTATTGATGTTTAGAGCACCTAGATCTGATAATGTTTATACTTTGGATTTAAATTTCTGATGTAAACAGAAAGTGAATTGTTTAACTGCTAAGACAAATGAATCATGAATTTGGCATAGAAAACTTGAACATTGTAATATTTATGTTTTACATAAATTATCTAAGAAACAGTTAGTTTCTGATTTGTCTAGTCTTAAGTTTGAGAATGACAGATTCTGTGATGCATGCCAAATTGGCAAGCAGCACAAATCATTTTCAAATCTCTTAACAAAATTGCTACAACTAAACCTTTAGAACTTATCCATATGAATTTGTTTGGACCATCAAGGATAACAAGTTTGACCGGTAAATTATATGCTTATGTTTTAGTAGATGATTATACTAGATTTAGTTGGGTTTATTTTCTAAAACTCAAAAGTGAAGTTTTTACTGTTCATGGTGGAAAATTTGAGAATCAAGAATTCAATTCTTTTTGCTCAAATTTGGGTATCAAACACACCTTCTCTGCACCAAGAACAGCACAACAAAATGGAATTGTTGAAAAAAGATATATAACTATTCAAGAAATGGCTAGGACTATGCTGAATGAATACAGTCTTCCTACCTATTTTTAGGCAAAAGTTGTAAGCACAACCTACTATATCATGAATAGAGTTTTAATTCAGCCTATTTTCAAAAAGACACCTTATGAACTTTGAAATAATAAAAAACCAAAAGTAAAGTATTTTAAAGTTTTTGGATGCAAGGTGTATATCCTGAATACTAAGGACAATCTTGGTAAGTTTGATCCAAAAGCTGATGAAGGAATATTTTTGGGATGTTTTACTAGCTTTAAAGCTTATAGAGTGTTCAATAAAAAGTCAAAGATTGTTGAAGAATCAGTTCATGTGAAGTTTAATGAAACTAACCCTTTCAATAAAGAGAAAGATCAAATTGATGAGGTCACTGACTCTTTTGATAACATGAGACTTAAAACCCTTAAAAATGATTTTGATTTTGATATTAATAAAACTCAGTCCAGTTCAAAAGAACATGATACTGAAGAACCTGAAAGTGTTCTGCCTAGACAGACTAGAACCCTAAAGAACCATCTTTTAGAAACTGTTATAGGAGACCTAGATACAAAAATTAGAACTAGAACAAATGTAGGAAACCTAGCTGAATTTTCTGTCTTTCTATCTCAATTAGAACCTAAAGCTATTGAAAAAGCCTTAAATGATGAGAGTTGGATGTTAGCAATGCAAAAAGAGTTAAACCAGTTTAAAAGAAATGAAGTTTAGGAACTGGTAGAAAGACCAACCAATTATCCAGTTATAGGAACTACGTGGGTCTTTAGGAAAACATGATGATCAAGGGATCATTACCAAGAATAAAGCCATATTAGTAGCTAAAGGATATAATCAGAAAGAAGGTATAGATTATGATGAGACATTTTCCCGTGTAACTATATTAGAAGCAATTAGAATCTTTTTAACCTATTCATCTCATATGAATTTTAAATTATATCAAATGAATGTTAAATCTGTCTTTTTAAATGGTTATTTAATAGAGGAAGTTTATGTTGAACAACCCCCTGATTTTGAAAATCCTCATAAACCAAATTCTGTTTTTAAACTTACTAAAGCTCTTTATGACCTTAAACAAACACCTAGAGCTTAGTATGAAAGATTAAGTTCTTTTCTTTTGAAAAATGGATTTACTGTTGGTTTAGAAGATCCAACACTTTTTAAGAAAACCGTTTGTTCTAATATTTTATTAGTTCAAATTTATGTTGATGATGTTATTTTTGGTTCAACCGATAAAAATTTTTGTCATGATTTTTCAAATCTAATGCAAAAAAAAATTGAAATGAGTATGATGGAAGAACTAAATTTTTTTTAGGATTTCAGATTTACCAAAAAAAAATTGAAAATGCTTTAAATCAAAGCAAGTATATTATTGATTTATTGAAAAAGTTTGGACTTGAGAACAGCAAGACATATACAACTCTTATGTGTACCGATATAAAACTTGATTTGGATGAAGCTGGAAAACCAGTTGACAACAAGTTATATAGAGGTATGATTGGCAGTTTATTATATCTTACTATACATTATGTTTTTTGTATGTCTGTGTTAGATTTCAGACAAATCCAAACGAAACTCATCTTACTGATGTCAAAAGAATTTTTAGATATTTAAAGGGAACTATTTTTCAATCTCTTCTTTACCCCAAAACTTCAGATTTTAATTTAATTTCATATTCAGATGCTGACTTTGGAGGGTGTAGATTAGATAGAAAAAGTACCTCAGAAACTTGTCACTTTGTAGGAAAATCTTTAGTTTCATGGTCTAGTAAGAAGCAACACTTAGTTGCCATGTCAACCGCTGAGGCAGAATATGTGTATGATGGCAGTTGTTGTGCACAAGTTTTGTGGATGAAAAACACTCTATTGGATTTTAGACTAAACTTTGATATCATTCCTATTTTATGTGATAACACTAGTGCTACTAATATTTCTAAAAATCCTATAAGTCATTCTAAAACTAAGCACATTGATATAAGGCATCATTTTCTAAGAGATCATGTCCTTAAAAAGGATATATCTTTAGAATTTGTGAACACCGAATATCAATTAGCTGATATTTTTACTAAACCACTTCCCGGTGCTAGTTTTGATTTTATTAAGGGAGAGTTATGATTATTTGAGTTCAAGTGATTGTTTATTAATATATTTTCAGTTCTCTGTTTTTATATTAGTAAGCCTTATTTAATCTGTTTAAATTGTTTTTATTCGATTTCGTTTTAATTTGTTTTGAAAAGAATTTTATTTCAATTTTATTTTATTTGTCTTTTCAAATTAAAAAAAATAATGAGTACATCCTCGATCAGCGCGAGAAAACCGTTTGCCTTCTCCCGCTCTCGTACTCCTCTCTATTCGACTTACAGAGCACCTCTTTCTTTCGTTTCCCATCTACCAAAAATCCTAAACCTTCAAACCCTTCTGTTTCGAAACCTTTAGAAATGGAAACTTCGCGAAGATCCGTTGATGCTGAGTTGGATAACAGTATGTATGCTACGGGAAAAGAACCTATGCAATATATAGATTCTACGAATGTGTCTCTTAAAGAAGCTATGCAATTTCAAGGCCTGGTTTACGCCTTTGGAGAAGATAATATGTCAATGGTTTATGAAATAGAAGTTAAAGAATTTTGTAAGAATGCTTCGTTTCATTTCGATTTTGATGAAGATTCTATTCTCTCTAAGATTGATAATAATGAGTTTTTATTATCGTCTGTTGAAATGGCTGAAATGTTGAGATGTCCCCATGAGGGGGAGTTTCAGTTTGATTTAAGGAACATTGGAAATGGAAAACATACGTTTGAGGGCATTATGTTTTCTCTGTTTGGAACAAGGGTTGTCAAGAAGGTGTTTACGAAAGAACTTTCTCCTGACCGACAAGTTGTGATGAAGTTTATTCAATCAGGAATTTTGCCCAAAACCGCTGAGCTTGAGAAGGTTCTCTATCCAGACATGTACATCATGTTTCTGCTTTTGAATAATGTTAAGTTTAATTTCTCTCGATTTATGATTCGTTGTCTAAATCACTGCTGCCACCCGGATGCCAAGATGGGGTATTATCCCTATGGTAGGATTCTTTCTTTCTTTCTGCGAAGAAAAGGGAAGATTGTGAATATGGTTTTTGGAAGATCCTGTCACCATAGCAATACGTTGAATGTTGGGATAGTCCAGAAGCTCAGTTTTGTATAGAGCAACTCATGCAACAGTTTGCTGCCAGTTGGCACTGAGCAACAGCAGGGTTGTTAGCAGCTGCTCAGGGGGAGCAAAGGGTTATCTCTTCAGTAGGCTCTGTGAGACAGAGGCCTAAAGATGAAGGGGAGTCGAGGCTAGAAGGCTCTCTTGTTCAAAGAAGAAGACTCTCTGTTAATGTTCCAGAAGTTGTTGAGGTTGCGGTTGGAAATGTGGATGCCATTCCACCTGGTGAACAAGGAGAAGCTCCTAGTCATGAGAACCCAATAGATAAGCAAGTTGAGCAGGAGGCTCAAAGTCAAGAGATCCCTAATCCTGAAACTCAGATTTTTCCTGATTCTGGTGTTTTTGGGAGGATCATATTTGGGCAACAGACCAGAGGGAGCTGGTGAGCCAAGTCTGAATATTGTTGAAGTTGATCAAACCGGAGCCAATTCTACTGAATCTTCATATTCAAAGGCTAATACCCAAGTTATAAAGATACAGTTGTTGGAGACTCAGAATTCGTTTTTAAGAGAAAATTTGGAAGCTGAGAAGAAAACGTTTGAAGAATACAAGGTTGTTTCTGTACCGAGATCAGAGTTTGAAGCTCAGAAGCTTCATTTAAGAGAATTCAAAGAAAATCTCTTTTCAGTTGGAGATCTTAAGGAGCTTATGGCCAAGATGTAAAAGAATTTTGTTCGTTAAAAATGAGTCTGTGAAGAAGGCAGGGTTTGATGAATTTAAGTTGATGATTCGGAGAGAGTTTCAGTCTCTCAAAGCAAGCAATCAACCATCTACTTCTTCTGAACAGACACCGCCAGAATTGCTTAGAAAATTTGAAGCAATTACCTCAGTGTTGGCTGATTTTAATGAAAAACTACACACTCTTCAATGTGATAGCATACCTTTAAATGTTTTGTTGGACAATCAGAGGCATCTGGTGAGTCAACTAACTTCGAATGAATCCTGGTTGGGACCAGTGATTAATCAAGTCAAGGACAAGCTTACCTCTTTAGCTGTGAATGCTTTTGTAAAGATCAATTTGATTGAGAGCTTGAAGGTTGGAAATAATTCCAAGAAGCTGCTTCAGTGTTGGACAGAAGTGTTCAACAACCATTTCCAAAGCCTGTTGTTGAAGCTAGTTGATCTTAGCAGTGCAGTTCATGCCCTTCCTCATCGAGAAGAACCCTTTGTCCCTGCGGAAACTGAACTCTAAATCATTCATTTTTTAAGCTCCTTGTTGATTGTGGATTGTACTATAACCTTTCAAAACATTTGAATGTATGTTCAAATTCAGTTTATTTGTATTTTAGATTTCTTTATTTTTATTTCAGTTCAATACTTCACTGCCAATCTTAGATTTCATTTTCTAATGCCAAAATACATAACTATTCATTTATAGTTCTGTGCTATATTAAACTGTGATTTATTTCATTTATTTTTTCAAACCATCTTTTTGATATCACAAAAAAGGGGAGAAGATTTAAGTTTATTGAAACTGTCTCTGAAGGAGATTGGGAGAATATTTGCAAACCACAACATTTCATTTATTTGAAAAAATTTCTTTATCAATCGAAATAATTCTGTGAAATCGAAATTTTGAAAAAAAATTTGTATCTACTTTTGTGTTTTACAAATCCTATATTCTCTTTAATTTTTTGTTAAGAATTATGTTATGAGTTTTGTGATCATCAAAAATGAAGAGATTGTTGGGCATGCATTGTCTCAACAATACTATATATTTTATGATGATTTTGATGTTCACAAAAACCCCTGTTTGTTTTCTAATAAAGTTTTTTTAAGTAAATTTTACAAGAATTTATATTCTATTTTAAAGGAATTTAGTGTTACGGGAATAATTCTGGAAACACTGTTTTCATCCCTACGTTACACTGAAAAACTAACGTTTGCGTATGGTATCAACCCTACGTTACGCTAAAGAGTTTGCGTTTGGATTGTCATCCTTACGTTCGGAAAATTGACACGCGTATGGATCAGCAACCCTACGTTGGAGTCTGGATTTACTGTTTGCAACCCTACGTTCGGAAAAATTGAACGTATGGTTAATTAATGTTACGTTCAAGATTTTATGCTGACAAGGATGAACGTATGAATCATCATCCCTACGTTACTTTTTGATCCCTACGTTACGTGCAGATGAAAGTATGGATAAGAAACCATACATTGGCAGGAACCCTACGCTACGCAGCTCAACCCTACGTTGTGTTCTCAACGGCGAAGTTCTTCAAGCCGCGTTTTCAATCCGAGATTACTGCAACGGTCAAGACAGAAATGAAGACTGATTCAAGGATCATTTTGATTGTTTCAAAGAACCGTGTTCATCGGAGAAAATCTCTCTTATTTCTAAAGGAAGTTACGACTCTCCTAGTTGATTGAAATTTAATTTTCGCGACCAATCAGGCTATTTTTTTGGATCTGGAACACCGAATAAAGTCTTTTCTATTCTATATATTCCTTCAGAATATCTCTTCAAATATACATGTGATAAGTGAATCACATACAAGATTGCCTTATTGAAATTCTTTTTACAGTTCTATAGCAAACGAACAACTCTGATTAAAGGACTACATTTTAGAGATATACATGTTCTATCTTGTTCTACTATAAGTTTGCAACTACTATGTTTTGTTGCTGTTTTTAAATTGAAGATCTATATGCAACCTAGATTGCTTCAGACTCATTCTCTCTTGAATATTATTATTTCTGAAGAAGAAGATCTATCTACTGTCAATTGTGTGCTGCTGCAATTGTGAAGTTTAACCTGTTTCGACAAATCAAATCTCTTTTGATTTATTTGAGTTTCAACTGCTCGTACTCAGTTGTGATGGAGTATCAGCTTCTCGGACTAAGCTATGGTTATTTCGGTTCCCTGTAAAAGAATCAGAAGGCTTTGTATTTAGTCTTGTGAAGGTGTTAACTGTCTGCACTCAGTTGTTGATATTTTTGGTCTTGTGATAAAAGAACCATTCTAGTGGAATTTACCAAAGCTCGCTGAGAGAGTGATTGGTAGAGTGGACTAGGAGATCTTTGTGCCCTGAACCACTATAAAAAACTGTGTTTTTTCTTTTTGTTTATCCACTGTATATTCCGACCTAACACGAGTGGTCTGCGCGAGGCCACTTGTTTGTCAAACTTTCTCCTTTTTTAAGGAAAACTCCAAACTAAGGCCTTGACGCAAATGACTCTCATCCTGTTTTCTCCGCAGATTTCTAATGGCAACTCAAAGGGATTCTGACGAACAAGTTTTTGCTCGTGTTTCGAAAATGTTTAAAATCGTCAGGCCGCATTATTACAACATGTATGACTCCACACTCTCGTACTTAGCGGAATACTTGAAGAATTACCCGCGAAGTGATTATCTGCCTCTGTATAATCACGAACTTTTGAGAGATGCACTCATCCCGAAGCCGCAGAGTTACTTGTCGAAGTCCTGGTTCGGGGAATACACTAATTGTCCCACTATCAACGTCTCCTCCAATGGCGTATTTGTCAATGAAGGAACGTTCCTACTGCATGCGTCATGCACCACACCCTGTGTGCCTCGGATCAGAAGCCTCACACCCATGAATCGAAACCTCACTGCTACCGGTCGATCTTCCATTCTTCCAAGACAGACCAATCACAAGGCTGGAAGGAGGATTGGGACTTCAGTTCTGGAGGGGGAGTCAAGCCCGAATGGATGTGGACATACTGGGTTCACTAAACCTGCGTAGAATTTAAGAATGAGATGCAAAACGTCGGCATTTATGAGGCTGTTTGGGTGGCGCAAACGTGTGTTTACAAGAACTCCGACATCATCCCTGAACTGTTGAGTTGATGGAGCCCTCAGACAAATATTTTTCATCTGACGCACAGTGAAGTCGACATTAGTCTTTGGGATGTCTACAAGATCTCGAAGGCGCCTATTCTTGGAGAGACGTACGATGAGTTCATCCCACCGAAAGCCACCTGAGACGATGTTGAAAGGACACCTGTTTTGGCTCGTGATCTATTGAAGATGACTCGGAAGATTGAGAAGGAAGACCCTCACCCAAGGGGCAACGTCCATCCAAAAGCATGGATGAAGGTCTTCCCCGAGCCAAAAGGAGAAGTCTTACTTGCCATCTCCCAACGGGCTACCCTTCATTAGAGAATTGGAACATTCCTGACATATTCTGGGCTACATTGGAGCAAGGCCAGCATAACCAGTGGGGTTATAAAGTCAAGTCCGACGTCTCTGCAAGTACCCATCTCATCGGCTTTCTTACGATGTGGTTGAGTACCTACCTGTTGTCGGTCTGCGAATCTAACAGCGGCATGAGGCTAGGGATGTATGTCATAGCGGCCAAATTATCATAAGGGAACCACATAGGGCTGGATACCCCTATTGTAGCAAAAATCTACCGGTGTTTATTGCACGTGTACACCGGGAAGGCGCCATACCGAATTTTAGGGTCATTTCAAGTGTTGTGAGGGTGGATTGCAGCACACTTCAACTCTTATGCCGTGCTAAGTGGAGAGGCTCCTGAAGGCCGATTTCGATCATTCATTCAGACTGTTTCTAGTATCCGACCTTTATCTCTGAAATATGGCGAACCCTGAAGAATCTGAACATACTGGGAGAGTTTAACTTCTTCCCATACGGTGATCCGCCAACTGGAACGTTCGTTGACAATGGCCAAGGTAATGACGACCAAAGGTCATACATGATTGGATTCAGAGACAGCGTACTGGCAGCCCATATTGACAGTGAGATCATATGTGAGGTCTATGCTCCATATTGATTTGTCCGTCAGTAGAATTGTCTACAAAAGCCAAATGTCTCTCCCCTCACACACGTTTGGTTTGAGAAACACCCGATGGTGGCCCAACAATTTTGAATTCTCATGGCCTAAGGTATCCCAAGCGTCGATCAAGCTACCGCCGTCAGGTGCATCCATCGGGCTAAACTCCGAGTACGCCAGCGCTTGGATTTCTTTCTACCTTCAAGGGGCGTTGACAGCAAGCGTCCCTCGAGAAGAGGCCACAACAACCGCTAGGCGTGGCAAGCGCGAAAGGAAGGTTCAGCCCAGGGGTGACGATACCGAAGCTCCAAAGTCTTCAAAACAATCTCGAGCAAGGGCCACAGAGTAAACCAGAGTTGAAAAGGCCACATTTTCCAGGCCGAGGCGGTTTAGTCGTCACCGTCGGGAGAAGACCCAAGCTCCAATTGCCCAGTCTCCTGTTAGAGTAAAGAGGCCTGAAAGGGCTTTAAAATCAAAGAATGTCGGGTCTTCCTCGAAGTCGGTTGCGGCAAATTCGAATTATGTGCGGCCCTTGACGATCCAAGCTTGGAAAGTCGTAACTCACGACATTAGAGATTTGTGGGTATTTCTCCAAGCCAGCGTACAGATCCTGCAGGTTGAGGATATCCGAGCACCTCCTGATCTTCACCCTGACGCCAATTTTGCTGAGAAGGCGCAATATATTCAGGAGCTAAAGATGCTGATATATGTCACCGACGATCGGATTCCAGCAACAAAGCGGGTGGAAGATATGATAAATCGAGGTGCTACTGAAGGGGTGGATGATGAAGAAACCGATGAATGGAGCGACTTCATTGATATGTTAGTGAGGTATCTCTCTTTTTTCCCTTATCCTTTCTCTCCCTCATCCATCATCATTTATTTTGAGGGGATTTATCTTGCAGTTGGGAGGAGAAAAAGGGGTACCAAGGGTGGCGCTTGAGTCACCAAAATATGGACCGACAAGCACCCCCATCGGAGTGGGGAGTGACACTCCTGACTCCTCAAGACTATCCTCGGGTCAGAGGATGATGGAGGAGATGGCGGGTCTGCTCAACTGCCACCTCCAGTACTCGTAACAGAGAGAACCAACACGGGCCCCTCACCGTCTCAGGGGAAGAAACGAAAGAGGGCAAAGAAGTTGGTCAGGCGTATGCGTCGCAGCAAGTCTTTTTGCTGTCATTTAATCCCATGACTCGTCTGACGTACCCATTTGACTATGCTTGTCATTTGCAGAATTTGTTTCACTCTCCTCCCTCAAGGGGTTCGGCACTGATCATTCGAGTACAGAGGGGGACATTTCGGATGAAGCACAGACTCGTGCTGGTGAATCCATCCCTTTGACAGAAGAAGTGTCGAGATACGAAGTCGTGTCCGCTCCCGTTACTGTAGAAAGGGAGGAGGGTCCTGGTGATGTCAGATGCACGTCATAAGGTGTCATGTAC
This sequence comes from Viscum album, assembly GCA_963277665.1. Taxonomy (NCBI): domain Eukaryota; kingdom Viridiplantae; phylum Streptophyta; class Magnoliopsida; order Santalales; family Viscaceae; genus Viscum; species Viscum album. Next base: position 1,033,414,303 of record OY728122.1, on the reverse strand, counting down.
CCCAACTGGTGAGGATGGTGCGAGGCGTGAGGCCTTATATAATGAACTAATGGAATTTGAGGATACTTTGAAAAATATTAATATTTCTGCCTCTCTGGAGGAGTTCCGGGACTTTGATAGGGAATTGGACGGACATGAGTTTTCTCTTTCTTATGTTTTCAAACACGGTCGACCTCCTTACGTTTGATGTCTTACACGACCAAGGCATCAAAGTTCATCCTGCTCCCATTGCTAAGCGAATGGTTGAGGGCCCCAAAGTGGGAGATTCTCAAGAGCCCTCCATCCCGGTTTCTGGGCAAACTCGGGAGAATGTTCCTTGTCAGGAGATCCTTACTCAAAGAATTGAGACTGGGGGTGTGGCGAAGGCATCAATTCCAACAGCTGATCCATCAATGGGTGAATATTATTAACTGCTTTGATTGTCTCTCTGCCCTTTCTACCCGTTACCCCCTGATGTGAATGATGGGTTCTATCTGTTATCCAGTGTCATCGACTTCGGCGGTCGAGCCTGAGGGAGGAGCTTCCATGCCCATTCAGCCAACAGCAAAAGGCGAAGCTGATACTATTTTAGAGGGAGTGGAGCAGGGTGCCTCATTGAGTGCGTTGATCCCAAAGTACATCTCTCCCTTTGAAAGTGGTTCCGAGTCAGACTTGGAGGCACAGGATGCCTTACGCACCTCACGCCGTTCTGTCTGGCGAGATATCTGGAAGATAATTTCGGAGACACCTCTTGAAGACCTGTCATCACAACTTCACTGACTTCCAACCATGTTTGTCATTTTGGGGTACGGCGAGTTTGATTACAGCGCGATCTGCAATGTTGTGAAATTGATCATTCGGCAACGGGAAGAGGAGCAAAGATTGCAGCAGGCTGAGGCGCAGATAGTAGGCCAGTTTGAAGACCTCAGAGCTGTTGTATCTTAGGCGGAGCTCAGTCATGCCAAGGAGGTGGAGGAGGATCAGCGTTACATTGATGAGAAATCTCTCCAAATGGTGCGCCTTCAAAAAGAATTAGATGTCTTGAAGGAAGAGATTGTCCAACTCCACCAATCCTTGAAGAGGGTCTTAGCACAAGAAAGAGATTTTGTTGCTGTGGAGAAGGAGAAACTTCGTCATGCTCAGGAGGTTGTTGCCACAAAATTGGTTGGGTTTCGGAAAACTGCGAATAATGCTCGAGCCATAGTCCAACAGATCAAATCCTATATCGAGGAACACCTGTAAAACTTGGCGGAGAGAATCTAGCATGTGGAAGTTCCTTCGCATTTTAAAACATGAATGAAAAGGATTTTTTTTTTTTTTTGTTCCTTGATCATCTGTTTTTGTGTTCCTATCCTTATTGTAAGTGTAACATAACACTGAAAATGACTCCTTTGATTGAATGTCATTGTATCAATGAATTGGAATTACAACAATAAAAATGAGAAGACTCTAATTTTTGACTAAGTCTTTAGACCTAGCCAGCATAGTTCGACTGTTGCTAGGATCATATGACAAACCCTAAAAACTTTGTTTTTTTGCGTCATCGCCCTAAGTTTTGCCTATGTCAAATATGAAAGACTTAGTGGGCGAGACTTGGATTTTTCTTAAGCTGCCCTTTGCGGGTTTTCAACCAAACAAGCTCTACCCCTCTTTCTTTTCATTGCTCAATTTTTTCCTAAACCATACGGAGTACACATCTAGTGAGTAGAGACTCGACTTTTACCCAGGGTGTCCTTTTGTGGGTTTTCAACCTGGCGAGTACAATGTCTCCTTTCGTGGGAAGTTTAAAGTGTTACAAGTCGGACTAATGCAACTAGTGTTTTAGGTCGAACAACTTTGACCGTGAGTTATGGAATGACGACCCAAGCAGGGCTTGCTGGTCGAGAATGTTCCGACATTCTTTAGATACATGGAAGGAGAATTTTGAGTCATGATTTTGTGATTTCCGGATCTAAAACATGATATGAAACAAGTATGCAAGGAATGACCATGGACCATGTTTGAAAATCAGTTTCCAGCACGATATTGTCAGGGGTTACAGAGATAGAAAAGGTTTCTCCTGAGGACGAATGTGCCTCTGATCGACAGGCCTTTTGGGGGCGATTTATGCAATGTCAAACTAGGGCGTATTAATGCATAGTCAAAACAAAGGTGTTCTCAGAAATCAAACATTCTAGCACCGATGGCCAGGGAGTTTATGAAGATCTGGATTTCTCAAGACCACGGAAGGTGGTTTGTGAAGGGAATGTGTCTGAGAATGAAGGGAGCATATGGGTTGGCACTGGCCACGAATGAGAAATTGCTCCTACAAAAATTTGGTTTGTATGTAGAGGGGGCATTCTGTTTCGATTGCAAAGGGGGGTCCTAAGAGAAATCCAGAACCTCCCTCCCAGATCGGGGTTGTGCCCATGAATAGAGGAGCACAAACATTTTGGTTGTTGTGGCAGCTGGGTCTAGAATGGAGGATCTAGGCATCACTACGTGTCTTGATGGAATAAGCATCAAGTTGTACGTAGTTCTTTGGGGTAATGCGATGGATAACCAACATCAGGAGAAAAGGCTCCTCTCTGGCAAGGGTTGAATCATCATGCAGTTTAATGTCGTGCGACCAGGACATGGACCATGAAGTTTAACGTCTTACGGAACAGATGTTTAGGGCTACAATTTAAGGTCGTTTAGCTTGGATCGAGAGATTAGCGATTTTCCCTTTCACAGTGATCTGACCAAGAATGTTCCATCATTTTCAGGCGTGAAGGAGGAAGGTTCAAGCTGTAATCTAGGGGCTTCTGAATCCGAGAAGTGGTACGGGGAAAGTATGCAAGGAATGACCGCAGACCATGTTCAAAAAGCGGTTTCCAACATAATGTTGTTTGGGCTTACGGAGACAGAAGAGGTTTCTCCTGAGGATGAATGCGCCTCTGGTAGACAGGTCCTTTGGTGGGCGACTTATGCAAAGCCAAACTAGGGCGTATCAATGCATAGTCAAACAACGACATCCTCTGGTTGACAGGTCCTTTGCTGGGCGACTTATGCAAAGCCAAACTGGGACATATCAATGCACAGTCAAAACAAAGGTGTTCTCAAGAATCAGACATTCAATCATCGATGGCCAGGGAAAGCTTATGGAGATTCGGATTTTCCCAGACACAGAGTTTGGTTTGTTTAAGGAAAGTTACGGAAGGAGCATTTCATGTCGAAATCACGCAAGAATGGGAAGAAATGTTTCCTACGCGGGTTCGACCCATACTCAAGGGGATTTTTTTTTACATATTGCGGTTGGGCTCAAGACATAGGATCCGAGCGTCGCTACGTATCTCATCAAAGCGAGAATGAAGCCACACATAGTTCTAAGAAAGATTTTTTGCACTGATCGAATTCTCGTGTGTAGAAGAAAAAAAATTTTGAATACTAGCTCACCAACGGAGTGAGAACCCGTACTGGACCCTCTTATACGGATCTGACTCGTACATAGGAAGTGGGGGCATTTTTTTATTACGGCTGAATCGGGATGTAGAATTTGGACGTCACTACGTATCTCGTCAAAGCAAGAATCAAGCCACATGCAATTCTTGAATTTACGTCATACAAGAAACGTTAACCATTCAGTTTAACGTCGTGCGTTAAGGAAGTTTGGTGTGCCTTTTAAGGTTTTGCATCGAGGAACATGATAACTCTGACGTGAACTGATAAGCCTTGATCATGCGGGAAGCCTTTACCAAAACTCCTAAGCACACGTGATCTATGCTCGGTGTGAGAAACAGGAGTGGTAAAGGTTTCTCTTACCACACGGAGGCGATTAAAAGGACAGGGGCATTTGATCTTGTGGTGGTTGGACCAGGATATAAGATCCGGACGTCGCTACGTATCTCAATGGAATGAGAATCAAATCGTACGTAGTTCTGGAAAACCATGCAGTTTAACGTCGTACGGTAAGGACGAAGGTTAACCGATGTCATGGAAACGATGAGTGACATAAGGCATACCAGACCAAGGATATTCCGACACACTTCGAACGTGAATAATGATGTAAAATGATATAGAGGATAACCCAATATCCAAAATATCTCTCTAAGGGAGGCCTTGAGGTTATTTTATGATGAATAATAAAGACCACAAGTCCGATATGAGGTCTACCTAGCTTGAACACATAATTAAAGAAAACAAAGCAAACACTTCCCCTCAAACTAGACATACCCAGCTTGATTACAAAACAAGACGAAACAAAATAAATCATCTGCAATCGCAGCTCCCTCTTGAGATGAAAATGATGGATGATGTTGTTGAAAAAGATGTGCCAATGAGGCGCCGGGAAAGTCGCACAGGCGGGCCGGTCGACGAGGCACCGGGAAAGCCGCACAGGCGGAGCCGGTCGACTAGACGTCGGGAAAGCCGCACAGGCGGGCCAGTCGACGAAGCGTCGGGAAAGCCGCACGGGCGGGCCAGTCGATAAAGCGTCGAGAAAGCCACATAGGCGGGGCCGGTCGATGGCGCACTGGGAAATCTCTGCGCGGGAGGGGCAGCTATAGGGTTTCGGGAAGGAGGCGCAGCCGGCAGAAGGCACGCGCCGCACAAGGGGACGAGCGATCGGGGTAGAGGGGGTTGTCGTGGATGTTGGAGAAGAAAAGATGCGCAGGTGAGGCCGACCAGATCTGGTCGGACGGGAGGGACTAGCGGAGGCCGGCCAAGCCAGGCAGGAGCTCGCCGGAGCTGAGGTTCCTGCTAATGTCGACGAACCGCAGGCCGATCAACTGCGAGATGGCATCGAGAAGGCTGCAAACAGGTGCAGCAGAGATCGGGGAGTCGGGGTTTCCGTGGAGGAGCCGCGTAGAGGCGAAGGAGTCGCGTTGTAGCAGAACGTCGCGTTGTAGCAGAACGTCGCGTTGTAGCAGAACGTCGCGTTGTAGCAGAACGTCGCGTTGTAGCAGAACGTCGCGTTGTAGCAGAACGTCGCACAGGGGCTGTTGGATCTGTTGCACAAGAGAATCGGGAGGCGCGACGCGATAGGGAGTGCCGACGCGGGAGGTGCCGATGGGAATGATCGGAGAGGAGAGTCGGCACGAGGGGGTGGCCGACACGGGAGATGCCGACACAACTTAGGGAGGAACGGCGTTGGAGGGTCGCGGGCAGAAGACCGCGGGCGGGAGGGCCGCCGTCGGGAGGGAGGAACGGCGCTGGAGAGCCGTGGGCGAAGCGCAGCGGATGGAAGGCGTCGGCGACGGGAGGCTGCCTTGGAGGAGCAGCGGAGGGGGCGGCCGACTCATTCGGTTGGGATCCGCCGCCCCCGACGGGGGAAAATCCTTAGTGTCGACCGAGAAAAAAAAGAGACGGGGAGGGAGGGGTAGGGTTTAGAGAACCTCTTTTGATACCATGTAAAATGATAGAGAGGTGAACCCAATACCCAATATACCTCACTAAAGGAGGTCTTGGGGTTATTTTATAATGAATAGTAAAAACCATATAAAACCACAAGTCCGATGGAGGACGCAGACTCCAACGAAGTAAATTATAAATCAAGATCTTGGGGGATCTTGGATCAGGAGAAGTGATATGAGACAAGTACGCACGGAGTGATAGCGAACCGTGTTCAAAAAGCAGTTTCCAGCACGATGTTGTCGGGGCTTATGGAGATAGAAAAGGCTTCTTCTAAGGACGAATGTGTCCCTGGTTGACAGGCCTTTTGGGGGCGATTTATGCAAAACCAAACTGGGGCATATCAATGCATAGTCAAACAACAGCATCCTCCTCTGAAAACTATGATATGCCTACTCTGTTTCTTCTAATCTATATTGAATATAGATTTCAAACATGCGTAATTAAACTCGCCTTGTACTACGTTTTTAACCTCTTAAATTAGAAATAGAATGCAATCACAGTATACATGCAAAGTAATTCCAATGTCAAATAATCAAAAGAATAAAGAGCAATAGCACTTACGCCTTCCTAAACCATGTAAGAAATCAATCATTCCAGCTCTGCCCGCAAATTTTCCAAATGCAAGGAGTCGCCTCCCATGGTCCCCAACAATAAGTTCATAATCATACAACGACACCCTTTCTGATAATATCTACAAAGCATACAAATTTTATGAAATAGAAAGTTAATCACGAAACAAAGTCATCGGATGGCAGCAACTTATGATGATCAAACTGGACAATACAATACCTTATCTAACAGTGGCATGTTTTCTTTTTGTGCTTTGTGAGTGTGTGAGAAGAAGCAATAAGCTCTATCTGGAAAAATCATTTCCAACTGCATCAAAGTCACATCATCATTGATAATGCCGCCAAAATATAGAACAAGGGAGTGAGGGAGGGAGGGAGAGAATCCACAAAGGATTTAAGCACCACAGGTTGTTTGATGCCCACAATGAGACCACATTCTGACAAGTCATCTGATATGTCACAGCCAACATCCTCATAAACTGCATCATGAAAAATGCGCTTTGTTGATGGTTGCACAATAATACGAGCAACTCCAGTTTCACCCTTGCCACCATGAAGAAGTCGGGCACAATGTGTCGGTGTTAGAGGCACTCTCCTCTCCCACTTATTTGAAGACTCTGAAAGTATTCCAACAACTCCATTTCCAATCATGTTTCCCTGACAGACATTGTTTCACCACCAATCAGAACCCAGTGAAGATTGGTATAATTGGTCATTCAAATCACATCGTTAATGGATTTTATTGTGTATTTAATATTGTGTCCTTTTTTTAATTATTTTGTGCCCTAGCTTGATCCTTCGTTATACCAACAGTGCAGATTATTGATTCATACTGAAAATTGATGGCATCTGGAGAGTCTCTCGTGTCAATTAAAATGTTTATAATCACAAATAAAATAGTTAGACATGTCGTAGCAGTGAAACCTAACTCCATGCAGCGGCTTCCAGGTATTTTTGTTTTCTAAAAAAATGTATATCGCGAGATTTCAAATTCATAGGTTCAGTTATAGGGATTCAAGACAGGGGGGTCCTAATACTATGAACACTAAGACCCTGTTAGTGTGTAATACTCTCTTAAAAGTATATTTTCCATTTTATTAGAGGCAAAAACGGAACAGAGAAAAATAAAACAGTATCATAATCTGCACTTAAGCGTCTGTGGGGATACAGGTACATAAGCGTAACGTGCCTAAAATTCATTATGCGCTTCTTCTGCTAAACATTGATTCTGTGATGATCTAGCTAAAGAAGCAGTTATAAAACCATTTACTGTGACGGCGTAAAGCGTTGAATTCCTCGGTATGACAAGGAACTGAATAATTTGTATTATAAACTATATAAAAGAAAAAGTTGCAAACGGAAGCCCTGCGAGATTCGTAATGGGCATGATTGTTCACAATTACGGTTTGAAAATGTCAAATGATGGAGATTCTGTAGTAAGGCCGCTAGAACAAATTGAAACCGTGACTGATGAAGGAGCAGCCGATCAACTGATGAAATTCAAAAACAATTACGAAAGCCGATCAGACGATCAAAACAAGAAAGCAGTGGGATATCGAGTCAAAAAAAATCGGAAAGAAGGCAGTGGCAATAAAAACAAACAGGAGGCCCAGAATCCTGAAAATCTTCAGAATATACTGCCAAGCTTTTTCAGGAAGGCAAGTAATCTTCGGGAGGACCAGCATCGTCTGCTGTCCGCGGTGGTGAGAGGATTGGGTAACTGGAAACCGAAATTTTATTATTATTACTGTTAATATTATTTAATAAAAATTGTTCGATGTGGCCAGGACTTCGTCGCTGTCCAACGTTGCAGAGAAAGCGATGAGATTTTTGCTAACAGCCCCGCTGACATCCGCAGAACGCAAACGTCATTAACCGACTTAAATTGAGCCCCAATCAGAATGGAAATCAGCCGATGCGGATGATATGACCAGGTATGAATGTGATGGTTATGACTATTCCGACATGTAATCTCGTCCTCTTTATCTTGTTTGTTTCTGCACTTTTCTTTTTATTAATAAATTTGATGTCCAATCGTGCTTGGATCTGACTTCTGGGATATATTAGGCGTCCGGTTGTTGGATTCCTCAATCCGAAGTCTGAATTACAGAATTAAATTAGCCTGTTCTCACTTCTCACTCCCGAGTGTCTCACCATCATATCACAAAATCTTCATTCATTACTTTTCAAGGTACCTTCAGCGAAATTAAGTGCACTATCTATGATTCACGACTGTAAATCAAATGATATCATATAATATCGAAGGTCTAGACCTCATTCATCTATGGGTGCTCCCAGATTATTTTCACAATTTAGCTTTAAGATCGTCTCATGTTGAGGAATACCTTCTGAATGTATTTTCTTTGGCCTATATTTTTCTTGAATATAGCTGGAATACGAGAGATTGGCTTCCCTATTGATCTTCTGAAACAAATCCTTGAACGATCTTTTCTGTCACTTTAAAATAATTGGTTTCTGAGAGATCGTCTGTGTAAAGACCCATAAAATTCAAGGAAATTTTTTTCTTAATTTTCTTTGGGATTTTACAAAAACGCAGTTTTCAGACGGCACTTGATTCTGAGGCCCGGTGTGCCCGGAATTTCTATCCGAAGTTTAGCTCGGGTACGTTCAGTGAACGAACGAGCGAGAATTTCTAACTTTTGAACCGGTGCTCGAAATCGAATTCAGAGGGCACCGATGGAACCGTAGCGCCGGTAATTGCTTAGGAACACCTGTTCCGGAGTTGCGTTTTCACGAGAGTTGATAATTAAAATTGTGGAAGTTAAAAATAAAAATTTAACAACAATTTTTATTTTTACTCTAAGTGTTTAATCCTTTGGATGGAAGTTGGGTAACTACCCAACCTCCCTTGGGAGGTTATGAGGGTGGTGGGGCCCACACGAACCCCACCCCTTCATATCATCTAACCCCCTCAACTCACCATTAATAATGTTAACTTAAGTTTATTAAACTTATGGAATTAATGAAGTGAGTTAATGTGAGTTTTTGAAATTCAAACTCTTGAATTTCAAAAGCCATGTTGAGTTAATAAATTAAGTGTGACTTAATTTATTTTTGGGTTAGTTCCTTTGATGCTTGAGAGGAATTGGGGGAAAAAGAAGGCAAGGAGCTAAGGAAGTCTTGAGTTCTTCTTTCTCTTTGACGAAGAACGCGAAGGACGAACGATCTCCGACGTGGAACGCCGAGCCCTCGGAGACCGTCTTCCGCGACACCGACCCGCGACGCGACGTCTTCTTCCACGACGTTTTTCTTTCTGCGACGTCTCTTTTCGCGACGGTTTTCCGCGACGAAATCTACGTCAACGTTTTCGAATCCTCGCTTCGCGACGCCGACGTTCGTCATCTCTTTTATCAAGGTAGGGGATTATTTAATTATTTTCGTCCGTGATTTCTAGTTTGTCGTTCTTCGTGGATATACGACTAAATGTTATCGAATAACGAGAGGGGGCCGGACCGCTCAAACACGGCCGACCCTCCTCCAATTTTGAATGTTGTTTCAAATATGGTTGGGACGGAATGACGTGGTGTCGTTGCACCACGCGGGAATCGTACGACAAGGTAATGCGCGGCGCTGTCGCGCCGCGCCGTGAAGTTGAACAAGGACGCGACGCCGTCACGCCGCGTCGAAGAAAACCGAAGACACCGCGGCCGAAGCGGGGCCGCGGCGGAAGGGCGCGGTGCCGTCGCACCGCGCCGGACGAACCAAGCCGCGACCGGTTCCGGGCCGCGGCGGAGCAGGGTGACCGGCGGCCGGTTCCAGGCCGCCGGTGTCGGCAAAGGAGAAGGACTGGTCGTCGCCAATCCTTGTTGGCAGAACCGGCCGGCCGGTGCGGGCCGGCCGGCCTACAAACGACCCCCAATTAAATGGGGGGTCGCGGTTACACCAGGGGGGCAGCCCCCCCCCCCCACCGTTGGTCGAGCTGGCCAGCGCGCTGGGCGTGCTGCGCCCAGGCCGGGCCGCGCCGGGCTGGGCCGACCCGGACCCGGGGCGGGTCGACCCGGTTCGGGCCGACCGGGGGGTCTCGGGCCGGGTCGGTCCGGGCCCGAAACCCCCGTTTTCGGACCGTCTTCGGTCTTTTACCCATAACTTGGGCTACGGACCTCTGATCGACGCACCGTCAGTTGCGATGCGATCCTTGAGTCGAGACGGTCGTTTTGGTATATCACACTCAAGGTTTCGGGTTACTTTGAGTTCGGCCGGGTTGGTTCGTACACAAAACCAACCGGACCCTCGGAGCGGAAACGCTCATATCTTGAGCTATGGACGTCCGATTGACGTGCCGTCGACTTTGTTGGATTCCTCTCAGTGAGACGGATCTTTTGGATTACTCCGCCCGAGGTTTGGACGTAGGTGGAGTACGGTCGGGTTGGTTTTGCCTTAAAAACCAACCGGGTCCTTGGGACGAAAAAGCCAACAACTCTCAGACCGGGCGTCCGATTGACGCGCCGTCTGCGACGTTGAGTTCCTGTTGACGATACGAAACTTTTGGATACATCAACTCTGGACTATGTGTCAGTTGATGTATCAGCCTCTCAGCTCGTGGAGCGGACCCTCCCGAACGAGCTTGCTGTGTGCGGGAACCCTAGAGCTGGCTGCGACTGCTACTGTGACTGTGACGACGACTGTGCAGAGATCCTCAGTGGATTCGACGACGGCGACTACAGCACTCAGCGATCCTGTGTGGATCAGTGCTACCGATCCTGTGTGGGTCAGCGCTCAGCGGTTCTGTGTGAGCCAGCGCCTACAGATCCTGTGTGGGTCCGATCCTGTGTGGGACATTGCGGGGGTTAGTGCCTATCGATCCTTTGTGGATCCGATGACTTAGATGGATCAGTGATCATCTCTATCATCTTTCGAAGAAGTATACCTGTGTGAGCTGAATCCTGTTTTACTTTCCTGTGTGGATTGTGTTGTGCTATCCTGTGTGGATTTACGTTTTTCTTTCCTGTGTGGGTTGTGTTGTGCTATCCTGTGCGGATTTACGTTTTTCTTTCCTATGTGGATTGGGTTGTACTTGGGCTCAGATGTTGGAGCCGAACGAGAATTGATGACTTAGGTATATGTATGGGCATATACCTAAGCATCATCGGATGATACTTCGTGATTTACCTTTCCTTTGTGGTTTATCCTTTGTGGATACTGGGAGACCTTCGGGGGTCTCGGGGTCCCTACTGAGTAACTTATACTCACCCCTGCACGGGCTATGCCCGCACTACGTTGTGTTGGTTGCAGACGACGGACAACGTTGATCGTGGTTGAGGCTTGCAGAGCAGGACGGTACCTGGAGGTGGACCACTGGGCGGGACATACTCGGAGCGGACGGCGGGACCCGAGGAGCAGTGGAACTATCTGTACCCACCCTTCAGGTGGGATTCCCAGTGGACAGCTCGTCGTTGCGGCTTTACTTTTCAGTTGCTATTTTCCCTTTCCAGTTGTACTTTACTTTCAGATTGAGTTTGTATACTGGCCCACTTACTTTCCGCACTTACTGTTGTACTCTGTTTTTACTTAGTGTTTACTTCTGTCTGCTTACTCTGTGGTGTTTGTTGTTACTTTACAAAGGCAATGTCTTCCCTTTACCGGGTTTTACGCCTTGGTGCTAGTCGCCAGCCCCTGGCCTATGGAAGGCGGGCTTGGGGTAGTCACGGCACGGGCCCCGAGGACGGGTCGTGACGAATTGGTATCAAAGGAGTTCGGTTCTACTGCAGAACTTGAGACTCTGATCTTTTTCTATGTGAAGCAATAGTGTTTAGCGTATTGGGTGTGGTTATCAGTCCAGGGAGTCCAGTGTTGGTGCGGCGGCCGACGTATCCGTACACCAGGACCCTGACTTCTGATTCCCGACTTAATGCACGAAAACATTGATTGCATGTGTGTTTCAAGTTTTCTTTGTGATTACTTTATATCAGCTCACCAGGTATACTGTTCTGACCGTGGTGCACCTGTTTCCTTTTCAGGATGGCCCCACGACGGCATCCAGCTAGGGTTCCGAGAGTTGAGCGTGACGACAGCCCACCGAGCGACGAGGCCTCGGTCCAGAGCCCTTTGTCAGCAGTGGCACCAACGGTAGCTCTACTCGCCGAGCCACCGATGCTTCCAACCCCAGCCGCTGACGATGCACGTCGCCTTAGTGCACTGCATGAGTTCCAGCGCGAGCGACCGCCCAGGTTCCGCGGGGAGACGGACCCCCAGACATCCGAGGACTGGCTGGAGGTAGTGGTGAGAGTTTTCAGGTTAGTGAGGACACCAGCAGACCTCATGGTGATCCTCGCAGCAAGCCTACTGCACGCAGTAGCGGGCCGATGGTGGAGCTTGATGCTCCAGGTGCACGATGAGACATCTCTTCTCTGGACGGACTTTGAGAGCCTCTTCCGCTCAGAGTTCGTCCCATCCACCCTCCGTGCGGTGCGCATCCAGGAGCTTCTTCAGCTGCGGCAGGGCAGCATGACGGTCGCCCAGTACTCGGCGAGATTTACTGATCTATCGCGCTACTCGACAGACATGGTACGAGACCCATTCTTCCGGGCCCGGACCTTTGAGCAGGGATTGAGACATGAGATCAGGGCATCGCTGATCTCCCTCAGCATTCCGACTCTGACAGGAGTACTGGAGCGGGCCATTTTGATCGAGAGCTTTCTTGCTGAGTCTACACCAGCGCCAAGACCCACCGCAGGGCGACACGTAGCAGAGTCTTCTGCAGCAGGCAGTCGACGGATGACTCATGGGTCCAGGCAGACCAGACCCTCAGGCAGACGACCTCAGGACACTGGCTCAGCAGTGTGGGGCACACAATGCGGAGCCAGTCTTTCGAGAGGCAGGCAGTGCTACTCATGCGGCGGGCAGGACCACATGGCTCGTGATTGACCGACCCGCCGTGCCGAGGAGCAGCAGACGGTTGAGGGACCACCGAGGCAGAGGCAGAGGGTCGACCATGGCGGTCTGCAGGGAGCAGGCGGACGAGGCAGAGGAGCTGGCCGAGCAGCAGGTGGTGGGCGACGCTTTGAGGCTTTACCACCACCACCACCAGGAGGTCTACCCCGGCCACAGGGAGCTGGCGGGCAGAGACAGGCACAACTCCAGGCAGCAGAGGCCTACGACCATGGCGCGCCCGAGATGATTCGAGGTACTATCTGTGTCTATTCCACCCTTGCTGCAGTTCTTATAGACATAGGAGCGAGTCACTATTTCATAGCCGCTGCCCTTGTTCAGAGCTCGGAGATTCCGACAGAGCCGTTGGCTCGATCCTTACGGCTAGAGACTCCTACGGGAGCAGACTCGACGATTATGCACTGGTGCCGGCAGTGTGAGCTTACTCTAGGAGGCGAGAGCTTCGGCTGGGATCTTCTTGTAGCGGCGTCGAGGCCTTACGACGTCATCTTGGGCATGAATTGGTTGTCTACAGTCCATGCACAGATTGACTGTATTAGGCGCAAGGTACGATGTGTACGCACCGATGGGAGCAGGTTCACCTTCACCGGCGAGAAGGGAGCCTTTGCAGCACATGATGGACTTCCACGGAGGAGAGGACAACCCATCACTCACCAGTTGGCTAGCCTTATCCTAGGAGCTGTTGACGTGCGGAGTCCTGGTTTTCCTGCAGTGGTGGATCAGTATGCGGACGTTTTCCCCGACGACGTTCCAGGGCTACCTCCTCGCAGAGAGGTAGACTTTTATATCGACCTGTACCCTGGGACAACCCCGATATCGACTCCAGCATATCGGATGGCCCCCATCGAGCTTCGAGAGCTACGAGTACATTTGGAGGACTTGCAGGGCAAGGGATTCATCCGACCCAGTGTTTCACCCTGGGCTTCCCCGATTTTGTTCGCCAAGAAGGCGGACGGGAGCTTGCGACTTTGTGTCGACTATCGTCGCCTGAACCAGGTGACAGTGAGGAACAAGTATCTACTACCAAGGATTGATGACCTCTTTGATCAGCTCAAGGGAGCACGGTGGTTCTCGAAGATAGACCTCAGGTCAGGCTATCATCAGCTCAGAGTTCGAGACGAGGACGTGTAGAAGACGACCTTCAGATGTCGGTATGGCCACTATGAGTTCTTGGTTATGCCATTTGGCGTAACCAATGCTCCAGCGGTGTTCATGGCCCTCATGAACAGGATCTTTCAGCCATACCTCGATCGATTTGTCGTGGTCTTCATCGACGACATTTTGATTTACTCGACGACTGAGGAGGAGCACGCCTACCACTTGCGGGTTATACTAGAGACACTCCGAGAGCATCAGCTTTATGGAAAGCTCTCGAAGTGTCAGTTCTGGATACGTGAGGTCTACTTCTTGGGACACGTCATCTCTGAGCCGGGAGTTGCAGTGGGTCCTATGAAGATTGAGGCAGTGCTAGCTTGGGAGCCACCCAGGAGCGTGATGGAGGTACGGAGTTTCTTGGGACTAGCTGGATACTACCGGAGATTTGTGTCAGACTTCTCCAGAGTTGCGGCACCACTCTCATCTTTGACGAAGAAGGGGAAACCCTTTGTGTGGTCAGACAGATGTCAGCAGAGCTTCCAGGAGCTGAGACAGAGATTGACCAGCGCACCTATCTTGAGGTTGCCTGAGGAGGGAGTAGGGTACGTAGTCTACTGCGATGCATCAGGGATCGGACTTGGATGTGTCCTGATGCAAGAGCGGGCCGTGATCGCCTATGGATCACGTCAGTTGAGGCCGCATGAGCAGAACTATGCTACCCATGACCTGGAGTTAGCAGCAGTGGTCTTCGCTCTGAAGACATGGCGACACTACCTGATGGGTGAGCACTTTACAGTCTTTTCTGACCATCAGAGTCTCAGATACATCTTCTCTCAGAAGGATCTGAATCTGAGACAACGGCGATGACTCGAGTTCCTCCAGGACTATGACTTTGAGATAGTCTATACTCCTGGGAAGGGAAACGTGGTAGCTGATGCCCTCAGCAGGAGGACGGGCATTCAACTACTTGAGGAGGCGACAGAGCAGCTAGCCTCTTTGTAGATATCCTTCATGGATAGAGATGGAGTAGCCTTCCTTCAATCTCTTACAATCACTCCTTCACTACTGCAGCGGGTCAGAGAGGCACAACGTGGGGATACTGACTGTGAGACACGGCGTGCACAGATATCCTCAGGACAGGAACCTGATGGTTTCTCCTTTGGAGCAGAGCACGACATCCTTTTCAGAGGACGTACCTTGGTACCAGTTTCTTTACGGGAGGAGGTGATGAGAGAGTTTCACACTTCTCCTTTAGCGGTACATCCTGGAGTGGAGAAGATGTACCAAGATCTCAGATGACAGCATTGGTGGCCGGGCATGAAGAAGGTTGTGGTAGAGTTCGTTTCTCGATGCCTCACCTGCCAGCAGGTGAAGGCAGAGCATCAGGTACCAGCAGGCTTGGTACAACCTTTGGAGGTCCCAGAGTGGAAGTGGGATGACATATCTATGGACTTCGTGACTGGACTTCCATGCACTTCCAGAGGTCACGACTCCATCTGGGTGATTGTCGACCGACTCACCAAGTCAACACACTTTCTACCCATCAGAGAGCAGGGCTCAATGGAGAGCTTGGGACGTCTCTACGTTCAGGAGATTGTGCGGCTTCACAGTGTGCCATCATCTATCGTCTCCGATCGAGATTCTCGCTTTACTTCCTGGCTTTGGAAGGGGTTGTAGGAGGTGTTCGGGACGCAGCTACGTCTAAGCACTGCCTTTCACCCTCAGACGGATGGTCAGACGGAGAGGACCATTCAGAATCTCGAGGACATGCTCCGCGCATGTGTCCTCGACTTTGGTCGCAGTTGGGAGGACCACCTACCCTTGGTGGAGTTCGTGTACAACAACAACTACCACTCCACCATCGGGATGACACCATACGAGGCGTTGTACGACCAACCTTGCAGATCTCCTTTGTGCTGGACAGACCCTGGGGAGTCAGCACTTGTGGGACCGGAGATGGTTCAGGCCACGACTGAGAAGGTCCAGGTCATCTAGGAGCGAATGAGGACAGCTCAGAGCCGACAAAAGTCTTATGATGATAGGAGGCGGGGGCCACTAGAGTTCGAGGATGGCGACCACTTCTTTTTGCGTGTCTCACCTCGACGTGGATTGCGGAGATTTGGCCGAGGCAGCAAGTTGTCTCCACGCTTCATCGGACCGTTCCAAGTCCTCATCAGGATTGGCGAGGTGGCTTATCGCCTGGATCTACCACCTCAGTTTCACCGGGTGCACGACGTCTTCCACGTATCTCAGCTGAGGAGATACGTGCACGACCCGACGCATATCATTGACCATGGGGAGCTTGACGTTGATGATGGGGCGAGTTTTGCGGAGGTCCCAGTGGAGATCGAGGATTGACAGGAGAGGGTCCAACGTGGACGGTCGATTCCTCTAGTGCGCATTAGATGGCATCACAGGAACCTCCAGGAGAGAACTTGGGAGCGGGAGGCTCAGATGCGTGCTCAGTACCCATATTTGTTTCCCTAGTTTTCGATGTATCTTTACGGGGACATAAATCCCTGAGGTGGGAGTAATGTAAAGACCCGTAAAATTCAAGGAAATTTTTTTTCTTAATTTTCTTTGGGATTTTACAAGAACACAGTTTCAGACAACACTTGATTCCGAGGCCCGGTGTGCCCGAAATTTCTATCTGAAGTTTAGCTTGGGTACGTTCAGTGAACGAACGAATGAGAATTTCTAACTTTTGAACCGGTGCTTGGAATCGAATTCTGAGGGCACCGATGAAACCGTAGCGCCGATAATTTCTTAGGAACACCTGTTCCGGAGTTTCGTTTTCACGAGAGTTGATGATTAAAATTGTGGAAGTTAAAAATAAAAATTTAACAACAATTTTTATTTTTACTCTAAGTGTTTAATCCTTTGGATGGAAGTTGGGTAACTACCCAACCTCCCTTGGGAGGTTATGAGGGTGGTGGGGCCCACACGAACCCCACCCCTTCATATCCTCCAACCCCCTCAACTCACCATTAATAATGTTAACTTAAGTTTATTAAACTTATGGAATTAATGAAGTGAGTTAATGTGAGTTTTTGAAATTCAAACTCTTGAATTTCAAAAGCCATGTTGAGTTAATAAATTAAGTGTGGATTAATTTATTTTTGGGTTAGTTCCTTTGATGCTTGAGAGGAATTGGGGGAAAAAGAAGGCAAGGAGCTAAGGAAGTCTTGAGTTCTTCTTTCTCTTTGACGAAGAACGCGAAGGACGAACGATCTCCGACGTGGAACGCCGAGCCCTCAGAGACCGTCTTCCGCGACACCGACCCGCGACGCGACGTCTTCTTCCACGACGTTTTTCTTTCTGCGACGTCTCTTTTCGCGACGGTTTTCCACGATGAAATCTACGTCAACGTTTTCGAATCCTCGCTTCGCGACGTCGACGTTCGTCATCTCTTTTATCAAGGTAGGGGATTATTTAATTATTTTCGTCTGTGATTTCTAGTTTGTCGTTCTTCGTGGATATACGACTAAATGTTATCGAATAACGAGAGGGGGCCGGACCGCTCAAACACGGCTGACCCTCCTCCAATTTTGAATGTTGTTTCAAATATGGTTGGGACGGAATGGCGTGGTGCCGTCGCACCACGCGGGAATCGTACGACAAGGTAATGCGCGGCGCCGTCGCGCGGCGCCGTGAAGTTGAACAAGGACGCGACGCCGTCGCGCCGCGTCGAAGAAAACCGAAGACACTGCGGCCGGAGCGGGGCCGCGACGGAAGGGCGCGGTGCCGCCGCACCGCGCCTGACTAACCAAGCCGCAACCGGTTCCGGGCCGCGGCGGAGTAGGGTGACCGACGGCTGGTTCTGGGCCGCCGGTGTCGGCAAAGGAGAAGGACCCGACCGTCGCCGATCCTTGTTGGCAGAACCCGGAAGGTCGGTGCGGGCTGGCCGGACAAAGGAAAACAGGGGGAATTAATTCCCCCGGCCGGCCTACCAATACGACCCCCAATTTAAATGGGGGGTTCGCGGTTACACCAGGGGGGCAGGCGCCCCCCCCCCCCCCTTGCCAACGGCTCGGCCATTGGCCGAGCTGGCCAGCCGCGCTGGGCGCGCTTGTGCCCAGGCCGGGACGGCCGCCTGGACCGGTCCGCCAGGCCGGGCCACGCCGGGCCGGGCCGCGCCGGGTCGGGTCGACCCGGTTCAGGCCGACCGGGGGGTCTCGGGCCGGGTCGGTCCGGGCCCCGAAACCCCCGTTTTCGGACCGTCTTCGGTCTTTTTCCCATAACTTGGGCTACGGACCTCCAATCGATGCACTATCAGTTGAGATGCGATCCTTGAGTCGAGAAGGTCGTTTTGGTATATCGCACTCAAGGTTTCGGGTTACTTTGAGTTCTGACGGGTTGGTTCGTACACAAAACCAACCGGGCCCTCGGAGCGGAAACGCTCATATCTTGAGCTACGGACGTCCGATTGACGTGCCGTCAACTTTGTTGGATTCCTCTTAGTGAGACAGATCTTTTGGCTTACTCCTCCTGAGGTTTGGACGCAGGTGGAGTACAGTCGGGTTGGTTTTGCCTTAAAAACCAACCGGACCCCTAGGACGAAAAAGCCAATAACTCTCAGACCAGACGTCCGATTGACGCGCCGTCTGCGACGTTGAGTTCCTGTTGACGATACGGAACTTTTGGATACATCAAATCTGGACTATGTGTCAGTTGATGTATCCAGCCTCTCGGCTCGTGGAGCAAACCCTCCCGAACGAGCTTGCTGTGTGCGGAAACCCTAGAGCTGGTTGCGACTGCTACTGTGACTGTGATGACGACTGTGCAGAGATCCTCAGTGGATTCGATGACGACGACTACAACACTCAGCGATCCTGTGTGGATCAGTGCTACCGATCCTGTGTGGGTCCGATCCTGTGTGGGTCAGCGCTCAGCGGTTCTGTGTGAGCCAGCGCCTACAGATCCTGTGTGGGTCCGATCCTGTGTGGGTCATTGCGGGGGTTAGTACCTATCGATCCTTTGTGGGTCCAACGACTTAGATGGATCAGTGATCATCTCTATCGTCTTTCAAAGAAGTATACCTGTTTGAGATGAATCCTGTTTTACTTTCCTGTGTGGATTGTGTTGTGCTATCCTGTGTGGATTTACATTTTGCTTTCCTATGTGGATTGTGTTGTGCTATCCTGTGTGGATTTATGTTTTGCTTTCCTGTGTGGATTGGGTTGTACTTGGGCTCGGATGTTGGAGCTGAACGAGAATTGATGACTTAGGTATATGTATGGGCATATACCTAAGCAGTGTCAGATGATACTTCGTGATTTACCTTTCCTTTGTGGTTTATCCTTTGTGGATACTGGGAGACCTTCGGGGGTCTCGGGGTCCCTACTGAGTAACTTATACTCACCCCTGCACGGGCTATGCTCGCACTACGTTGTGTTGGTTGCAGACGACGGACAGCGTTGATCGTGGTTGAGGCTTGCAGAGCAGGATGGTACCTGGAGGTGGACCACTGGGCGGGACATACTCGGAGCGGACGGCGGGACCCGAGGAGCAGTGGAGCTATCTGTACCCACCCTTCAGGTGGGATTCCCAGTGGATAGCTCGTCGTTGCGGCTTTACTTTTCAGTTGCTATTTTCCCTTTCCAGTTGTACTTTACTTTCAGATTGGGTTTGTATTCTGGCCCACTTACTTTCCGCACTTACTGTTGTACTCTGTTTTTAATTAGTGTTTACTTCTGTCTTCTTACTCTGTGGTGATTGTTGTTACTTTACAAAGGCAATGCCTTCCCTTTACCGGGTTTTACGCCTTGGTGCTAGTCGCTAGCCCCTGGCCTATGGAAGGCGGGCTTGGGGTAGTCACGGCACGGGCCCCGAGGATGGGTCATGACAGTCTGTCATACTGGTTTGGCCTCCCAAGATTTTACACCGAGTCTTTCACCCACTAATGGTATCAGAGCGCGGGGAGGAGAACAAAGACAGCCAGAGCGCTGCTTCAACAGATTTTTCAGTAAAGAATTTCTGGATCCCATGGTTAGAGGTTTTTATTATGAGCAGAAACGTTTATAAGGAAGGGTACGGTATTACGAGAACAAAGTCAGTCATATTTGTCTTAAAAAGTATCGTCAAATTCCAGAAGCCAGATTGGATTTTGAAAATGAACCTGAAGTAATCGAGTTAGGGCAGAAAGCCTAGACAACTCATGATAAACTTGAGGAACTGAAGGTAGAAATCCGGCGTACAGAATCTCAGCTTCGACAAGCCAAGTGGTTAGTCCAAAACCTATAAAGAACCCTAGGACATCCAGAAGGAAAAGTATTTTGCTTTGAACAATAAAATATCGTTGGAAGATGATATGGAGTCAGAACAAATATCTGAGATATTTGGCAAAGTCTATAAGGGAAAGCTTCAGGAGAAGCTTCCAATCACCCCGATGCCACTCTCTCTGATACGAATCTTCACAGAGATACTGAAAGAGCATGTTTTTCAGGATGATATACTGCAGAAGATGACGCATGACTTTTAGTAGGAGAAGCTCAAGAATATCAGGATGATGTTTCGAGTATTCCTTAAAGTATCCAGGAATACCAGAAGCAGATCCATGATATTATTACTCGGGAGAAATGAGAACTTGGGTATATTGAGCGTGTCTCCAAAAACCTAAATGAAAAGCTCAAGAAAGTTGAAGACCTAAAAGCCAAACTCGAAAATAAGAGGAAAAAGAAAGAGAATAAGTCATCTCCCATCGAAAGACTCGGTGTAAAACATTAGGAAGCCAAGCCAGTATGGAAGACGATCTCCCAGAAACCAATTCCTTGGGAATGACAGAAAGGATCGTTCAAGGATTTGTTTTTAGAAGATCAATAGGGAAGCCAATACCTCACACCTCAGCTATATTCAAGAAGAATACAGGTCAAAGAAAACACATCCAGAAGGTGTTCCTCAACATGGGACGATCCTAAAACTAGACAGCGAAAAGGATCCGGGAGCAGCCATAGATGAATGATTTCTAGACCTTCGATATTATATGCTATCAGTTGGTTTATAGTCGTGGACCATAGATAGTGCACTTAATTTTGTTGGAGCTACCTGGAGAGGTAATGCATGAAGATTCTGGGATATGCTGCTGAGACACTCAGAAGTGAGAACAGTTATCCAGGAATATCTTACATTTCCAATTGAAGTTATACCAGTAGTGGTTGATTTCCTTAAATAGGTTTTTGCGGGAAATTCACTTGTAGATCGGGATGGAGAATTGGTAGAAAAAGCTAGAACAACTTTAACAAGATCCAAATTTGTGACATGTGTTACTTTGAAGAATATCTTTGCGAGTTTCAGCATTGGTATTATCTTCTTGGACCAAGAGATCAGGCATATGCTCTAGATGTCTTTATTTAGAAGCTTCTAGGCAGTTGGCCTGAAATTGTTCAACAAGTGTTAAAGACTCGTCTTTCCCAGAGTGAAGATTTGCAAGACACTCTATGAGTTCGAGCAAAAACAATAAGGCACGTGATAAGACTCTATTGTATGTGAAGGCATGTCTTACAGGCAGGACCGGCCCTGGGGCAAGCCCAGCAAACCCCTGGGCTAGGGAAACTAGAAAGATTTATATTGTACGTATATTATACAAGCATTGTAGCAGTTTGGAAGGGGAAATATTTATGCTCCTGGTCTTGGGAAACAAAATTTATAAGGGTTTTTCGGGCCGGTCCTGCTTAAAGGATGTAAGAAATATGTTATACATGAGTTCTACTTGTTGCCCAAAAGTAGAGGGTGTTGCAGGAAGATATGGGTGTGGTCCAACCAGGTAGGAGCTTGGAAAAACCCAACAAAGAACATTCAAAACACAATGTTGGGATGACTAGTGTAAATGAAAGAAATCGTTCAAGAAGGTCTGGAAACGATTTGGAAAAAGAAAATCACCAAGTAGATTTTCAGGCAGAAAGCCAGAAAAATCTAAGAGATTTCTTAGACCAAATAGAATCCAGAAGGATATGAGAGAAAACTTTAAGGCCAAATATGGGATGTATCCCAGATGCCCTAAAGGAAAATCTTTATCCAGTTGTGATTGTTGTTGGTTATGCGGCAAGATAGGTCACAGAGCTGATAGTTTCCCAGATGTGGATAAGAGAAGGGGTGGTCTCAAAATAATAATGATGGAAGATTCATCAGAGATATTGTTTGAGCCTATTTGGGGAGAAGATATAGACTCAGATGATGAAAGTTTATATTTTTTATATTCAGAGTACTCAAAGGAGGAAGACTCTGCCTCAGATGAGGAAGAAGGAAATAACCCTATTTTGAGCCAACTTCGAATAGCCATGATTCAAACAGGGGCTAGTGCATATGAAGACTCTCTAGAATTAGTAAAACTAGAAGAGATGGAAGGAGATCTGGTTCATTCTTCAGAAGCTAAAATCCCTTCAGAAGGAAGAGATTGTCAAGAATGGAAGATGCCTAGAGTTGATTGGTCTGGGGTATAATAGAAGTCACTACTAGAAAAATGATCTATAGCCACGGACCTATAGCCACGGTTTAATTGGTCTGTGGCTATAGATTAAAATATAACCACAGTTATTTGAAAACCATGGCATTAGAATAGTTAAACCTACGGTTAAACTGAGTTCGTGGCAATAGTTATTCAATTAGTTTAACTCTATCGCGTCTCATCTCCCACCTGCATCTCTCTGACGTTGGGACTCATCTCCCACCCGCATCTCTCCTTCATCGGGACTCATCTCCCACCCGCAAAACCTTTCTCCCTTGTCGCCATCTGGTGAATTCTCCCTCAGCCGATCCTCACCGGATTATCCACTCGGTTCACCCCTCCCTCGCACGATCCCTCCCATCCCCTTCTTCGCGCGTTCGTCTCCTCCTCCACCCCCTTTGTTGTGCGTTCCTCCTCCAATCGGTGAATCGGCCGAACTGAGACCTTCCATGAGTGGGATCCGTGCGAGCCAACACCTACACTTTCTGTGAAGATTGATGCAGTTACTCCTTCATGAAAGCTACTCAGGTGAAAGGTAAATCATTCCATGAACCCCCTGTTCATGCCATGAATGGAGCCAGATTTTCTTTTTTACATGGGGGTAGTCCCGTTTATTTGAAATCAGGGTGATTTGGGTTTAAAGGGTTTTGGATATTAGGAGAAGGCCAGTTCTTGATGGTTCTACCTCACTGTCCCTCCTTTGATCCACCTTGAGAGGGGATCGATTTCTGGAATTATTCAACGATGATTTCAAGTGAGTTATTCCATCCCTTTCCTTTTGTTTTGGTTTCCATCAATAGTATATAATTTTAGAAGATTTATGTTGGGGTTTATTGGAAATTTCCACCAAAGGATGGTGGAAATTGTCCCACATGATGAGGATTTTTCCTGGTGTAGATAGTGGATGTCTTGAGATAAAGTCTGTATGTTATTTCATGCTGTGTCATCAAAGGTACATCACCTAATGATTTTATTTATGGTTTTCAGCTAAATTTACTGAAATCACCTATTAAATAGATACCATTTTTTTGGATTTTCCCATGACAGTATCAGGTGTATTCCATGGAACCTCCATGTGTGTTTGTTCATGGTTTCGGTGCATTGAGGCATCCTAGTGATTGATTAAGCATTTATGTATTTTTGTTTTAAATTATGAAATTAATTATAATCAATATAATTAATTTAATTGGATAAGATAATTAATTATAAAATGTTATAATTGATTATTTGTAATTTTGGGGCCAGGTTAGGAGCCTCAGTTGATGCTAGATCTTATACAAGCTTAGAAGGCAGTCATGCTTCTTTAAAGGAAATAACTTCAATTAAGGTCAGTGGTTTCTTGGGCATAACCCTTTGGTTTATATAGGATTTATTTGAAATGTGATGTGTGCAGTTTCACCACCTCAAGATATTAACCTTTATAAATTAATTAATTAGTTTAATTATAATGGAATTCATTTGAATTAAATGTGGAAAGTGCCAAGGTCCATGATGGACCATTGTGAACTAACTATATATCTCGACTGAAGATGTCTAAGAGTATAAGTATAATTTTATGCCTTGAGAAACATGAACCCCATACAGGGTGTATATAAAATAAAGTGAATTATATAAGCGCAGTGGACCTTAGTCTAGGTTCCTTGGTGACCTTCAAGTGGAGGGAGGTGATGATATATAGTTATTATACCTAGTAGGCCATGAAAGATCCTTAATATGCCTTAAAAACTTCATGCTAGTAGAGATGAGTGCGGGAAGGTGTTCCTCCCCTAACGAGGTTTAGATACCTTGGTGGGTATAATTTATCTAAATTGATGATAGGTTTGGTGAGCGGACCGACATAGTGTGACTTGGAAAGTGATATAGGAAGGTTTCCATCTCTTTGGATCATTGCAAGTGAGTCTTTTCTTATGAGTATAGTGAGGTCGTGAGATGTTTATGACTATTTCGAGGGATGTGATTCCCAGTGGTGGGTGTTGACATGATAGATGTGAATTTGATAAAGGAATCCACATAGGGTGTTTGTGCTATAATGTAACCTAGGGAACCCATGAGGGTGCCTTAGTGATTTTGAGCCTTGTGAGGGTGCATGCAATAAGGATTATAGATGATTTTAGGTGTCACTTTCGAACCCAAATCAATTGTGTGTGAGCCAGATATGTCATTAGTGATGATGATATGGCATTAGCGATGATGATAGGTCATGCGCTTGAGAGGGAAACCCTTATTTTTTGAGATGAGTTTGAGAAGATTGACAACTTGTATATAATGTGTTATATGAGATATTATGTGAGGGACACACTACCCTCAAGGATTTAAGTGAAATACCCAAGAGTTTACCTAGGATTCACCTGTATGGTCAAAATAGGATGCTTGGGATGTGCTCCTAGGCTTTGGATGTTGATCCTGATACAATATGAATGCGTTGGAAAATCCCCTTATATTCAATATTTTGGTTTATATAGAATTCCCAGGATATTGGGATTCCATCTTTGGGTCAATATGATTACCTAGGGTCATCCCCCAAGGAATATATTCTATTGATGATACTACTAGATTTCCTATGCCTATCCCCATAGGAATCTGTTATATGCTCGATACTATAAGATTTCCTAGAACACACTCCTTGGAATTAGGCATGGGCTTGATACAATTAGATTTACTAGAATTACCTCCATGAAATCGATGCTTTCACCTTATAATACATTTCTATTAGGCTCCGTACTAGTGAGAATGATCACGTGACATGCTAAAAAAACTCTAACACTAACCAAAGCAGGTATAACCAATACTGAGTGTCACGTTATAGCCCAAGGATCAATGATGGGTATTTATTTATGCTTCCACAATTTATTTATTTATTCAACTGTGTATATCATCTACCCATACACTATATTTTCTGGTTCTGCACAGTACCCCGTTGGTGTTTCTCTACTTTCTTGAACTCAAACACTTCTTGGGTGGTCATGATGCTTGGGAACCTAAGAACAATTCACTAATCGTAGGTTCAGGTTGGGAAGAAGCCTATAGTTTCAAGATTGATTGAGATGTCTTGGATGATATTGAAAATTGGGATGAGGTAAGGATTGGGGATGACGGTATAAAATTATTTTAGGATCAGTTCCCTAGTAGGATGGTGATTTTCATGTAATGACTGATATGCGTATATTTGAGAAATTTAGAGTGGGTGTTAGCACATTAGTTGTATTAAGATATTTAAAATGGGAAAAAATAGATGTTTCCCTATGATCTTTGACCTATGTGAGATGTGGTTATTGATCTAGGTGTGAGGGCCTAATTCCCTTGAGATATGACTCAAGATATTGGTTATTCGGGTACTATTCTTGAGATGAGATATGGTATATGATAGTAATCTAATAGAGGCGTTAGCCTGGGATTATTAGTTCCTTTAGAGACAAAATCATGGGTAGATGATTTAAATTATGATATTGGTGCATTATAGGTACTATCGAGTATGTGGTATAGGCATGGGGATTCTTTAGGCTTCCATGATGAAAATCACTTTAGGCGTTTCAGTATTGAGGTTTGGATTTCAAAGGGAAGGATTGGTAGGATACTTGGCCTGACTATTTTTGGGTATGAATCCCGATGACATAGATGATTATGATCCTAAATGGTCTGATGTTGGATTGATGGAGTACAAGTATACACTCAGGGTTCAAGAAGATGCTAGTTGATGATCGGTTGTGTGATTAGATTTGGAACGGTTGAGATGTTAGGCTTATTGGGGAGTAAGCACTAATATGAGTTTTTGATGAAATTATTTTGACTGAACTCTTATGTTTTTCTACTTCAAGGATAGACCTATTTCGATCATGTGGCTTCCTTCGATAATGTTGTAGGCAACATGGATGCCCCTTTGGTCTCCCCCTCTCTTGGGGTGGGGGGGGATTCATCCCGACTACTCCAGATTCATAGTTCTGACCATTATCCCCCTTCATCAACCCTATCCTTTCGCCCAAATTCCCAAAATTAAAATTAGCCCTAAAATTCTGTCATGAGATGATGAAATTATTAAGACTGTAGTTTCCCCCTAGAATTTTTAAATGCTTCTTTTCTATTGAATCTCACAATAGTGGATCACTTCGGCAAGAGTCTCCCCTCGATGGAAACCTTTGATAGGTTTATTTTTGATTCATGTGGTTTTCTTGAATGGTTGATTACAGAGATTATGGATCTGTGGAAATTTTTGATTCATTTTTCAACTGAAGATTCCCTTATCTCTTCCTGATTGAATGCTCCACATGCTTTCACTAGCTTAAACTTCTCTATTTTCTATTGGTTTTTCAAGTTCCACCTAAAATAGGATCTTCCCTCCATGGTGATTTGGATTTCCGTCCCTATCCTACATCCACCATTTTAGAATTTTGTGTTCTTAAATTGTTTGGTAATATGTTGGCCACTTCTTATATACTAATAATCACACCATAACTTTCTTACACCTTCTTTCTCCTAAAATATGTGTTGATCTTGATGTATCAAAGGTACTGATGGATTTTATCTACATTGATATTGAAGGGAAGCTTTATTGGAAGCAGTAGGTCTGCTATGAATCTTGGGATGACTTCTATTCATCATGTAGACACATGAGTCATGATCTATCCAACTTCCAACATGTGGAGAAAGTTTAACATCATGTAGGCCTCTCAATAGGTAACTCATAAATCAAAGGTAGCATAATAAATGATTCTCACTGGAAGGGGGTGAGGTCACTGCAACTAGAACTAAGGGTCACATATATCTTTGTTAGTTTGAGGAAAGACTTGGAAAGATCCAAGTGGGATATGCAAGTCATGGGAGAGGCAGAGCCAAGCTCTTCCACTGCTATATCCACCTATTCCGAATCAACGACTTCTATAAATGGGTGAAAAGGGAAGGAGCTTGATGATGGTGTTGTTATGATCACTACTTTTGGAATTTTGAATTACTGTAGTCCGATTCCATTAGATTCAGTTCCTATTTCAACATTCTAGGTTGGTGTTTCTAGTATTATTATAGCTTTTTTTGGAAAAAATGTGGCAGAACTGAATCCACATTTTATGGTCCAGATACCAGTGATTCTGAAATGTAGTTGTCTTCTGAGATGTGATCCCCCTTAACTCAATCCATATTCACAACCATTTCAAATATTTGAATGAAAATGTCGAGGGTGATAACGATCCTGGTGAAAAATGAACCAGGTTGGTTCAAATATCTAAGCATAACCAGATCAGAGTGATAAATAAGTAGATTCCGAATTTTCTTTAGACTATGAGTAGGATCATCATGTGATAGTTCCATTTGGGTTTGGCTTAAGTAATTGGAAGAAATACACCGGCGAGTCATGGAATTATCTAGTCAGTAAAGGGAAAAGAATAATGCATTGTAAGTATTATTCAAATTTATCGATTCCCTTGGGCTACTAGATCTTCTGGTAAAACAAAGAAATCCGTGGAAGTGGTAAGGCCATTTATGTTGGCACCAGAAGTGAATGTATATCTAAAGATTAAATGTAATTAGGATCAAGAACAATATTCTTATGATGATGTTGAGGAAGATCAATATGATAGAAAAAAAGATCAATATTAGATACAGGAATCCGAGACAGTTGATGCTGTTTTGAAGGCTTCAAGAATGGGGAAAAATGTGATGGAATGTGTGTCCAGGCCTGGAGTTCCTTGACTCATGGGGGAATCACTATGTTATAGTAAAGAGTAGTGTAATCATGACTTGATGGGAATGAATTGGTGAATGAGAATTCACGTTGTGGTTACATGCGGGGTCCATTGAAACGATAGAGTGGGGTGATGAGCTGACCATTGAGAATGTTTCTATTTATGTGGATGATCTCCAAGGAGGTGGTGATAGTAGGTCACTGGGTAATTTAGTTTAGGGTCACCCATATAGTTGGAAACCGACGTGTTCAATGTAAATATGATAGTGCTTGGTTTCCCAAAGGAGTGTGTGTGTGCAGATGTCTCCGTGGTGTAAGACAACATCAATGATAGATCTAGGTACCATTGTGCGATTGATGAGAGTTTGTAATTTATTATAAATACTATGGCTTGAAGTATCATAATGCATGAGGGGATAAAAACTATCTAGGTCAAAATTCATATCCCACACCTAGGTTACTAAAAGTCAGAACTCATGTCAATCATTGAATGCAGTAAGTTTTGTTCTAGGTAATCTAGGTGTATACAATACTTGGTAGTATCTTGGAAATCAAGTGTGAATTGACAATCATTTTTAGTCATTGAGTTCAGCGTAGGACTAGTCGAGGTCTAGGTAGAATGATGTGAGTGCTATGAGGTAATAGTAATTATACTATTATGGTGGGGATTATCAACCTAGTTTCATGTTAAATGACCTATCTTGTGGTAAGGTTCATGGTATTGCATAAGAATGACCCTTGGATTATCTTGAAGACTCCATAAGACCAACGTTCAATAGACCTATGAATATCTGGTTCCATGATGAATGCTTAATTCTTGATTCAGATGTAGCACTGGATGGAGTCCAGATAATGGCTTTAGACTCTGGAGGAAATCTGTGCAAACTGAGAGGGGGGGATGTTCAGGGGGGATTGGATGGGGGGGGGGGGGCTTTGCAGGGGGGCTTCAGGGGGGGTAAAGATTCAGAAAATGAGGGGGTGGGGGGTCTGTCCAGGAAGGAGTGGGGGGGGGGGTATCCAGGGGGATGCAGGGTGGGGGCTATATCCAGTAGGGGGGGGGGGGGTCTGTCCAGGAAGTAGTGGGGGGGGGGGGTCTGTTCGGAAGGAGTGGGATTTCAACTGTCTGGGGGGGGGGGGGGGGTGTCCAGGGAGGGGGGGGGGTCTATAGTGGGGGAGGGGGGTCTGTCCGGAAGAGAATTCTTAGAACTTGGATCTTCTAACCGAACAACTTGTGCTTCTTATTTCTGGAAGTGCCAATGTCTATCCCTGTGCTGCAATGAAGTTGGTATAGGTCCCCTTCCACATAAATATATTTAGAGACATATATATAAGAAATTAAAATGGAAACTGGTAGTCTCCCAGTTGGCAACTGGGTGTTCACCAAAGACTCATTGTATTTCAAGGGAATTTGGTTATCTTTTTTATGGTTATAGTCATAGTAATTATAAACCATTCCCTCCTCTTTTTGGCTCAACAGAATGCAGTATTATGCCACAAATTTTGCAAAAGCTGTGCATGAAGCTGGGGGGGTCTTTAATGGAAGTTTCCTTGTTTGATTGAATTATTATATTGGGAATATTTGTTTCAAGAATGATTAATCCTTTAGTTTTCAGGTCTGTTATCTGTATTAATAGTTGTAGCATATGATGACCGAGCTGTTGGTTTATTGGTTGGATATGGTTCTATCATGATTAGTGGGTTCATGTTTTTGGAAATTTAAATTCTAGGTGGTAGAGTTTTGTTTTGTTTTCTTGTTTTTTTTTTGTGTCTAGTAAATATCAAGGGAAAGAAAATGCACGGGCCTGGACACATGTCCAGGGGGGTGCAGGGTGTGGGGGGGGGGGGTATGTCCAGTAGGGGCGGTTTGCAATGGGGGAGGGGGTGGGGGGGGGGGGGTCTGTCCAGGGTGGAAGGGGGTTGTAGGGGGATAAAGATTCAAAAAATGCAGTAATAAGGCCGGTAAATGGTATTTCACCAAGGAATCCTCTCATTTCTGAAATGCAGAGGAAAATATTGATGATTTTGGGCATGACCCATTAAAATAGCAGTTACATCCCCACGGCACAAGCTACCGAGATATCTTCCTAGTTTTGCATCCCCATAGATTTCATATATACCCTATTTTAGAGGCAGTGGGAAACATGGAGGAATTATCTGCCTATTGATGGGATATGAAGTTTCCTTCAGGAGAAAGAAATAATTCTGAATGGGTATTGAGAAATTTCCATGCCTTAGATCATTTCTTACATGAAGCATCCTGATATTGTGTAAGCTTACATGCTGGACTTGAAAACACCTACATTTATAGTTTTAAATACATGAACTCCCTCACATGGCCAAGCTCCATCACCACTCTTCGTCCACCACATCTCATTGTCAACATGTCTAACTCAAACTCACTTTAGGGGTGTCCATTAATCTCCCCATCTTTTCAACAAATCATCTTGGGAAAAGTCCACACATTTTGATACAATACAACCCAAGGGGTGTCAAACTGCATCACTATCCCCTCATATCTTTCATGTTTCCCATCGATAGTGGTGCAACCTACTTCATTATGGAATTCTCAACAGATATAGAATAATATTACTCTTACGCTTCTGTTGTGTATGTATTGAATTAAATTGGATTTCATTTGAACAAAAATCCTTTATTAACGATCATGTTATTCAGTATTGGGATTTACATATCAATCTGAATATTCTTTGTTCATTTTTGATTATGGAGTTATGTATCATTTATCATGTACAATTGACACATTGATCACATATATATAATAAGTTTTTATATCTCACTTTTTTTCCTATTATTTACTTACAGGTGGTTACTTATGATGAGGTCGATTCTACCCACCACCATAGAAGGTAGTGAGTTCAACATCAGATTCAGGTAAGGATTCTTCCATTTTTATTCTTTGGCTAAATTTTAATTAGGGTTTTTGTGATTTTTGGGTTCCCTATCTTTTTGCAGGGCGTTTTGGATCTCATTGAGGACAGTGAAGCACCACATGACTGGGATATCCTCTCAACTTGTGGGCATGAGGCCTTCTAAAAGTTCATCACAAGGCCCAAATCCTTGGTTCAGTTTGGGCCAGGTTAGGTTTGCTAAGTTATTTTTTATTGGGTTCATTTTTTTTTGGTTTATGTCAATTTTAACAGGTTCATTTTGTTCGATTTGAGGCTATTTGGTTCAATTAAATTAATTTTAGATCTAATCAGGTATGTTTCATTAGTTTCATTTTTTTTCATGCTCAATTACGCTTCATACATGTCACCCAGCTATGATTTCATGTCATCCAAAAAAGATATCCACCCTCAAAAAACATGGAAACCTATGACTCTTTGTATCCCTCTAATATGCCCGATCATGGTTGCATGTTTGTAATTCTCCTTTATAGGCCTAATGAAACTGCTAATATTTATTATCCTTCATTTATTGGGTAAGATTAGTTATGTAAGTCTAACATAGGGTTGTTTTATAATATCTCAGCTGCACTGGATGTTTAGGAGTCTGCTGCAACAATGGCATAGGATTTGTTACAACAACTACAAACTTTTCCTTCACTAAGGTATTAAGATATTTATCTCCATTGTCTTTTATATTCATTACATCATTGGAGTGGACATTACTGATTGTTTTTTTCACTTTCATTTACATTTACTATATCATAAAACAAACTGAATTTGTCCTCATTTCAAAGTGGTAAATATCATATTCCTTCTTTAATGATTACATTTGTCAACATTTTTTTCTACTTATTCATTGAAGTCATTTGTTGATGTAGAAAAATATGTTGAGTGAGTTTGATGCTGATGACGTGGTCCAACTAAATGTTAAAAACTCTAGAGACACTAGGAAAACAAGTCATGTCAATGACGTGTATTCACATGGTATAATGTTTACATGGTATAATGTTTACAGATATATGCTTACAGTGTTAGTAATTGACATGGTATAATGTTTACGGATATGTGCTTACAGTGGTAAATATCAGATTTCTAGTATTCACATGGTATAATGTTTACAGATAAGAGAGAAAGAACATAATTAATATAATGGATATTGTTTCATGTATCACACACACACACACACACACACACATATACTTCATGTCAAAGAAATTTTCAGTTTGAAACTATCATTCCAAGAAAGAAAAATCCTTGCATCAAGAAGAGATAACTGATATTGAATCCTATAGACAAATTCCTTGAGTATTGAAGGAGAGAATAGATCCAAAACTGAATATATTATGAATAAGTTTTACGGATTAAGGATAATGTAAATAGGATATCTAGTGTAGATTAGTTTCACTAAATAAGAAGAAGAATAAGAAGAGGGAAAAAGATTTATGTGAAGTCCAATTTTCAAAGAAAGAAGTGTATTTTATTTATGAAAGGGAAGAAGAAAATGGGTTTTTCATTTTAGTTTTCTATGGTTACAACTAAGAAAGAGTTAAAAAAGAGTTCTATTTTTTTAGAGTAGATTAATATTTGAAAAAAAAATTCCTAGTAGGAATAATGGAGATACTTAGTTGAGAAAATTCTCAAAACCATTATATTCACATTGAGGAATAAGAAGTTTTATCTTATTCCCTATCAGATGTGTTGTACATATGTGCTTATAGTGTTAGTAATTGAATTTGTAGCATGTTATCAAGGAGAGAACTAAATAAGGTTTGTAAGAGATCAAAAACTATAAAATAAAATGAATAATGCTCCATTATGAAATGATCTATCAGCTGGTATTCTAAAGAACATATGATTAAATAATCATCCTTAATGATGATGAAAAAGATATCAAAGTTGGAAAGTAAGGTGAAGATATCCATCTTGAAATTGATCGAACATTTAGTACTATTCAAAATTGGATCATTATTAATTTTGAAAACTGCAGCGTCTCCTTGAAGGTTAGAAAAGCAGAGAAGGTTTTGAAGAATCTTCTACAATTATCACTTAATCAAAATCTGAATTCTAGAAGGTGATTGAAAAAGGTATTATTGCAAGGTTACGATTTCATAATATCTAATTCTTGATTAAAACAATAAAATACTGCTATACGGGGGTATAATGTTTTTAAATTAGTGGAATTTATATGAAATATTGAATAAGTTTCAGGGCTTTTTTCTAAAATTAAAACATGATACTTATTAAATGTTTTGTAATTTTAACAACAAAGACTAATAATATGTCATGTCACATTGTAAAATATTTTAAACAATGTTAATTGCATTTTCTTTTAAGATACCTTTCTTGTGGTGATTTATTTTGGTTGATATGCAATTTATTTTTTGGATTTAAATACATTTTAGGGCTTAATTATTTATTTGGAAGTGTTTTTTATCATTGCTCAGGTTTTCCTACGTGGAAGCCCTCTCTTGGGACAAAGTTTGAAAAACCATGCAGTATAATGTTCTTTTTATTATCTCTTACATCATAGGGCACTGAGTGAATGACTTTGGTTGAGTTTTTTACAGATGTGTTGATGAATAATTTTTACAGGGAAGGATGCAAAAAAGAAAAAGAAAAAATGAGTAGATTTTGAAGACGCGTGGGTTAGGGACAATTCCTAGGAGATGTGATATTACAAGACAAGACTTCAGAGTTTTGCAGTTACTGGTTCTCAACCTTTCCATTGAAGTTATCTTTCTTCCATCTCTTTTTTAAGGATTCCTTTTATGATAAAATATATAATGTTTATTATTCTTTTTATAATCAAATATAGAATGTTTTAGATTTCAGTTTCCTTTATTATTTGAAATGTTTTACTAATACTGCTTGAAATTATATTTTATATAAAATATATTTAAGAACATGATTTCAAATAAAACCTGGTAAAGTTCTATGTGAAATAATTTGGAGCTCATAAAAATGTTAAGAATATTTTATGTGTAGAATTATTCATACCATTGATGCTTTGTGGATGTAGTTGTCATGTGAATGGAGTGTTATAATTTGCAAATGAAAATTTTATCAAATATAGAATGTTTTAGACAGGTATGTTTTAGTTTAGTTTTTATTTTATTTTCTTTATCGCATTGGCCACTTAGGTCTTTTACTTCTTTTTGTGGACAAAGGGTAATTAGATTCTGTGAAGGGGGGAAAACGGGGTTCAGATTGATTCTGTCCGCTAGCTTTGATCCGAGGTAAGATTATATGGTTACTACTTGTCTCGTACCTCATGTATTTGGGTATTTCAGTGTTTTTGACTCCATATTATGTTTTCAGTAGGGCGTTGGATCATTTCGTGTTGGTTTAGGTGGATTTGGTTCTCCCAATCGAGGTAAGGCTTTAATGCCGTTGATTGGTTTATCACTGGTTATGTATAATTCTTTATGTGTTTTAATGTTCCTAATATCCTTTATGTAGCACTTTGATCCCTGCTCGTTGGTTTTGAGTAGCCAAGTTAAGGGCGACTCACCTGCGTGTGCATAGGTAAGAAAGTACATGTATGTGGGTTCCCCCGTTACATGTATAGTCAACCATGGCAGTGATTATGCACGTATGGGGCTATGTGTGCCCATGTATATATATATATATAAATGCACATACAGGTGAGTGGAGACTGGTATATGCATATAAGCATATGTGCAAGGATCCCCTTGCACATGCTCATGGCTATGCGGGTGTGTGCATAGGGGCTAGGTGTCCTTGCATGTGTGTGAAGGTGAGTATACCCAGTGGGGGAGCATCAAATTTTAGTTAGAAAGCTCCAAGAGCCGAAGTGGATGGTTTGGTTCCACCTTGAGGTAGGATCCCTCTTCTAGCCTCTTTAATTCAAAAATGATTTAAATTGAATTTAGCTTCTTTCTTAATTTTTCTTAATTATATTGAATTGCATATCTTGAATAAGTGTTCTTTAATATAATTGTTTCATTTGATAAATAAAGTCATGTTTTTATAATAAAACCCCTCCAACGGAGGTGTGCTGTCTGCGAAAACTCACAGTGATAGTTATGTTGATCTAGTTGCTTAAATTATTGCATTTGATTTGTGCTGAATGAGTTTTAGAATAAATGTTAAATATAATTAAATGAATTGTGTGATAAAGAAATTCCATGATTTTATAATAAAACCCCTCCAATGGAGGTGTGCTGTCTTCTAAACCAAAGAGTAGTGATAGCTATTTGTATCATGTTTAGATTTGGTTTGAGTCTTTCATATGTCTCTTGTTGGTGTTTGTTTTATGGATAGTTAGTTTTTGTTTTTCGTCATTGTGTCGCTCGGTACAACCTTCTCTGGAGATCCCTTGTTATAGCATATTAAATAGTTGATCTGTTCTATCATTTGTCGGCAGGGCGATGACCAGAATGTTGCCCCGCCTCCTCCCGCTCCCTTCTCTCCTGGCCGGAAGATGCTGCCCTGCGGATGTCGCTGGACTGGGCCAACACGTCGCGGTCACGCCGCGGTCACCCCGCGGTCACCCCGCGGTCACCCCGCGGTCACGCCGTGGTAATGCCGTGATTTGGCCCTGCTCCAGCCACATCCAGCCCACACCACCCCCTTCCACCTTCATTTCAGCCCACTGCCACCAATATTCCAGCCCACAACAGCCCCCCTGCCACCTTCAAATCAGCCCGCACCATCCCCCCAACACCTGCAACCAGCCCCCTTCCACCAGCATTCCAGCCTCCTCCCACTCCCTTCGCTCTTGGCCGGAAGATGTTGCCCCATGGATGTCGCTGGACCGAGCCAACACGCCGCGGTCACGCTGCGGTCACGCCGCGGTAATGCCGTGATTTGGCCCTGCTCCAGCCACATCCAGCCCACACCAGCCCCCTTCCACCTTCATTTGTATTCTCCTTGGACAAATCTTCCATTATGCTATTTCTTGCCTCTATTTTCACATACAAGCAAGGCTTGTTGGCATGAATCTAAGTTTTTCTCCTTCTTACATGATAGAATAACTGATCCTTTTATATTTAGCACTTGGATTAGACTTCTTTGGTTTATTACCCAAGGATGTATGATCTGCCTTCTTTAAAAACTTTTTGGGAATAGTGTTTCCAACTTCATTTTTTTAAAATTTTCCAAAGGAATTTTTCTTCCATTTTTCATCATCAGTGGTCTTCATTATCCATTTGTTTTAAACACATTCTTAGATGAGCATGATCCATTCTAGTGACCACACTCAATTAAAATACAATAGAGATCTTAAATCAAGAAGTCACCCAAGTTGAATCATTACATGTTTTTAGGAAAATAAGAGTAACTACCACACAAACTAATGATGATAATATTCCTAACAAAAAGACTCATAATTGTGTCAAAATAACTTTAATTGATCCACTAATTTTTTCACTGTAAGCTCATGGAGGAATGTGACGGACTATCCTGATAAATCTGTTGTTACTCATGCATATTTATCTATTACCCATGGTTTAAAAACAAATTTTGTACAAATATGGGTGTGATTAAATAATGAGAATCCATCCATATCATCCAATTTGTCTATGATCATGAATAAAATACTTGGATCTCTAAATAAATATCAAGATCATATTGTTGTTGTCCAAAAATAGAAAGAAAGAAAAACTAGATATACTACATACAATAGAAAGAGAAGGTGATTTATTTGTCAATAATAGTGATACTAGACATTTGGACAGAAGTATAGTGAATGTTGGCATAGTAACGTCATGACTGATGGAAGTGAAGAGGATGTTGAAATAGAGATGAACTGCCTACACTATGGAAGAATAGTTCAGATCATGGACCATTGAAAATTGTCCATTAACGTCATGGCTGATGGAAGTGAGCTAAAGTAACAAATGGAATCAATTCAGGAAAGGAATCATAGAATTCATTTAATTAAAGATATCCTAGAAGAAGAAGAGTAATGATGACTTCTAAATAATGGTATTCTAAATAATACCAAAGATATCCTAGAAGAAGAAGAGTAATACTGGTGCAGGAGGGGGGGTGGGGACTGAGGGGGGAGTGGTGCAGGGGGGGCTGGGGGAGTGCAGGTGGGGGGGGGGGGGGGTTGGGGGGCGCTTGGGGGAGTGGTGGTGGTGGGGGGGGGGGGTGCTAGGGGGAAGTGGGGGTGCAAGTGGGTGGGGGGGGGGAGCTTAGGGCTGGGGAGGGGTTGGGGGGAGTGGTGCAGTGGGGTGGGGGTGTTTTGGGGTGGGGGTGGGGGGAGTGGTGGGGTGGGGTGGGGGTGTGTAGGGGGGCAGTGGGGGGGGGGGTGGTGTAGGGGGAAGTGGGGGGGTGTGGGGGGGGGGTGCTGGGGGCTGGTGCAGGAGGGGGGGGGGGTGATGGGGGGGGAGTGGTGCAGGGGACTGGTGCTGGCTGGGGGGCAGTGGGGTGGGGAGGTGTGGGGGGGGGCTGGTGTAGGGGGACTGGTGCTGGCTGGGGGGCAGTGGGGGTGCAGGTGGGGGGTGGGGTATGCTTCATGGATGTGTTATTTCTATTGTTTATGCATGTACTGATGAAATGATTATTGATATTATGATTAAAAATGTGTGTGTTTGTAGTTGTTTTGTGTTGACATGACCACTATAAATAGATATGAAAAATGCATACATGTGTAAGTGTAAAGGGGTATATGCAAGTATAAACATATATCTAAGGACCCCCTTGTGCATATTTGTCCATGAAAATATGTACATAGGGGCTAGGTGTCCTTATATATATGTGAATTTGCATATGCGTTCAAGTGGAAAAAAGGAAGATTCGAGTTGTCGTCAAAATCAGCGCCTTGAGGTTGAGGTAAGTTTCCTCTGCCTAACCCTTTAATTTGAATTCTATAATTGATCGAGTATTTTAAAAACTTGTTTTCATTATTATATAATGTGTATATGCTATTCAAATTGGTGCAGTGGGTGTGTGAAGGGGGGGCAGGGGCAGGGGGGTGAGGGGGTAGGGGGGAAGTGCAGTGGGTAGGGTGTGTGTGCGAGGGGGGTGGGGGGGTGGGCAGGGGAAGAGGGAAGGGGGGGGGGGTAGGGGAAGGGGGAAGGGGTGGTTTGCTGGGGGAGGGGGACAAGGGGGGTGTGCAGTGGGCTGGGGGGAAGTTTAGTGGGCAGGGGGGGTGTGCAGGGGGCAGGGGGGAAGTGTAGTGGGCTGGGGGGGAAGTGCAGTGGGCAGGGTGTGTGTGCAGGGGGGGGGCAGGGGCAGGGGGTGTGCAGGGGACAGGGTGAGGGGGCAGGGGGCAAGGTTGGTTTGCTGGGGGTAGGGGAGGGGGGCAAGGGGGGTGTGCAGTGGTCTGGGGGGGAAGTGCAGTGGGCAGGGGGTGTGTGCAGGGGGGGATAGGGTGGGGGGAAGGGGTGGTTTTCTGGGGGCAGGGGGGTGTGCAGTGGGATGGGGGGGAAGTGCAATGGGCAGGGGGGAAGTGCAGGGGGCAGGGGGTGTGCTGGGGGCAGGGTGTGTGTGCAGGGGGAGTGCAGTGGGCTGGGGGGGAGGTGCAGTGGGCAGGGGGTGTGTGCAGGGGATAGGGTGAGGGGCAGGGGTGGTTTGCTGGGGGCAGGGGGCAGAGGTGTGTGCAGTGGGCTGGGGGGGAAGTGCAGTGGGCAGGGGGGGAGTGCCGGGGGTAGTGCTGGGGAAGGGGGCAGGGGGGGTGTGCTGGGGAAGGGGGCAGGGAGGGGGGATGTTTTTTATGGAATGGGGGGACATATATCCATGGTTTTAAATCGTGGCTATAGGGATATAACCAAGGTTTAAAGCTGTGGAAAAAGGCCTATAGCCACGGTTTTAAAGCGTGGCTATATATATTGCCCGACTTAGGATTCTTCCACGGTTTGAAAATCGTGGCTATAGGGTGTTGCCATGGTTCAAACCGTGACTATAGGTATATAGCCATGGTTCAGACCATGGCTATAGGTCTATAGCCATGGTTTCAAACCGTGGCTATAGGTTTTGCCCTATAGCCATGCCAATACCAGCCACGGTTTATGAAACCGTGGCTATAACCTATAGCCATGGTTTTTGGGCCTATATCCACGGTTCCAAACCGTGGCTATAGCCTTATTTTGTAGTAGTGAGTCTTGGGTACCATATCGAGAAATGACCAAGATCTTTGAAGATGAAGATACAACTAAAGTCTATAAAATAGATAGAGAATTATTTACAATGCCTTTGCTAAAACCAGAAAGGGTTCACAAGGAAATCCAAAAAAATGCTAAGTATGTGCATTTTGGAATAATCCAGATAGGAGTAGATCCTCTTGTCAGAAAAGGACAAGATCTACCAGTCCTAATTGCAGTTGTGGATGGAAGTTTATCCAATTTCTCCAATGCATTATTAGGAGGAGCACGAGAAAATCTACATGCAGCAGTAGTATGGGTAAAGGTGATACTAGACTTGCAAGTAGTTCTTATGGATAGAATTATTAGTAGAACTCTAGAAGTAAATATCAATACAAGGAACATGGAGAAGACATTGGGATGTCCACCCAATAAGAGATGTGTCAGAGTAATTACTCGCCTCTATGTAAAGTTCTATAATATTGGAAGACCAGCTCTAAGGAAGGGTGTGGAAATATTTACACATCTTTTTCAAGATGAAGGAATATCAATTAGAGAAATGACACTGCAGGTGATAAACCCCAAGAGGCTAACTTGGCCTAGAGAATGGGTTTCACCAGATCCAGAGGAAGAAAGAAGACAGAAGCTTCTTATTCCAGATGTTATTAATCAAGTTGGAAATAAAATTGTCATCTCTGAGGTTAGAGAAGAAGAGGATGATCTTAGATCAGAAGAATCAAGACTAGATAGATCAGATTTGAAGATAGAAGATTTCAAATCAGAAATACTTGAGAACCCTTTGTAAAATCCAAGGATCTCAATTGGAAAAGATGAAGGTACTTCAGTAGAAGCACCTAGAACATAAATTCACAGAAGAATAGTTGGACAAAAAAATATTCGACTACCTATCTATGAGGATGAAGAAACTCATGTAGGATATATGATATCTTCATTACTCAGTGAAAATATAGAGGAGTGGGCTACATTAGTAAAATTAATTATTAATGAAACTGCATGTATTTCCCAAGTTGATACAGGATATACATTCTCTTGTACAAGAATTCAATTTTCAAGAGTAACTTGGGAATCTTCAGAGTTGCAAGTTACAGTTGGTAATAATGAAACACTTCTAATTTAAGAAGTAGACAAAGATGTTCAAATTGAACTCAATAGAAGGATATTTATAGAGCATATTCTTTGTTTTATTCCTCAATTTACAGATGAATTCTTGATTGGAAATAGGTTCCTTAGAAAATATCAACCTGTAACAATATTTTTAGAAGGAATTATCCTCGACAACTATTTGATTCCAACCACTTCTGGAAACACCATAATGGTTCTAGAGAAAAAAGTATCTATTGTTAAAGTGAAAAACTATCCAGATGAAGATAGAGAATACCATGAAAGATTGAGCATTGGAAAGAACTAGTTGGATTGAAAGTTCCAAGGATTAATAAAGAAGAGGCATTGGCTAAGATAAAAGATTACTTATCAGAAAATTGGTCAGAAAACCCTCTAAAACTATGGAAGAAGAAAATTCTAGAGGCTAAAATCACCCTTAAAGATCCTAGTACAATGATCATAAGTAAGGTAATTTCCTATCCAGATGATATGGTTAGGGAATTTGAGAAACAAATTCCGGAATTAATCAATCTTGGATTAATCAGGAACAATGAAAGTCCTCATAGGAGTGCAACATTCGTGGTAATGAATCATGTAGAAAAATAGCGTGGTAAGACTAGAATGGTTATAGATTATAGTGATCTTAATTGTGATACAAAGGATGATGACTACAATATTCCAAACCAAGAAGCTTTGAGAAGAAGAATTATGAATGAAAGACTACTGGTATATTCTAAGTTTGATCTCAAGTCAGGATATTGGCAGATAAAGATCAAAGAAAAGGTTATACCATTAACAACATTTACAATAACAGTTGGCTTGTTTGAATGACTATTTATGCCATTTGGACTCAAGAATGCACTAGGAATATTCCAGAGAAGAATAGATAAAGAATTCAGTAGATTAGCATAGTTCATGGTAGTCTATATTGATGACGTGCACGTATTTTGTAAAGATACATAAGAGCATATAAAAAATTTTCATCAGGTTGCTGAAGTTTTTAGAGAAGAAGGGATGATACTTTCAAAAAGAAAGATAATTTAGATACAACCAAAGATAGAATTCTTGGGATTGAAAATCCAAGGAAGTAGAGAAAAGCTTCAACCGCATATTGCAGAAAAGCTACAAACTTTCCCCGATGAGCTTACAGATCGTAAGTAGATACAGGTGTTTCTCGGTATACTAAGTTATGTTAGATCATACATCATAGATTTAGCAAAAATCTCAGTTCTAATATAGGAAAAGGTATCCAGTAAGGTACCTTGGGATTGGACAAAAAAAAATTCTGAAGTAATCAGAATTTTGAAGTAGAAAGCGCATAATCTCCCAGAATTGGAGTATCCAGATGAGAGTGAAGATAAACTTATCTTAGAAACAGATGCATCGGATTCATCATGGGGATGTATCTTAAATATAAGTAAAAAACATAATGATAGTATCAGTAGATACTGCAGTGGATATTTTAACAAGGTAGAGAAAAATTATCCTATCAATGAAAGATAATTTCTTGCAGTCCTTAAAAAAATTATGGCTAACGAGATTTTCTTGGGAAAACCTTTTATTATAAGAACAGATAGTTCTTATATAAAGAATTTTATGAGAATTAAATTAAAATGGTTTACCTAGGCATGACTTGTGAGATGGAAGAATGAATTGAAATACTATAACTTTAGTATAGAAAATATTAAAGGAAAAGATAATGTCATTCCAGATGCACTAACACGCTATTTTGACTCTTGCAGGTGTAATAGAAGAAAGTAGAAAATCAAGAAGATGTCATGTTTTCATTGATAATAATTCTATGGAAGAATGACCAGTTATCAAAGAAATGAATGAAAGGGTCAATAGACTTGAATAGAGAAAGGGGGTTCTAGTAGAGAATTACCTTTAGAAGAAGGGATATTCATCCAGTAAGGTTTAAAGATCATAAAGTGTAGGTTTCTCAGTTATAAAGGCTGAAAAACTAGAAAATTCTTTAAAGAGACCTCTATACATCAATTATAAGGATAAAAGTCATATTGAATGCTTTGTATGTGGTCAAAAAGGCCATTACAACACTCAATGTGCAGATAATCTAAGAAACAGAAAGGCTCAAAAGAACCAGAAGGTTGACATGAATGGAAGCTCTAAAGGAAAAGAGAAAACCATTAAGAGTTGGGATGATCATGTAGAAGAATAACTTGAAAAGTATCAAAGGTCTCAAAAAGAACCTCAATGATAGGATTTTCAGAAAGAACAAGATCAAGAAAGTCGGGATGATGAGCTAGATGAAGAGCCCAATCTAGCAAAAGAGATATGAAAATATTTTCAAAGGATTCCAAATATTTCAAGGAATAAATCCATAGTCGTTTATAATCTAATCCAGAAAAGTAAGGATGATTGGATATTCAAAAGATGTTTGAACCATGTTCTGGACATGCTTGAAGAATCTGAAGATCTTATGAAGGATTATAAAAAGATTGATCGAGATATGATCAGTATGATCATCACTGAATAGATTAGGCTGAAGGTCCAAGTTTCTGGTATCCTTGACAAAGTTAGGAGAATTAAGGAGACAAGCATGGAAGAATATCCAGTTTTGAAGAGGTTTTGGAGAATTTTAGGAATAGGGATTCCAAAACTCCATATACCAGATACAAAATTAGAACCAGAAGAGTTCATTGAATGCCAGAAAGCTTTCAACATGGGAGCAGTACCATTTTTGGGATTTAATAAAATAGATTCCATATTCAATTGGGTACCAAGGATGGTGAGAACAGTTATGAATAATGCATATCCAAGTTTTTTATGGTGGGTTGCACATATTGAACCTATCAGATTAACGGACAAAGTGATCATTCTATGGAGCTTATACCCAGGGCACTGGACTAAAGGATCTGTCCAGAAAGAATTCGAAGACTTGCAGTTTAGCAATGAAGATTGGCTAGAGTTCAGTTTGAACAAAAGTCATTATGAATGTATCCAACTCGCCTAGATCATTTATCCAATTGAATCAAAATCAACAAGAAAAGATTGTATATTCTTTGCAGGAGACAATGTGTTTGTATCTATCAACTCTAGAGACATGCATCATGCATAGATGGAACATCTGACAGACTTCACGGTGGAGGCATACACGATCCTTGAAGAACTCAAGACATAGAAGGGACATAAAGAAGATATCTTTATTGTCAGAGATCAAATCCAACGTGCCATCAAATAATTAATAAAAATGAATGAGTCAGAGAAGGAAGTCTCAGTTAGAGAGATTATTGATGCTCTTCAGTGATGATCATACTGATCATATGTCAATCAATCTTTTTATAATCCTCCAAAAGATCTTCAAATTATTCAAGCATTTCTAGAACATGGTTCAGACCTATTTTGAATATCTGATCATATTTACTTTTCTGGATTATATTATAAATGACTATGGATTTATTCCTTGAAATATTTGGAATCCTTTGAAAATATTTCTATATCTATTTTGTTGGATTGGACTCTTCATCTAGCTCATCATCCAGACTTTCTTGATCTTGTTATTTCTGAACATTCTATCATTGAGGTTATTTTTGTGACCTTTGATTATTTTCAAGTTCTTCTTCTACATGATCAGCCCAACTCTTAATGGTTTTCTATTTTCCTTTATATTTTACATTCACTTCAACCT
Organism: Viscum album; assembly: GCA_963277665.1. Taxonomy (NCBI): domain Eukaryota; kingdom Viridiplantae; phylum Streptophyta; class Magnoliopsida; order Santalales; family Viscaceae; genus Viscum; species Viscum album. The sequence goes on along the minus strand of OY728122.1, from coordinate 1,033,370,536 downwards.
TATGGTTCTTCTGATCCTTTTTGTTTCTTAGATTATCTTCACATTGAGTGTTGTAATGGAATTTCTGACCACATACAAAGCATTCAATATGAATTTTATCTTTAGAATTTCTGTATAGAGGTATCTTTGAAGCATTTACTAGTTTTTTATACTTTTTAGCTGAGTAACCTGTGCTTTCTGATCTTTCAACCTTACTGTATGAAGATCCCTTCTTCTGAAGTGATTCTCTGCTAGAATCCCCTTTTTCTGTTCAAGTCTATTAACCCTTTCATTCATTGCTTTGATAATCAAGAATTCTTCCATAGAATGATTATCAATGCAAATAGGGCATCTTCTTGATTTTTTATTTTCTGTCATTACACCTGCAAGAGTCAAAATAGTGTGTTAGTGCATCTGGAATGACATTATCTTTTACTTTAATATTTTCTATATTAAAGTTATAGTATTGCAATTCATTCCTCCATCACACAAGTCATGTATGGGTAATACTTTTTAATTTAATTATCATAAAATTATTTCTATAAGAACTATCTGTTCTTATAATAAAAGTTTTTCCCAAGAAAAGCTCATTAGACATAATTCCTTTAAGGACTGCAAACAATTCTCTTTCATGGACAGGATAATTTTTCTCTACCTTGTTAAAACATCCACTATAGTATCTAATGATACTATCATTATGGTTTTTACTTATCTTTAAGATACATCCGCATGTTGAGTCTGATGTATCTCTTTCTAAGATAAGCTGATCTTCACTCCCATCTAGATACTCCAATTTTGGGAGATTCTATGCTTTCTGCTTCAAAATTCTGATTACTTCAGAATCTTTTTCTGTCCAATACCATGGTACCTTACTGGATACCTTTTTCTAAATTGGAACTAAGATTTTTTCTAAATCTCTGATATATGATCTGGCATAACTTAGTATACTAAGAAACACTTGTATCTGCTTACGATATGTAAGATCATCAGGGAAAGTTTGTAGCTTTTCTGCAATATGCGGTTGAAGATTTTATCTACTTCCTTGGATCTGAAATCCCAAGAATTCTATCTTTGGTTTCATCCAAATGATCTTTCTTTCTGAAAGTATCATCCCTTATTCTTTAAAAACTTCAGCAACCTGATGCAAATGTTTTATATGATCTTTTGTATCTTTACTAAATATGATCACGTCATCAATATAGACTGCCAAAAACTGTGCTAATCTACTGAATTCCTTATCCATTCTTCTCTAGAATATCCCCGGTTCATTCTTGAGTCCAAATGGCATAACTATCCATTCAAACAAGCCAACCGGCATCATAAATCCTGTCAATGGTATAGCCTATTCTTTGATCTTTATCTTCCAATATCCTGACTTGAGATCAAACTTAGAATATACCATTGGTCTTTCATTACTAATCCTGCTTCTTAAAGATTCTTGGTTAGGAATATTGTAGCCATCATCCTTTTTAGCACAATTAAGATCACAATAATCTATAACCATTCTGGCCTTACCATGCTATTTTTCTGCATGATTCATTACTATGAATGTCGCACTCCTGTGAGGACTTTCGTTGTGCCTGATTAATCGAAGATTGATTAATTCTATAATTTGTTTCTCAAATTCCTTAACCATATCATCTGGATAGGAAATTACCTTACTTATGATCACTATAATATGATCTTTAAGGGTGATTGTAGCCTCTGGCATTGCCTTCTTCCATAGTTTTAGAGGGTTTTCTGACCAATTTTTTGATAAGTAATCTTTTATCGTAGCTAATGCATCTTCTTAATTAATCATCATAACTTTCAATTCAACTAGTTCTTTACACCACTCAATCTTTCTGTGGTATTCTCTATCTTCATCTGGATAGTTTTCCACTTTAACAGTAGATACTTTCTTCACTAGAACCATTCTGGTCTTTCCAGAAGTGGTTAGAATCAAATAGTTATCAAGGATAATTCCTTCTGAAAATATCATTACAGGTTGATATTTTCTAAGGAACATATTTCCAATAAAGAAGTCATTTGAAAATTGAGGAATAAAACAAATAATATGCTCTATAAATATCCTTCCATTGAGTTCAATATGAACATCATTGGCTACTTCTTGAATTAGAACTGTTTCATTATTACCAACTGTAACTTTCAACTCTGAAGATTCTCAGGTTACTTCTGAAAATAGAATTCTTTTACAAGAGAATGTACATCCTGTATCAACTAGGGAAATACATGGAGTTTCAATAATACTTAATTTTACTAATGTATCTCACTCCTCTATCTTTGCACTGAGTAATAAATATCCCATATATCCTACATGAGTTTCTTCATCCACATAGATAGGTAGTCAAACAGTCCTTTGTCCAATTATCCTTCTGGAAATTGATTTTCTAGGTGCTTCTACTGAAGTACCTTTATCTTTTCCAATTGAGATCCTTGTATTTTCCAAAGGGTTCTCTAGTATTTATGATTTGAATTCTTCTATCTTAAAATCTGATCTGTCTGATCTTGATCATTCTGATCTAATATCATCCTCTTCTTCTCTAACCTCAGGGATGACAATTCTATTTCCAACTTTCTTAAAACATATGGAATAAGTAGCTTATTTCTTATTTCTTCCTATTGATCTAATGAAACCCATTATATAGGACAAGTTAGCCTCTTGGGGTTTATCACCTGCAGTGTCATTACACTAATTGATGTTCCTTTATCTTGAAAAATATGTGTAAATATTTCCACACCCTTCCTTAGAGCTGGTCTTCCAGTATTATAGAACTTTACGTAGAGGCGAGTAATCACTCATCTCTTGTTGGGTGGACATCCCAATGTCTTCTTCCAGTTCCTTGTGTTGATCTTTACTTCTATAGTTCTACTAATACTACTATCCATAATAACAACATGCAATTCTGGTATCACCTTTACCCATGCTGCTCCTGCATGCAGATTTTCTTACGCTTCTCCTAATAATGCATTGGAGAAATTGGCTAAACTTATATCTACAACTGTAATTAGGACTGGTAGATCTTGTCCTTTTCTGACAACAGGATCTAATCCTATCTAAATTATTCCAAAATGCACATTCTTAGCATTTTTATGGATTGCCTTGTGAACCCTTTTTGGTTTTAGCAAAGGCACTGTAAATAATCCTCTATCTATTTTATAGACTTTAGTTGTCTCTTCATCTTCAATTATCTTGGTCATTTTTTGATATGGTACCCAAGACTTCTGGTATACCTTATACTAATCAACTCTGGGTATCTTCCATTCTTGACAGTATCTTCCTTTTGAATGGATTTCAGTTTATGAATAATGAACCAGATCTACTTCCATATATTCTAGTTTTACTTGTTCTGGAGAGTCTTCATATGCACTGGCCCCTGTTCAAATCATGGCTATTCAATGTTGGCTCAAAATAGGGTTATTTCCTTCTTCCTCATCTGAGGCAGAGTATTCCTCCTCTGAGTACTCTGAATATAAAGAATTTAAACTTTCATTATTTGAGTTTATATATTCTCCATAGATAGGCTCAAACAATATCTCTGATGAATCTTCCATCATTATTGTTTTGAGACTACCCCTTCTCTTATTTGCATCTGGGCAACTGTCAGCTATGTGACCTTTCTTTCCGCAAAAGAAACAACAATCAAAACTAGATAGAGATTTTCTTTTAGGGAATCTGGGATACTTCCCATATTTTTCCTTAAAGTTTTCTCTCATATCCTTCTGAATTATATTTGGTCTAAGAAATCTCTTATATTTTTTTGCCTTTCTGCCTGAAAATCTACTTGATGATTTTCTTTTTCCAAATAATTTCCAGACCTTCTTGAATTATTTATTTCATTTACATTGGTCATCCCAACACTGTGTTTTGAATGTTCTTTGTTGGGTTTTTCTAAGCTCCTTCCTGGTTGGACCACACCCATATCTTCTCGCAACACCCTCTACTTTTGGGCAACATGCAGAACTCATGTATGACATATTTATTACATCTTGTGAGACATGACTCTACATAAAATAGAGTCTCATCACCTGCCTTATTGTTTCTAATAGAAATCCTAGAGTGCCTTGCAGATCTTCACTCTGGGAAAGACGAGTCTTCAATGCTTGTTGAACAATTTTAGGCCAACTTCCTGGAAGCTTCTGGATAAAGACATCTAGAGCATATTCTTTGTATCCTGGTCCAAGAAGATAATATCAATGCTGAAACTCACAAATATATTCTTCAAAGTAACACATGTCACAAATTTGGATCTTGTTTAAAGCTATTCTAACTTTTTATACCAATTCTCCATCCCGATCTACAAGTGAATTTTCTGCAAACTCCTATTTAAGGAAATCAACTACTACTAGTATAACTTCAATTGGTAATGTAACATATTCCTGGATAGCTATTCTCACTTCTGAGTGTCTCAGTAGCATATCCCAAAATCTCCCTGTATTACCTCTCAAGGCAGATCGAGCGAAATTAAGTGAACTATCTATGGTTCACGGCTATATACCAACTGATAGCATATAATATCGAAGGTCTAGAGCCCATTCATCTATGACTACTCTCGGATCCTTTTCGCAGTCTAGCTTTAGGATCGTCCCATGTTGAGGAACACCTTCTAGATGTGTTTTATTTAGCCTATATTCTTCCTGAATATAGTTGGGATATGAGGGATTGGCTTCCCTATTGATATTATGAAACAAATCCTTGAAAGATACTTTCTATCGTTCTTAAGGAATTGGTTTTTGGGAGATCATATGCTATACTAGCTTGGCTTCCCAAGGTTTTACACCAAGTCTTTCTGTGGGAGATGACTTATTCTCTTTGTTTTTCCTCTTCTCTTCGAGTTTGACTTGTAGGTCTTCAAATTTCTTGAGCTTTTCATTTAGTTTTTTGGAGACACGCTCTATATACCCAAGTTCCCTTTATCCAAAGTAATAATATCATGGATCTATTTCTGGTATTCCTAGATACTTTGAGTAATACTCGAAACTTCTTCCTGATATTATTGAGATTCTCCTGCTAAAGGCCATGTGTAATCTTCTGCAGTATATTGTCCTGAGAAACTTGCTCTTTCGGTATCTCTGTGTGGATTCGTATTAGATATAGTGGCATCAGGATGATTGGAATATTATCTTGAAGCTTTCCCTTCTAGCCTTTTCCAAATATCTCAGATATTTGGTCCGACTCCAGATCCTCTTTTGACCATATTTTACCATTCAAAGCAAAATACTTCTCCTTCTGGATCTCCTAGGGTTCTTTCTAGGTTTTGGAATAACCACTTGGATTTTCGAAGCTGAGATTATGTATGCTGGATTTCTGCCTTCAATTCCTCATGCTTATCACGAGTTGTCTGGGCTTTCTTCCCTAACTTGATTACTTTGTGTTCGTTTTCAAAATCCAATCCATCTTCTGGAATTTGACGATACTTTTTAAGCCAAATATGACTGGATTTGTTCTCTTAGTATCGTACCCTTACTTTTAAATGTTTCTACTCATAATAAATACCTCTAACCATGGGATCCAGAAATTACTTATTGGAAAATCTGTTGAAGCCGCGCTCTGGCTGGATTTCTTCTCCCCCCCGTGCTCTGGCTAGCTTTGTGATTTTTGATGAACGGATTAATAATTGTATTTAATATGGACCGATGTCACCACTTGATCTTTTTTTATGATGCGTGTTCAAAGAAATTCATAAATATATTTATTTCCCATAAAAGAGATTTATGACAACTCCACCTCACCTTTTTTCTTCTTTCTCTAAAGATAAAATTATAACCCTAAAATACATAATGACTTGAGAAAAGGGGTGAAGAATATAATTAATTACATAGCAGTGATCAATCCAAATTGGTTTTTTCATTTTGTGTCGTGTTTTTGTATTTGATAAGAATCGCATATATGTTAGGAATTTTGGGCATGAAACCAAAATGATTCTGTTAGAATTATGATTATATCTACTGATACCGGAGCCTATTGTTGTTTCAAAAACATATTCAAAAATGATTTTAATTGTCCAATGATCTTCCAATTTTCATGATTTGAATTTAAAAAAATTAATATATTCACAAATAACTATTATTATGTAATTATTATCATTAGTGGAGTTATTTTATGCTTCCTGATGAAATAAATTATGTGTTCTGAGTACTGACATAATAAATTATATTGATTTATGTGGTTATATGTATTCTCTATATTTGTTCAATATATTACTATACTCATCCTAATTCACTATGAAAATTTTCATGAATTAGATATGGTCGCCAACCAAACCAGCACCCGATCCGGTCCATGGTAAGGCCCGAAGGGCGTTCCCTATCCCCACAGGCTGGAAAAAATGTCTGGGTATCATAAATAAAGGTTTGGAAAAAATTTACCTGATTTTAGAAACATAAAACAACCAACAATGATAAGTAAACCGAATCTGAAAATTTGCACCAAACAAGTCTTAACAAAAATTCAGAATTGAATTACATAGTTTTAAACAAAGACCAAGAGGGTCAGAACTAAAAAGGAGTAGCAAGTCTGACTCAAAAACCACCACATGGCAAGGGGGCATCTCCCTCAAGCCATCTCCACAACTACGCATCGAGAAAGGAAGCTAACAACTCACACCGCCATCTCCAAGGACCTTACCCTTACTTGTGTCAAACATTACCAAGTCTACTTACACTCAAAGGTGTAAGTAGGGTGTGAGCCTAAGTCCAATAGGATTTCACCCAAAAATTTTCCACGTGATAAATAATTTAGGACAAAAAACTTACAAGTATTCATAAACATGAAATGCTAGTAAAAATTTCTAAGATATGCAACTTTAAATGAAAACAGTTTTCAAGAGGATAGCTTTAAATAATGAACAATTTTAAAGAAAACATGCATGCTACTGAATTTACCAACCAAACACACCATATGTCGATGTTAAGTATAATATAGTCAATGATCACTAGTCATAGGAATATCCTTGGGCACTAGCTAGTTGTGGGGCCCTATGTACATCATATCTCGATGTAAAAGTAACCATAACCAATAAACTTCTTATGTAAGATCCACTAAGAGGGGAGAACAAAAAGGACTAGTATTCCCCAAACATCATCATAGTTTAGTTAGTGTTTTCATCATCAATCTTGCTAAGTGAAATAGGGACAAAACTACTACCAGATCACTAGAATATTAGCCCTAGTCTGCCCACCTAGATACCCGGACTTCCCTCTTTGTTCTCAAACAAGTTCCACATGTTATAAAATACCATTTGTACATAAAAATACCATTTCTAAATCATACACACACCAAACAACACCCAACTAAGTTTCACACCCTTTATGTATTTCAATAAACCATTTAAAATTTTCATAAAACAATTTCAAGAAGTATAACAAGGCTTTGCACATAAAATTCATTCAAAACCCCTCTTTTAAGGCCAAAAAATCAACAATACCATACCAAACCAGAATTTTCAGCCCTAACACCATTTAATAAATCAATTTCAATAATCAAAAAATAACCTCAAATGATACAACATGGAATACACATGAAAAACACCCAATTCCATGTCAAAATGCAACTTTAAAATTAAATACTCAATCAATGCTACTAAAAATGGTTTTCACACCACACAAAACATATGAGAAACATAATAAATAGGTTAATAAATCAAGATAGATTCATCAAAGAATGTTTACACATGGAACCACCTACCTTGAATATCAAACCCCCCCAATCTTTGTGTGAAACTTCAACCGCACCACAAGTGAGTGAAAAAGAACCCTAACCAAGAAAATTGAACCAAGAAAATCAATATTAAACCCTAGGTATGAAACCCTAGCTATTGAAAATTTAGAACCTCAAGAAGGAGGTAAGAAACCCTAAGGAGAAGGAAGGAACAAGGAAGGAATTCATTTACTTGAAGAATCTTGAAGTTCCCCCCCAAAAAAACCCCATACAAAATGTGTTACAAGGAAGCTTGAGGGGGATTAGAATCCTTCCATGGATGAAATGGTTGAATAGGGGAATAAAGGGGTGCATTAGGTTTATTTCTGGAAGGAAAAAATGGTCAAAATCCATTTTTTAACACCTGGACACTGTGCACGGTTTAGTAAACCGTGCGGCCTGTTCTAGCCACCCAAAAACCCTCATTTTCTTCAAAAATTAAAGGAGTGCTGAGGGAAAACCAAGGGGAAAATATAGGCCAAGAATATAAGAGAAAAATACTTTAAAAGAAGGAAATATATGTGACAATTCTCCCCACTATGAAAACTTTCCGCCCCAAAAGTCAACCTGAAGCTTGACCAGAAAACAAGAATGGGTACTCTTGATCAACCCACAACTTCCACTCTCATGTATCATTCACATAATTCTCATGCTTCCAAAGGACTAGGACTAGTGGAATAGACTTTACCTAAAAAACATTCTCTTGAGAATCCACTATTTTCACCGACCGTTCAAACACTGATAAATCGAGCTCTAACTCCAAATCTTTTCAATCCAACACATGAGATGGATCTGGATTGTACTTCTTAAATTGGGATACATGGAATACATTATGAATTTTTGTTAACTAAGAAGGCATGGCTAACCTATATGCCACCCTACCAATCCGCTCAGTGATCTCAAAAGGGCCAACATACCTTGGCATCGGCTTTCCTTGATTTCCCAAACGATGATGACCCAAAAGAGCGACCACCTTCAAGAATACCTGATCATCCATAGAGAACTCAAGATCCCAACACCTCTGATTATCATAAGATTTGTGGTGAATCTGAGATATCAATAACCAATTACTGATTAACTTAACCTTCTCAGAAGTCTCTTGCACAAGGTTTGGCCCCGATTCACGCTCAAATTTACCCAAGAGAAGAAGGTTGGACGGTCCTTGTAGTTTAGCTTGGGTTGTTGAATCCTCATAGACCTAAGAAGAAACCTATAGACACGTGCATTCTATGGACTTTTTTTGGATATGAAGTGGCCAACTTGGGTTGATTTTAGACGAGTTTAAAGGAACTATAAGAGACTTAAGTGAATTAAATTTAAAAGAATGAGTTGATCCTAGGTTATCACTTGGGGTGGATTGGACGTATTCCCTTTTCAATTATTTCAATTTCTTATAGTTGAGTTGAGTTCATTTAAGAAGATCAAAAAACTTCATCACTTAATGATTTTATACCAACACATCATAATACGAATCACCTATACACTTGAAGGATCAAAGTTTTGAGCACTTCAAGGTAAAGGTTCCTATTAGCACTTGAATTATGTGACCTTAAATTCAACAAGGATGGTAGAGTTTAAAAATAATCAAATAAAAATCTCAATTAAAGAAGTGATTAGACATTAATGGGGTGATAAATAACATAAAATCCAGTCCCTTACTACTCCCTTGGATCAGCCCATAAGTGGGTTATCCCTCCATTGATTCTATGGTTTCAATGGAAGCGGAAAGTAGACTCATGAGGGAGGAAATGAAGAAGTAAAAAAAAAACCCAATAAAATAACGATGACTCCACCGTTGTGTGACAATTTCACAAGTTTTGGTGTGAATAAATTCACACCTTGATCTAAAGGTATCAAAGTGATATTAGTAAAAACATAATAAGAGGAGAAGAAGAACTTTTATTAAGAAACTAAAGTTAATTTAACAACTTACATGTGAAAGACAAACTTGAGACAACAAAATCACAGCATAACATTACAATGAAAGAAATCTCAAAAGATGATCAAATAATTCACCACCACTACCTTAAATAGGTATTTTGGGAGCCTTGGGTCTATCCTCCAATAGTAAAAATCATCTCAATTAATTTTGGTAGGCCATAGGTGGGTGAAAAGTTGAGGGAGAGTTGATTTTTCCACCCTTGACCCGAGGTGACATCCAACTTTCATCCACCAAACAGACGTGCTTGGAAGACCTTCTAGATGACCGAATCAGAGTGGTCCATAGAATAAGAAAATTGATCTTCAGATGTCTCCTAACCTCCTGTAAAATTTGGGCCCATTTAGATTTATTTATTCATATATATGATTAGATTCATGGGATGTTTTTCTGGGCTGCAGAATCTGGCCCAGAATTTTATCTCTAACTTGGGACGCCTAAATAACCACAATGGAGGCCTAATTAGCACTGGATTATGAATAATTACTTGTTCCTATATATTTATTATATCATCCCAAGAAATTTTGGATTCATTGGATTTGTAATGTGGGTCCCACATTCTCATCAGTGGGCTGATGTCCAATCTTCCTTCTCTGGAATTGCTTCCATTCATCTCCAAATATATTCATCATTATTTACGAATCCTCCATTGATACATGAATGAAAAATGTTCATATTGAAGTGTAGATAAATTTCCCAAAATATCAAATTAAAATATGGATAATTAAATTCCTTAAAATCAGATGAATCATTGGGTACTTTAAATGATGTTAAAAAATGTACCACATAATAGTGCATTTTAAGAATGAATTACAATCATAATGTGAAATGATGTTCAAAGTGTAAAATGCACTAAAATTATGTTTATGAATAATAAATCACATTAATATTATATATATTAGCAATGAATATTAGCCTCATTTAGTGGATAATCAGGCCCCAACAGTGAGGTCTCGCCTGCCTCATCCTAACACAGAGGGGACCGAAAAGACTAACCATAGATCACCACAAAAGGATCCATTCGAATAGAGGATTGATAAATGTTATTATAACAGAACTCGAACAATCACAAATGGACATACCAAAATCCTTTGAAATCCAAAACACAAGCATGAATCATGTCCTCTAGAATCTGATTTTCCTGCTCCGTCTGACCATCCGTTTGAGGATGGTATATCGCACTCATCTTAATCTGTGACCCCAAAGCCTTTTGAAGTCCTTTACAAAACCAAGAGGTAAAATGAGGGTCTCTATCTAAGACAACTAACAACGACACACCACGAAGCCTTACCACCACCAGAATATACAATCGGCTCAACTCATCCACTTTAGTTATATATCTAATTGAGATGAAGTGGGATGATTTGGTCAGAAGATCAATCACTACCCAAATAGAATTATTACCCTGAGGTGTATGAGGTAATACAAAAATGAAATCTACGGTGAGATCGTCCTGCTTCCAGGTAGGAATGGGTAACGACTGAAGCAAACTAGAGGGCCTTTGATTCCATGCTTTTACCTACTGACATGTATAACATCTCGACACGAAGTTAGATATGTATTGTCTTATACCTGGCCACCAGAAATACCAAAAGACATCATAATACTTTTTGGTGGCTCCAGGATAGATGACCCACTGAGATTGGTGGCTATCCTGCATCACCACCTTCTTCAGAGACAACAGTACCACTGAACGGACCTTGAAGCACAAGATGTCCTTGGGAGATGAAGACCAATCAGAAGATGTCTACCCACCATGAAGACACTTCATATACTGCTGAAACAACTCATCACTGGGATGCTCATGCTAAATAAACTCTAAAAGAGAAGGAGTTAATTGAATGCTTTCTAAGAACACACCTCCACTGTGCTCCTTGGTCTTGACATTCATCTAAGCAAAGATCCCTATCAGAGTCCACTCATCATTGGACTTCCTCAAAGCCTTCACTGGTACTTTTCTACTCAAGGTTTCAGCCACCGCATTACCCTTGCCCAGGGTATAGACAATATCAAAGTTGAACCCCTGTAAATACTTGATCCAATGACACTGCCTAAGATTAAGATCCTTTTGTGAGAAGATTTAGGCTAAGCTCTTATTATAATAGTAGACCACAAACTTCTCCTCAAATAGGTAGTGACACCAAGTATTCAAAACATGCATCACCGCTGCTAACTCTAAGTCATGGGTTGGGTTATTCTTATAATGCGATCAGAGTTAAAGAGAGCCATACACCACCACGTGATCATCCTATATAAGCACGCACCCGATACCCATACTTGAAGCATCACAATACACCATATATCCCTTTACATATTCCAGCAAGATCAAAACAGGGGTGGTAGTCAACCATCATTTCAACTCTTCAAAGTATGCCTAACATTATGGGGCCCATTCAAACTTCACCCCTTTCTAGGTGAGCATAGTCATGGGTGAAACAAGCCAAGAGAAATCCTAAAAAAAATGCTTGTAGTAACCTTCCAGGCCAAGGAAACTCCTAATCTCAAACACATTCTTTGGATGCTCCCATGAAATAACTACACTGATCATCTCGAGGTCCACCGAAATTCCCTGTTCTGAGATAACATGACCTAGAAAATTAACCTCCTTGATCTATAAAGTGCACTTAGACAACTTTTCATAAAGGTAATGATCCTGCATAGTGCCCAACACGATCTGTAAATGGTGTTCATGCTACTCCTCAGATCCAGAGTAAACCAGGATTTCATCCATGAATACCACAATGAAAGAGTTGAGATATTAGTGGAACACCCTATTCATGAGCACCATAAAGTTTGTTAGAGCATTGGTCAATCCGAATGACATGATCAAGTACTCAAAGTTTCCATACCTGCTTCAAAAGGCTGTCTTCAGGATATCCGCCTCTCTTACCCTATCTTGGTGGTAACCCAAATATAAGCCTATCTTGGAAAACCACTTTTTCCCCTTGAACTGACCGAACAAGTCATATATTCAGGTAAAATGATATTTGTTCTTGATGGTCACCTTATTCAGCTTCCGGTAGTCAATGCACAATCGGAGGGACCCATCGACCTTCTTAGAAAAAAGGATAGGAGTGGACCAAGAAGAGACGCTTGGGTGAATGAATCCTTTGGATTCCAAATTTTCCAACTGTATTTTTAATTCCCTTAACTCGGTGGGGGCCATACGATATGAGGGAAGAGATATAAACTGTGTTCTCAATGCCAAATCAATCGATAACTCCACATCCCGCTCTGGGGGAAAGCATGAAAATCATCTGGGAATACCTCCAGAAACTCATCCACTATATGAGGTAATCCACCCTCAGTAGCAAGACCATCTTCCTCTAGCATGAGCGACAATAAATGGAAGATAAGGTTTCCCAATTCTGGGAGTAGAGGTTCCGCACGACCCGACCAAGGCTCACATTCCCCAAGAAAAACTCAAGGACTCCCATTAGGTGCCATGAAACTCACCCATAACCTATAGCAATTGACATGTTCTTGAAATTTCACTAGTTAATACATGCTGAGGATTACATAAAAAAGGTCCATATTCAAGACTAGGAGGTACCATTCTATCTCGACCCTTGATACAGAAAGCGCACATGACGGGCACCTGAGACCTTTCTCCTCCTTACCCAATGACATCACCAACTCCATTATAAAAGACAAAAACTTGGTTGAAAAATTCAGCAGATTCACAAGATGGGTAAAGATAAAATAAACAAAAGCAATAGTATCAAAGAGAATAATATCCATAGAAGATGCAATCAAAATGGTACCTCAAACTATCGAAGTTCCTACATCTGATCCCAATGGTTCCTGATCCACAACATGAAGATGCCTAGTCTCTACCTGAGAATGACCGCTCGACTGTGGCTCTGCCCTGAACTGGATTTGCCTAGAAGATGATCTGGCCCTACCACCACAACCACCAAACTGATATCCCACCATCCTAGATGGCTCTGACTGAACTGAAACTCCCCTGGAATCCATAGAACCTACCCCACTATAAAGGGGACATGTCACATTGAAAAATAACTACAAGTTCCCCATATCTCCACACTAATAACAAGGCCTAAAAGAATAAGTACATGAAAGTTGGGAGTTCCCTGGCCTTCCTCACTAGTGGCACACAACGGACCTTGCATCAGAAGACACAAATGAAAACTGCTTGGGAGGATGTCCAAAACTACCACATCCCTTCTTCCCCTGCTTCTCTCGCTTCCTTTTCTTCGTTGATAAACTACCACTGCCCATCAATGATATTATCCCAGAGAAACCAAAACTTCCCTTTCGGTCAATCTTCACCATACAAGCTCGATCAACCACATCCGTATATGTCTTCAACTTAAACAGGAAGACCTGAGAATATATCTCTAGACACAATCCCTTTTCAAATCTCTAAGCCTTCATATGTTCATTAGAGACTATATTAGGGGCATATTGGACTAGCTTGGAAAAGCAGTTGGCATACTCCATCACTGACTGGTCCCCCTAGATGAGATCTATAAACTCTCAGGATCTAGAATAATCTAAGATTTTAGGATAGTACTGGTCATTGAAGATAACTTTTTAGTCCTTCTAGCTCATCCACTCATGCTTCCCAACTTAAAGCACTGATTCCCACCACCTGTGGCTGAGACCTTCTAGTATAAATGAGGCACATTTCACCCCGACTTCCTCAGGTGTTTCAAGGAACTTGAAAATGTGTTCAATCTTCTCAAGCCACTCCTCTTCTTCTTGAGGCTCTATGTTACCTCAGAAAGTAGGAGGCTTTTTATTCAAAAACTCATGGGCTTTGTCCTTATTAGGACCATATTCATCTTCTCTAACTGGAGTAGGAGCGAGAACCACTCCCTACCCCAGATCCTGGATAGCCCGAACCACAACTTCTAATAACCTCTGATCAAGTGGTGAGGGGAAACTCTCTCCGACTTCCTCCCATGGGTGCATGAGAGATTTCTGGGGAGGCATGCTGTAACAAAAAATATGTAAAAGTCACAAGAGAAAACATTAGTACAACAATTCTGAAAAATTTCTACAATAACATAAAATATAAATAAATCAAACTCATCATAAAAATTAAATAAACAACTTCTTAACCCCCAACCAATGTCCACATGCAGTCTGCAACCCGCACACCCCACCTGGAAGAGAAGTCAAACAATAATCCCAACATCCCATGGCGACTCTAGGTCTATCATGAGAGGTTTGGGCCAGACACCCTACCCGCATCCAGAACTCCAAGCCCCGACAATCCTAGCTTCTATCTAACTAGACTCATCCCAAATAATATGACCCAAAGAGCTTAACCATGCTATGATACCATTTTTTCATGAACCAAATCCGGTCACCAACCAAACTGGTGCCCGAACCAGTCCATAGAAAGTCCTGAAGGGCGTTCCCTATCCCTATGGGTTGGAAAAATTTCCCGGGTATCGTAAATAAAGGTTTTGGAATGATTTACCTGAGTTTAGAAACATAAAATAACCAACAATGATAAATAAAACAAATATTAAAATTTTCACCAAACAAGTCTTAACAAAAATTCAGAATTGAATTATATAGTTTTAAACAAAGACCAAGAGGGACACAACTAAAAAGTAGCATCAAGTCCAACTCAAAAACCACCACATGTAAATGGGGAATCGCCCTCAATCCATCTCCACAACTTCACATTGAGAAAGGAAGCTAACAACCCGCATCGATTTCTCCAAGGACCTTTCCCTTACCTATGTCAAACATTACCAAGTCTACTTAGACCCAAAGGTGTAAGTATGGTGTGATCCTAATACAAATAGGATGCTTCCCAAAAATATTCTATGTGATAAACATTTTAAGACAAAAAGCTTGAAAGTTTTCATACACATAAAATGATAGTAACAATTTCTAAGTGATACAACTTTAAATGAAAATAGTTTTCAAGAGGGAAACTTTAAAAAATGAAAATTTTTAAAGGAAACACACATGATACTGAATTTACCAACCAAAAAAATTGTATGCTGACGGTAAGTACAATATAGTTAATGAGCACTAGTCATGGGAACACCCCTAGGTACTAGCTAGCTGTGGGTCCCTAGCTACATCGTATCTTGGTGTAAAAGTAACCATAAACAATAACCTTCTCATGCACAAGGCACTATGAGGGGAGACCCCAATGTCCTAGTGGTCCCCAAACATCATCATATTTTAGTTAGTGTTATCATTGTCAATCTTGCTAAGTAAAACAAGGATTATGCCACTATCAGATCACTAGCATACTAGTCCTAGTCCGCCCACCTAGAGACTCAAGATTCCCTCTTTGTGCATGTTATAAAATACCATTTTTACATAAAAATACCATTTATAAATCATACACACGCCAAACAACACCAACCAAGTTTTTCACCCTTTATGTATTTCAATAAACCATTTAAAATTTTCATAAAACAATTTCAAGAAGTATAACAAGGCTTTGCACATAAAATTCATTCAAAACCCCTATTTTCAAGCCAAACACCCAACAATACCATACCAACCCAGAATTTTCATCCCTAACACCATTTAATAAATCAATTTCAAGAATCAAAAAATAACCCCAAATGATACAACATGGAATACACATGAAAAACATCCAATTCCATGTCAAAATGAAACTTTAAAATTAAACACTTAATCAGTAATACAAAAAATGGTTTTTTCACCACACACAATATATGAGAAACATGCTAAATAGGTTAATCAAGCAAGATAAATTCATAAAAGAATGTTTACACATGGAATCACCTTCCTTGAATATCAAAACCCCCAAATCTTTGTGCGAAACTTCAACCGCACCACAAGTGAGTGAAAATGAACCCTAGCAAAGAATATTGAACCAAAAAACTCAGTATTAAAACCTAGGGATGAAATCCTAGATTCTGGGAATTTAGAACCTCAAGAAGCAGGGAAGAAACCCTAAGGAGAAGGAAGGAACAAGGAAGGAATTCACTTGAAGAATCTTGAAGTTTCCCCACCAAAAACCCCTTAAAAAATGGGTTACAAGGAAGCTTGAGGGGTCTTGGAAGCCTTCCATGGCTGAGATAGTCGAATGGGGGAAAAGGGGGGTGCATTGGGTTTATTTTAGGAAGGGAAAATATTAAAAATATATTTTTTTAACACCTGGAAACTGTGCATGGTTTGTCCGCACAGTTTAGTAAACCATGCAGCCAAACCATACAACCTATTCTGACCACCAAAAAACCCTAATTTTCTTCCAAAATTTAAGGGGGAGACTAGGGGAAACCCAGGGGGAAATATATTCCAAGAATAGAAGATAAAAATACCTGAAAATAAGAACATGAATGTTACATTAATAATGTTTTGAAATTATATATTTTTTTCTATTATTCTATGTTAATTTAATCCATAATAATTTCTAGAATTTTTGTGTCATAAAATTAAATTATGACTTCTATAATTAATTGAGATGATTAATTAGTCATGGATTACGTGTGAAGTACTAATTTCAATAACTAATTTATATTGAGTTAAACTATTATGTGTGTGAGACTTAAAATTCGCATGAATAATTTAATTTTATTGTGCTTGTGGTTCTCATTTATTTGAATAACAATCACTCTGATGAAGATTGTTATGAAAATAAATGAGATTAATTAAAACCACATTTATATTGCGTTATTAATTAATTTAAATTATATTTTTTAGTATCCCCATGAAAAATTTAATTTAATATGTGGTAATTATTATTTGATTAATGGTCGACCCAATGGAAAACTATTATTTGAAGAAGTATAAAATAGTAAAACTGCAATTATGTTACACTCTTGAAGTTAAAATCACTAATTAACCCTAATAATAAAAGTAATTTTAATTTTATAAGTGGAATATTTCAATGTAATATAGCATTAAATTATTTCTAACCAAGGGTGATGTGATTTAATTCTGTGTTATATCGATGCTAATGTTTAAGGAGAAAACTTATGTGCATGTTTGTATTCAGCCCTGTGGAAGTGAAAATAATACAAAATTTTTTTTCATAAGAAATTTTTGTGTATTTATTTGTTGTGAACTGTGTACTCCCAGTTTATTAATTTGTGACACTTATAACTATGTATTTTCATGATCATTAATATTGTGCATGATTATTACTATAACTATTCAGCTTCACTTATGAGCTACATTTTATCCATCGAGACCCTAACTGGAAGCAACTTTAAGAAATGAAAGGAACATGTTCTTCTTGTCCTTGGTGTTATGGACATTGATTATGTCTTGCATAATGATAAACCTAACTCACTTATATCTCAAAGTTCCCCTGAGGAAAAAGATTCTCTTGAAAAGTTGGAGTGGTTTAATCATCTGTAACTTATGATTATCAAAGTATCCATAATAATGGATATTCGACAAGGATTTAGAAATTTGGATACTATTGTAGATTCTGAAAAGGCTAAAGAGACTAAAAATTCTAATACCTTCCTCACTTTAGTTGAAGAACAATTCCAAAGTACTTCCAAAATGTTTGCTACCACATTAATCACTAAAATGGTCACCATGAAGTACAATGGTGTCAGTGGTGTTTGTGGAAACATCTTAAGAATGAATTATATAACCTCTCAACTTAAGGCCATGTACATAGAGATTTCAAAAGTTTTTCTTGTTCATCTCATTATTTCATCTCTCCCTTATCAGTTCGGTCCTTTTAAGACCAACTATAATTCTCAAAGGGAGAAATGGAAAATGAGAGAGTTAATCAACATGTGCAGTTAAGAATAAGAAAGGTTAAAATTTGAATCTCCTCAAAGTGATCATTTCACTATCTAGGGAAAAAATAAGATGAAAAGGCCTCATAAGGAAAATAAGTTTGATGAAAATGATAGGGAAAGTTCCATTAGCATAAAGGAAGGCATTTCTGACACTAAGGCTCATGGATATCACTGATATCCCTATGGGCGACTTTAATTCTCGCTGGGTTAACGAATTAAGAAATTTATAAACACGAAACAAAAAAACCACTAAACTATAGGGTATTATAGGATATACAAGTCTGAGGTCGAACCCAAAGAGACAGGGTTGGATAAAATATTAAATAAATAAAATAAACCTAAACTAATTTTGATTTGAAGAAATAAAATCTAAACTAGAGAGCATTGGATTTTTTAAAAGAGTGAGAGAAGAAAATATAAAATGAGTGTCGAGTAGTAATGATTCCAGGTTCATGAGATGAAAAGGTATGAAATAATTTAATTACAATCATGTAGTTGTTGGAATTGGGTCCTAGAGAGTACAATGGTTATGTAAAATTCTATCTATCTTAAGGTCTCCTTTTCTCATGGTCAAGTACTTCATATTATAAAGGATGGGTAACCCGAAACCATATTTAAACATAGGGTAAGGATAAAACCAATGGTCATGGTGGAAGTATAAACCCTAGATCTCATATTAAATAATTTCATTCAATAGACTCATACAATGGTCATGCATAAAGAATGAAAGAAATTAAACCCAATCCCTAACCCCGCTCATAATGGCCATTCAAGAAGAAATCAGGAAAAGGATAGAATTGAATAAAAAATATTGAATCTCAACATGAATTGCATTAAAATATAAAATACTTCATACATTCAATTCCCCTTCATCGCACATGCACTGAAAAAATAAATCACCCATTCATGCTAACCACAAGTGGGTGTAGAAAAAAGAATAAAATAAAATCCTACAGAAAGTGGTGGCAATAGGTGCAGCTTCGTTTCGATAGGCGTCCGACAGTGGTGCTCGGTCCAAAAGTGATACCAAATGGTGCGACCAAGGGTCTCTATTTATAGGTTTCAAATGGGACTTACCCTAGGGTTTTCATAGAGTGTAATTTGATTACACATCGTGTAATCTGATTACACATCATGTAATCTAGATCTAAGTTTTCCTCCTCGATTTCAAAATTTGCACGAATCTCGTACGCGACTTTGAATCTTTGATTCATTTCACGATGTGAAATCAGGATTCACGATGTGTAACCTTTAATTCTTAATATCCTATGAATCTCAGCATATTTCTTCTCAAAAAACCTGTCTCGAAAAATGTTACACCGTGAAATTGGTATTCACAATGTGTAATGGACTTTCCAGCATGTGTTGAAGTCACGACTTGTTCTAGTGGTGGTCTTCCTATCCGATGAAGTCACGACATGTAATTATGTTACATGATGTATAATCATGTTTTTTCAAGTATTCCAGCTTCAAACATCCTTAAAAATATGGTGTAGATCATATTTCCCCATTTTTTATTCCTTTTTCATAAATATCTTATTCCTGCCATAAAAACATAAAAAAGTCAATTTGCTCCAAATTTGGTAAGATTATTCATTTAAATAAAAAAATAAAAACATTAAAAACTATAAAATATATGCATGAAATACACTCATCAATAATTTAAGTGTTTCTTCTTCTAGACTAATGGAAATATTCAAAAGGAGTGACCAAAATTTAAGTAATGGCTAGAAAAGAAAGACAATGTACCTAATTGTTGAAGTTGGTGCCACAGAACCAACTTTTGTGAAATTTATGATAACTTGTATCCATATTTTTGAATATAAATAAACTTATCATCACATCATGATTGTTCTTCTGTGTAATATATTATATGAAAATGTTCTAAGATTAGTTGTTGCACTAAAAGGTCATAGCAGTTCTCCACTATGATGAGAACCCAAAAGTGTCACAACAGTATTCTTATATAATGTCCCAAAATTTCTGTATTTTTTTTTTAATTATATAGAATTATTTCAAGATTGAAAAATCTGACAGCATGTGATTCTAAGGCTCGGAGTGCCCAGAATGATCCGTCGAAAAATGTTAAGTTTTAAATAGCACGCGTGAGTGGTTTTCTTGAAAAAGTGGAATAACTCTTAAATGGGTTCCCAAATCAGATATCTGAGGGTACCGTTACATTCAGGATGACGGGTTTACCCTAGGAACAACTTAAGTTTAGTCGGCGCAGGCCTCTGGTGAGAAATCCCCAAAATGGAATAACTATAAATAAAATAATTAAACAAAAATTAATTTATTTTTAAAATTATTATAAATAACAAATAGTGACTCGAATTAAAAATCTGCTACCACCGCTGAACTCATGAGGGTATGCTTTCCTTAGGAAAATACTAACTTTGGCCAGTGTGTACCACCAGTGGAAGTTAGTTTTTGGCCGTAAATAAAATACTTAAGTGACAATTATTTTATTGTAAAATTATTAACTTCTAAAAGGTAACTCAGATTGAAAATCTGAGAGTACTGTTGAGCTCGTGAGGGCGTGTTACTCTTAGGTGAAGCCTAACCTCGACCAGAGCGGGTCTAGGGTGACTATTAATAATTTTTTGAATTTTTTAAGGTACATTCAGTAAATGTGCAGGTGACATTTTCTAACTTTTGAACCGGTGCTCAGAATTGAAATATGAGGGCACCATTGAATTCGAAGCAATAAGATTAACTTAAGGGAAGCTTAACTTTGTTCAGAAAAAGTCAGTTGAAAAAGTTAATTTTTCAGACTTTTGGAAAAAAATAATAAAATAACAAAAGGTGTTATTTTATTCCTTTTGCAAACGGTTGAGCGGCGAATAGTGGGACCGCGGTGCAACATCGAGCAATAAACATGGGTCATTTATTGACTTAAACCTCTCATTGTGTAACTATAATGATTGTGGTTAATTAGGCTCATTGATTATGATTCATTAATGAATCATAATAATGAACCAACGTGGGAGGTTTTCCTCTTATTTAATTAAAACGCTGGCGTGGGTTTTGGGAACCCACGGGAGAACTCTTGACGAAATGCTGGAAACATCTACCTCCAATGAAGAACGAATTTTTGATGACGCCCATTGAGGAATCGATCTAGAGGTCGTCAGGTGACGAATGACTATGCACACAGACCTTCTTCTTCTTCCGAAAGTGAACCCAATGTGATCTAGGTAGGGGTTTTTGTTTAAATTCACGTGAATTAGTTTTTTTCCCTCATTCTTGAAAATCATGACGAATGCGGATCAACCAAAATGAGTTGAACTGCGATTCGTATGAAACTACAGGTGGTTGTTGCAGGAAAAGATTGAACGAGGTTTTCGATTTATCTTTTCATTATTGATTATCACGTCCTTGTTATGATGCTAACACGGAGGGCATGTGCCAAATGAAAAAGGCTCGGACCCTCCGACGCTTCAATCTTTGTTGCATTCTTCACGAGAAATCAAAAAACAGAGCAGAAAGATGAACTCGGGAGCCACACAACATTAACAACATCTTGGAAGGCCCGTAGGCGTGAGCGGAAGGGAAAACATACCACCGGAGCTCACCCGGTGGCCCGTGGAAGATCCACCGGCGCGATGTCGGTGGCGAAGGTGGCGACCATTGCTCACTGGCCACGGATGGGGGGAGGTGTTGCTCGGTGCCATGGAGGACAGACAGGCAGCCGACTCTCGGCTGGCCGCAGAGGCGGGAGTTAGTGCACCGTCACGCTCCACAGTGAGGCAGGCCGCAACTTCGAAGCCAAGGCAAAGGGAGGGGATTCTCTCCCTGCGGGTCCCGCGGTTAGCTAGGCAGTGCCACCTGGCGCAGCCAATTAAGAGTCGTTTGGGAGGTGGAACGCGTGACCCTCATGTGGGTCTCACTAGCCAGCGGGCCAAGCCCGCCATGGACCAACCCAACTGGGCTGGCCCAGCCCGTTTCGGACCGGACTCGGACCCATTTCGGCCCAATTACGCTTAAAAGGTCATATCTCGCAAACCAGATGTCCGTTTGACAAATCGTCTGCGGCGCTGGAATCCTTGGAATAAGATGGTCCTTTTTAGATAATCCAATTAGGTTTTGGAGAAATTTGAAGTATAGCTGGGTTGGATCATACCCGAATCCAACCGGACCCTCGACACTAAAATGCCTATAACTCACAGACCGAGCGTCCGATTGACGCGTCGTCTATTGAATTGAAACCCTTACAACATGAAGGTCCTTTGGGTTACTCCTTGTGGAAATTTATAGCAGTTGAGGCATGAACGATATCCAGAGGAGCAGATACTACAAAACTTAAGCGCACCAGGTGCGGGGAATCCTGTGGCTGGCTATCATCTGAGTAACAACCCTGTGTAGATTAGTATTTAGTGACCCTGCATGGATCAACATCATAAAAACCCTGTATGGATCAACATCACAGTGAACCTATGTGGATCATCATCTAGAGGCCCTATGTGGATCATCATCATAGCGACCCTATGTGGATCAACATCTAGCGACCCTTTGTGGATCAACATCATAGTGACCCTATGTGGATCATCATTCTAGAGACCCTGTGTGGATCAACTATGCACGACCCGACGAGGACCATCCTTAGAGTGGCCCATTGTAGATCAACGTTATATGACCCTGTGTAGATCAAAAATGGAACAAATCCCTTGTGGTTCAGTTGTGGAAACTTCCTAATAAAATAAAATGATATAGCATTAGGCTAATCATCTTTATTCCTGAACTCTGAGTTTTATACCTGGTTTGAGTTGAGTCTTTTGATTTGTGCTTTGTGATTGAGATCATTCTTTGTGGTTTTTCCTTTTTGGAATCCTGGGAGACCTTCAGGGGGGTCTCTACTGAGTATTATTATACTCACCACTGCACGGGCTTCATTTGTACCTTATTGTGTCTAGTGCAGACGACAGACAGCTTGACTGTGCCTTGAGGAGTCAGGGCTAGACGAAGCTCGAAGGTGGTTGAAAGACGGTGTACAGAGGTGACCAGTTGATGTAGAGATCCATAATGATGAGCTATACCTACCCTTCAGGTATGATCCTTAGAAAATGACCTCAGGAGATATTTTCCCTTTTTCCTGTATTTCCATTTTAGTTGGGCTTGTATTCTAGCCCCTTCACTTTCAGTATTTACTATTACACTCAGTGGTGGTTTTTATTTGTGGTTTCACCTTACTTCTTCCATTGTTCTTTGCTTGTGCATAGTGTTCCCTATCTATGTTTGTACCGGTTTTAAGGAAATTACTTCCGATTACAGGGAAATGCCTTTCCGATACTAGTCACCAACCCCTAGCCTATGGAAGGCGGGCTTGGGGTAGTCATGACACAGGCCCCAGGGGATATGTCATGACAAAGTGGTATCAAAGAGGTCGGTTCTACAAAAAAAAACCAAGTATCTATGTTTTCAATGGAGCAATAGTGTTAAGTGTCTTGAGTTCGGGTTTTAGTTCGGGGAGTCCAGTGTTGGTGCAGTGACCGCGTTGTCGAGCGCGTCAAATTAGTTGTTTAATTTTGACTAGAATTTCTACAGTATAGCAGCAACCCTAGGTCGTCTCTCGACGGAGCCTTAGATCATTAATTTAGAAAGAGGGTTCTGATTATGAAAGTATAAGGTGAATTAGGTTTTGTGAAACTTGGGGGTTTTATTATTAATGATGAAAATAGAAAATGAAAGCGATAAAATAAAGTAGAAATGAACAAGATTGATTAAGCGTGATCAACCTGGGGAAGTCTCGTGATGCTCATCCTTCATCGATTCAAGGGATGGGGTTATGATTTTTTAATCCCTGGTTTGTAACACCTAGAACCATAATGTTACTGAGTTTATACTAGGATACCTCCTAGGGTTCAGTCGAAAACACATAACGATTCACCAGACACCGCCGATGATTGGGTGATTTGTGTTCGACATCATAACCGAAAATCACCAAGGCAACACATGAAGAATTCGATGTGCTCTCCAGGTTTTCATATTATTTCATTGTGATACCATGACATAAATGTACATGGCCTTGACAGAGCTTGTGTGAGTTCTATTGACCAATATGAATCACACAAGCACCGCAATTAAAAGGGGGAAAAGAAAGTGGTGAACGGTGTGTGAAACATCACATGAATGGGTACCCCCAAACATGATCATATGAGTTGAGCATGACATACCAGTACATAACTCAATAAAATAAGAATAGAGGATGAGGGAAAACAACATACAACCTGGAATTAAAAAGATCATTCAAATTAATACAACTTTGAAGCTCGGGATTACATCACATTCCTCCCCGGGTGATCACAAGGGGTTTAGAAACCCATGGGAGAGGAGGAAGAGAAAGATGTGGGGGTAGAACTTCCCATATCCTACAGAACTGATAGGGATGTTGAGAAGACTCCTTGGGGACTCCAAAATGGCAGCACCTTGCCTCTTGGCCGAACTTCAAAATGAGGTTTCCTATGTTCCCTTTTATAGGAAAATTGGAAGGTGGTTTTAGGCACACAGATTTCATCAATCCACTTGCATGATGCGTTTCGGCCTTAATATAGTCTTATCTCGCTTTGGAGAAAATATAAAAGTTGTATCCCTACCTCTTTACTATCTCCAACGAAAGTTTGGCACCGTTTGGACAACTACAGATCAAGATATTGATAAAATAGAGAACACTGCATTTGACTTGGTCCAAATTCGGTGTCTTGGACATATCAGTTCAGATGGGCCTCATAAAAGCCGAATCAGGATTGTGTTCCTTAATATGAAATGTATCCTATTAAATTTTGGACAGGCCCACAAAATTTCAGCATATTTGGATGCACTTCTTTCGTTTACTATGCAAAACAGTGGACAAATGTCCATGGATCCATGCAATTTTGGCCCATTTTTCTTCCACTTCATCAAAAGCCCTTCAAATCACCTCCACCTACATTGAAACAATAAAAACAAGTAACATTTTACATTATAATATTGATTAACATTAATTGATTTATTCAAACATTAAGTTCAATTTATTATTATATTTGGAATATTCATTACAAAACTAGTTTAAAACTGCGGTGTAAGGGTGGAATAAAATAGTGAATCGTGGTACGATCACACCCCCACACCTAAACATTTGCACTCCTGGGTAAAGTCACATATCCAAATACAATGATTCATATATATATATTTCCAACATCCTGAATATTTATCATCTGAAGAAATTTTATTTAAAGTAAAGTGATCAATGCACGAACCACACCGAGGAGTTCTTCCTAGTGAAAATAGAAAAAGATGTCTCATAAATCATATCATAGTGAAATTCAAAAAGATTCATGATAACCAATTGAGAAAGGAAATCAGAAGTAAACCATGACACTAAATCTCCATGTGTGTGTGTGAAAACCATTCCATTCTATTCTTTCCACTTGCTATCCAATAAATATATGTTATTTTAACATTTTTCAGCTTAAATGATTTTGTCACCGAACCTGTCCTACATCCTTTGCAATAATATTTCAAGACCCACTCATTTAAGAATTCCCAGAAGTCAAACCATAAGCTCCCGACCTAGATATCCCCATATGTTGCACATTTCATCACTCCCCTCATTTATTATATTTTTTTTGAAGTTGCAATTGGAACAAATATCACACTCATCTCTCAACCCTTGTTTGATCTCCTCACGACACTAATTGAAATAGTTATAACAAGATCAAAGGTTGAGGAGGAGTGGTTTTTGACCTTCCCAAGACACAAAAAATTATTATTATTTTTTTTGAGGGCGTACAACAGTCGGACATTAGGTACACACGCATAGGTCAATCTGGTACAGTAATGAAACAGATCAGATAAGGAACGAACATATGGAAATATCATTTAAAGCTGAAAAATATTAACCCAACATATATTTACCTTATATTAAGTAAGAAATAATCACACTTTGTGGTTTGGTGCAAAAATTTGTGGAGATATTAGTGACACAGTTTTCCAAAAAACTACTCACACAAAGGGAATCAATCATCTCAAAGGTTTCACATAGATACGTCCATTTATATCATTGACATAAAACCAATTCACTAAAAAAAATCACTCCTTGATGGTAAATTCATACACATATTCTTTTTAGCCTTCGTTATGGTATTTTTACTTTCCCCACTTTATGGTCGCCACATCATGGAATTTCGAAATTATTGATGGGGAAAAATAAAAATACCATAAAGAAGGCCAAAAAGAGAAAACAAAAGGAGAAAATGATGAAAAATCCTAACTAACCCAGGAATGTATCCACCCCCCCACACCTAGAATGTGCAGTGTCCTCACTGAAATAATTGAAAATGTGAGAATGAAGGATAAAACCTGGTGTGTTTTATTGGTATGGTGCGTCGAGAAGGTGGATTTACTCCACCAGATTCTTTGGAAAATCCTCATAGAAGTGTTTAAGTTGCTACCCATTGACGGTAAGACTTCATCCACTCTACTCATGAAAAACCTGTATTGCACCAAAAGGTTAAATATTAGTAACAATATAAGGACCGATCCATCGGGAATGAAGATTACCTGGGTGGAGCTTAAGCCTGGAATTGTACATGAGGACCTTCTCACCAATATGGAACTTCCGCTGGTGAATCATGCTATCATGAATAGACTTTGTCTTCTCTTTATAGATTCTGGAGTTGTCATATGCATCACGTCGAATTTCTTCCAACTCTTGAATCTGTAGCTTTCTTTCCTCACCTGCATCTGAAAGGTTCATATTACATTGTTTAACAGCCCAATATGCACGGTGTTCTACCTCCACTGGGAGGTGACAACCTTTACAAACACAATTCTGTATGGTGACATTCTGATTGGAGTTTTAAAAGTAGTACGGTATACCCAAAGTGCATCATCCAAGTGCAAACTCCAATCTTTCCTATTGGGTTGTACCGTTTTCTCCAAGATTCGCTTAACTTCCCGATTTGAAATTTCTGCTTGTCCGTTAGTTTGGGGATGATATGAAGTGGAAACTTTATGAACAACCCCATACTTACGAAGCAAGTTTTTCATGTTACAATTGAAAAAATATGAACCCTGATCACTAATGATGAATCTTGGTAGACCAAACCTACTAAAAATCTGGGACCTCACAAAATCAACAACTGCTCGAGAGTCATCGGTCCTGGTGGCCTTTGCTTCCACCAATTTAGATACATAGTCAACAACCAATAAGATGTACACAAAGCCAAATGAATTTGGAAAAGGCCCCATGAAGTCAATGCCCCATGCATCGAAGATTTCACAGAATAACATGGGCTGTTGGGGCATTTCATTCCTCTTAGAGATATTCCCTGTGAATTGACATCGAGTACATGATTTACAAAACCTATAGGCATCTCTATACAATGTTGGCCAATATAATCCTGAGTCAAGGACCTTTCGAGCTGTATGTTGAGAGCCAAAGTGGCCCCCACATGCCAAGGTGTGGCAGAAGGTCAAAACAGAGGTGAACTCATGGTCAAGGACACACCTACGAACAACCTGGTCACTAAAAATTCTCCACAAGTATGGGTCATCCCAAATGTACCATCGAGAATCATGTTTAATTCTCTAGGATTGTGAAGTGCTAAAATTAGTGGGGACCCTAGATGTTTCTAGAAAATTCACAATGTCCGCATACCAGGGGGTAAGGTCCACAACATCACAAAGGTTCTAATGAGGGAAGAATTCTCCAATGGGTAGGGGCGAGTCAACATGATGGTCCAATGGTGGGGAAATCCTACTGATGTGGTCAGCTACAACATTCTCCACTCCTCTCTTATCTCTAATCTCAAGGTCAAACTCCTGGAGGAGGAGCATCCACCGAATGAGGCGGGGTTTGGATTCAGGTTTCTTTAAGAGGAAACGAAGGGAAGCATGATCAGAAAACACAATCACTTTTGACCCAAGAAGATATGAACAGAATTTTTCCAAGGAAAACACAATAGAAAGGAGTTCTTTTTTCTGTGGTTGTGTAGTTTACCTGGGCAGGGTCAAGGGTACGTGAGGAATATGCAATGACATGAGGGGACTTCTCAACCCTTTGTGATAAAACTGCCCCAACTGCAAAGTTAGAGGCATCACACATAAGCTCTAAGGGGAGATCCCACCTTAGTGGTTGGATGATGGGAGGTGAAGTGAGACTCATTTTTAGTGAACTGAATGCATCCTCACAATTTTTATCAAAAACAAATTCAGAATACTTTTGTAACAACCAAGATAAGGGAAGTGCGATCTTACTAAAGTCTTTAATGAATCGGCGGTAAAAGCTAGCATGACCCAAGAAAGACCGCACCTCATGAACACATTTTGGAAATGGAAGGGATGAAATTAATTCAATTTTAGATTTATCAACCTGAATTCCCTTATTTGAAATGATATTCCCAAGAACTATCCCCCGCTCAACCATGAAATGACATTTTTCATAATTTAAAACAAGATCTTTTTCAATGCAGTGACGGAGGACAGAACCTAGGTTTTCCAAACAATCATCAAAAGAAGAACCATAAACCGTGAAATCATCCATAAAGACTTCCATACAACTCTCAAGGTACTCAGAAAAAATACTCAACATACATCGCTGAAAAGTACCAGGAGCATTACATAGACCGAATGACATCCTTCTGTAATGAAATGTGCCAAATGGACAGGTAAATGTTGTCTTTTATTGATCCTCAGGGGCTATATGGATTTGGAAATAACCCAAATAGACATCAAGGAAACAATAATGGGACTTACCAGCCAAACGTTCTAACATTTGGTCAATGAAAGGTAAAGTAAAGTGGTCCTTTCGCGTGGCTTGATTCTATCGACGGTAGTCAATACAGACTTGCCAACTATTTTGCACACGTGTTGGAACCAATTCATTCCTTTCATTTGACACAACTATTATTCCTGTTTTTTAGGCACAATTTGCACTGGGATAACCCATTTACTATCAGATATAGGATAAATGATCCCTGCAAAAAGTAATTTACTGACTTCCAATTTTACCACTTAAAGGAGAGTGGGATTCAACCGGCGTTGAGATTGTCTTACGGGCTTAGCATCATCATCCAAAAGTATATGGTGATACAAATAGATGGGATAATCCAGGGAATATCATCCAATGTCCATCCTATTTCCTTTTTACACTCTCTCAAAAGTTTGAGCAGTTTCAATTCCTGTTGTGGAGAGAGGTTATTGGAAATAATGATGGGAAATTGTTCAATACCCTCAATATATGCATATTTTAAATTAGAAGGAAGTTGTTTAAGTTCAAACACTGGTTGTTTCTGGATTGAGGGAGGGGATTTAGGGGGAGTGAGGTCCATGAAACTATCTATCTGCTCATGTTTATTCTCAAAGGAAAGAGAATCTATTGAAATGAGATTTGCAGAATCATCAATAGTCATGGGTACCTCAGAATAAACACACTCATCAATTAAAGCACAAAATTTACATTTTTCTGAACCCACACAACATTCAAAAGAAGAACCAAAACTCAAATCATCCAAGGGTGAATAAAACAAAAAATAATCAGAGTTTGGGTTGAAGAGAGAATTGTGTGTGTGTGCATCGTTTGAGAGCACTTCCATCGAATAGACAGGAAGAGTGGAGTGCTCTTCAACGGGGTGTTTCATAGCCTCAAGGATGTTAAAACTTACCTTTTCTCCTCCGAATTCCATGGACAGTGTACCATTGTGAACTTTGATGATCGTCTTTGCTGTTTTTAGGAATGGCCTCCCAAGTATGAGAGGGTAATGTCCTTGGGTTTGGGTATCTTCCATCTCAAGAATGTAGAAATCAGCGGGGAAGATGAGATTCTTCACTCTAACAAGGACATCCTCAATCACTCCTTTTGGATGTGTTGTACTCCGGTTGGCAAGTTGCACAACAATGCTTGTTGGTTGAAGCTCTCCAACCTGTAGAGAAGTATACACGGAGTGAGGTATTACATTAATGGAAGCACCTAAATCTAGCATAGCATCAGAAAAGAAGGTCTCCCTTATGGTACAAGGTATCGTGAATGTGCCGGGATCCTTTTATTTGGTTGGAATTACTGGTTGAATCAAGGCTGAGACATTCCTTCCTAGGTTGACTCTATCATTCCCCTTCAGCCTTCGTCGATGGGTGCAAAGCTCTTTAAGAAATTTGGCATAACGGGGAATTTTCTTGACTGCATCCAACAAAGGAATATTAACTTGAACCTTTTTAAATGTATCCATTATTTCATTTTCAATCTCATTATCAAAGTTTTTCTTAGATTTAGAGAGTCTTTTAGGGAAATGAAGTGGAATGGATTGTTCATTTGAATCATCAATGACTATTTGATTACCATTTTTGTCTTGTTTTTCTTTACATGATTTTTTTGAGGGTTGGGAAAGAGATTTTTCATGAGGGGGACATACCTGCTGTGCAGAATCAGTAGAAGGAGAAACTTCTTTACCATTTCGAAGTGTAACTGCACATACATTACCTTTATCCTTTGGATTGGAAATGGGTTGGGATGGTAGTTGTCCAGAACCTTGCATCTTAAGCTCACCGATAATGTTTTCCAATTTCCCCACTTGGGTTCGTAGGTCTTGAATAGCTGATTGTGTGGTCTGTTGGAACTGAAGGTTCTGGGTTTCCATTTGCTTCACTATATCATAAAGGATTGGTTCAGACTTGGGAGGAGGAGGATTTTTTTGAGATGTTGAAGGATAAGAAGGTTTCATACCTTGGCCTTGTTGATACCAATTCTGCTTGGGGTAGCTTGAGTTTCCTCCTTGTCGGTATTGTGGTTGTGCTTGCCACCCGGGGTTTGGATTTGGCCTGAATGGTTCTTGATTGAAGGGAGGTGCTTATTGGAATGGACGCCCTGGGAACACAGCTGCACAGGACTCAGATGAATCTTGAAGTTGTGGGCACTGGTCAGAAAAATGAGTGTTATCAGAACAAATACCACAATGCAATGGAATAGAAGTAGAGTGTGAGTTACCTTGTGCTTGAGCTAATTGACTTAGAAGGGTATGCATCTCATCAACTTTAGTATCTACCTTTTGTTCTAGGGCTGAATGACTTACCTCATGAACTCCTCGTTTTGGTGCAATAGCTCGTGTACCAAATTGTTGTGCATTTTGAGCCATGTTGGCTATTAAGCCACGAGCGACAGAAGGAGTTTTGTCAACTAGGGCACCACCAGCCGCAACATCAATCATTCCAAGATCCATGGGGATAATTCCCTTATAGAAGTATTGGATTAATAGTTGTTCACTAATATGGTGGTGGGGTCAGATTGAGCAAATTCTCTTGAATCTCTCCCAGTATTCATGAAGGGTCTCTCCTTGTGATTGCCTAATTCCACAGATTTCTTTCCTAATTGATGCAGTTCGGGAGGCAGGGAAGAACTTCTCTAGAAAGAGTCTTTTAAGGTCATTCCATCCCCCAATCGTGGTAGGAAAATAGTATATCCAATCTTTGGCTACACCATCAAGGGAGAAAGGGAAGGCCCTAAACTTAATGAGGTCCTCAGACACATTTTGGGGTTTCATGGTGGAGCACACTATGTGAAACTCCTTTAGATGTTTGTGAGGGTCCTCACCGGGAAGACCATGTAATTTTGGAAGAAGGTGGATGAGACCAAATCTAAGCTCAAAGTTGGCTGCTTCCTCGGGATATTGGATGTACGCAGGTTGGTACTCCACATCAGGGGTAGTAAGTTCTTTTAAAGTTCGATTATTTGCAGCCATGTTTTCTTGGGTTTTATTGGGTTCAATTTTGGGTTGGTTTAGAACCAATTGAGGTTCTAAATGGGGTTCCACAATTTTACTTGATTTAACTTCTCTATATGCCTTGATTTGTGTGTGAAGTGACTTTTCGATTTCAGGATCAAATTCAAGTAGTGTTCCTTTACCAGATCTTGTCATGCAACAATGATGTCCAGTTTGATTGATTGATTGTTTGTTGTGTTTATTTTTTTTTGATTTAATATGAATAAAAGAGAAACTTAAGAAGGGTGAAAGAAGAATAGAATTTTATACTATATAATTAGAGAGGGATATGGATAATAAGAGAGAGAGAGAGAGAGAGAGATAAAGAACACACCAAAAACAACCAAAAATAAAGACAAAACCCAAAACAAAAAACAATAAAATGGGGGTGGGGTATTTAAAGGAGTACTAATTAAGAAGTAAAATAAATAAATAAAATGAAATAAAAGAAAAAAATGATCTTGGATCCCCGTCAACGGCGCCAAAATTTGACCGCGTTGTCGAGCGTGTCAAATTAGTTGTTTAATTTTGACTAGAATTTCTATAGTATAGCAGCAACCCTAGGTCGTCTCTCGACGGAGCCTTAGATAATTAATTTAAAAAGAGGGTTCTGATTATGAAATTATAAGGTGAATTAGGTTTTGTGAAACTTGGGGGTTTTATTAATGATGAAAATAGAAAATTAAAGCGATAAAACAAAGTAGAAATGAACAAAATTGATTAAGCGTGATCAACCCGGGGAAGTCTCGTGATGCTCATCCTTCATCGCTGCAAGGGATGGGGTTATGATCTTTTAATCCCTGGTTTGTAACACCTAGAACCAGAATGTTACTAAGTTTATACTAGTATACCTACTAGGGTTCAGTCGAAAACACATAACGATTCACCAGACACCGCCGATGATTGGGTGATTTGTGTTCGACATCATAACCGAAACTCGCCAAGGAAACACATGAAGAATTCGATGTTATCTCCAGGTTTTCATGTTATTTCATTGTGATACCATGAAATAAATTTACATGTCCTTGACAGAGCTTGTGTGAGTTCTATTGACCAATATGAATCACACAAGCACCACAATTAAAAGGGGGAAAAGAAAGTGGTGAATGGTGTGTGAAACATCACATGAATGGGTACCCCCAAACATGATCACATGAGTTGAGCATGACATACCAGTACATAACTCAATAAAATAAGAATATAGGATGATTAAAAACAACATAAAACCTATAATTAAAAATATCATTCAAATTAATACAACTTTGAAGCTCGGGATTACATCGCATTCCTCCCCGGGTGATCACAAGGGGTTTAGAAACCCATGGGAGAGGAGGAAGAGAAATATGTTGGGGTAGAACTTACCATAGCCTCCATAACTGATAGGTATGTTGAGAAGACTCCTTAGGGACTCCAAAATGGCAGCACTTTTCCTCTTGTCCTAACTTCAAAACGAGGTTCCCTTGGTGCCCTTTTATAGGAAACTTGGAAGGTGGTTTTAGGCACACAGATTTCATAAATCCACTTGTACGGTGCGTTTCTGCCTTCATACAGTCTTATCTCGCTTTGGAGAAAGTATAAAAAGTTGTATCCCTACCTATTTACTATCTCCACCGAAAGTTTGGCACTGTTTGAACAACTACAGCTCAAAATATTGATAAAATACAGAACACCACATTTGACTTGGTCCAAATTCGGTGGCTTGGACAGATCAGTTAGGATGGCCCCCATAAAAGCCGAATCAGGATTGGGTTCCTTAATATGAAATTTATCCTACTAAATTTTGGATAGGACCACAAAATTTCATCCCATTTGAATGCAGTTATTTAGTGTACTATGCAAAATAGTGGACAGATGTCCATGGATCCATGCAATTTTGGCCCATTTTTCTTTCACTTCATCAAAGGCCCTTCAAATCACCTCCACCTACATTGAAACAATAAAAACAAGTAACATTTCCCATTATAATATTGATTAAAATTAATTGATTTATTCAAACATGAAGTGAAATTTATTGTTATATTTGGAATATTCATTACAAAACTAGTTTAAAACTGCGGTGTAAGGGTGGAATAAAACAGTGAATCGTGGTACGATCATGCAGCAGCCGACGTATCCATACACCAGGACCATGAATTCTGTTTTCCGACTTGGTACACGAAAACACTAGTTGTATATGTTTTGAAGATGTTTTTCTATTGATATCTTTTGAGTAAACTCACCAGGTATGACCTTTTGACCGCGGTTTATCTTGATTCTCTATCAAGATTCCTCCATGTAGACAACCAACCAGGATTCCAATGCGTGAAAATGAAGATGGTCCGCAGAGTGATAAGACTTTGGTACAAGGAATTTTGCTCGAGATGGTACCTTCAGATAGTGTCCCAGTGATACCACTGCCCGTTGGTCAGCAGTTACTACCGGTGCTACCGGTAGAGGAGACATATAGGCTCAATGCCTTACATGAGTTTCAGTAACCGATACCCCTTAGGTTCTGAGGAGAGCCCAAATCACAAGTGGTTAAGGACTGGCCTGGGGTGGTGACCGAGTTTTCATCTATCCAAGATGCCATATGATCAGATGACAGAACTAGTAGTGAGCATTCTACGTGGCTCAGTAGGGCGATGATAGGGTTTAGATTACCCATATCTTACGATGAGGTGATTTTTTCATGGACAGATCTTGAGAACCTTCCTTAGAGAAGGGGGTCTCTCGCAAAAAAAAAGTTTAGGGGTTTTTGTTCCTAAGATCTTATACAGTTTCGACAAGATGACATGTCAATGACTAAGTATTCTTCAAGGTGTACCGACTATTCCAGGTACTCGAGGAGTATGATATGAACTGTTCTTCATGGCTCAGACCTCTGAGCGAGATGTGTTTAGGGACTTCCAAGTTTTCACTATTCCTTTGTGCATTCCTACTTATGTTAGGGTGCTAGAGAGAACCTTTGTGGTTGAATGTTCTTTGGATGAGTAGATACAGGCAGTGAATGTTGGTAGTGGGAAAGAAGGAAACTAATGCCAGTCTGAGAGACTTGGAAGTATAAAATGTTTCAGAAAGAGGAAGTGACAGGGACAGATGAATTTTCAGGGAAGCGGATGTGGAATAAGAGATAGGAGAGTATCATGAGGTGGTATACATTTCAATATGTTACAACCAGCACCCCAATGTGGCCCCCACTAGGCTCAGGGAGCTGGAGGACAGGTGAAGGGAGTAGATGAATGCGGTCAAGGAACGTGACCCAAGGCCTCTAGGAATGATTTGAGGTACAATCCATGTCTACTACTAGCTGCTATATTAATAGATATAGGTACTAATCATTTCTTCTTGTCACAAATCTTGTTCAAGACCTAGAGTTTCCGGTTAAACCATTGACTTGAACCTTATGTCTGGAGATACCTTTGGGAGGAGACTCAATAATCACACTTATGCCGATGGTGTGATCTAACCCTTGAGGAAAGAGTTTCGGTTGGAACCTCTTGGTGGCAGCGTTGAGTCCTTATGACATTAGTTTGGGTATAGACTGTTTATCCATAGTTCATGCTCAGGTTGAATGTTTTAGGAAAAAGGATGTGGTATATCCATATCATTTGAATGTGGTTTTCCTTGGTCGGTGAAAAAGGAAACCCAAGCAACATGGGTTAAACTCATGCATTGGAGGGTATAACCGATCACTCTTGAGTCATACAACCTTACCCTTGTGACAATAGGTGTTTTGAGTTTTCAATTCCCAAAAGTAGTGGCAGAGTACGGGAAAATCCTTTCAAAAGATGTTTTCAGGATTTCATCCCCATAGGGATAAGGACTTCTTCATTGACTTGTACCTAAGGAAGACACCAATATCTATAACTGCATATCGAATGGCCTCTGCGGAGCTCTGGGAGATGGGAGTATAGTGGGGAGAACAATTTACTATCTACTCTGATCACAGGAGTCTCAGGTATATCTTCTCACAGAAGGACATGAACCTGAGATAACAACGATGTCTAGAGTTACTCCAAGACTATGACTTTGAGATAGTTTATACTCATGGGAAGGAGAATGTGGTGGCAGACACACTCAGCTGGAGGGCTGGTCTATAGTTGCTGAGTGAGGTGATAGAGAAACTAGCCGTGTTGCAGTTATCCTTCGTGGATAGTGATAGAGCATCTTACCACCATTCTATGATAGTTACTCCCCTACACCTTTAGTGAGTCAGGGAGGTACAACCTGGGGACGTTGACTGTGAGGCCTGATGTGCTCATATATCCTCAGGACGAGATCCTAATGGATTTTCTGAAGGTGGGTAGCACGCCATCCTCTTCAGAGGACACACCATGGTACTAGTGATTCTACGAGAGGAGGTGTTGAGGGAGTTCCACACATTCCTTTTAGTGGTAGATTTGGGTATGGTGAAGATGTACTAGGACCTTTGGTGTCAATACTGGTGGCCAGGGAAGAAGAAAGTAGTGGCGAAGTTTGTATCATGATGCATCACTTGTCAGTAATTGAAAGATGAGCATCAGGTTCTTGCATGTTTGAGCATAGATTTTACCCCAATACAGATGGTCAAACGAAGAAGACCATACAGACCATGGAGGACATGCTTCATGATTGTGTCTTGGATTTTGGTTACAGCTGGGAGGCCCACCTACCACTGGTGGAGTTTGCATACAGCAATAACTATCACTCTACCGTTGGTATGGCACCATTTGAGGCCTTGTATGAGCGACCGTACAGATCACCTCTATACTGGACAGACCCAGGGGAGTCAACACTTATGGGTCCAGAGTTGGTATAGGATACCACTGAGAAGGTGTAGATCATCCAAGAGAGGATGAAGACTGCACAGAGCATACATAAGTCTTATGCATATGGAGACAGAGACCCTTAGAGTTCGATGAGGGAGACCATGTCTTCCAATGGGTCTCACCCCAACAAGGAATGCATAGATTTGGTCGGGGAGGAAAGATATCTCTAAGGTTCATCAGACCTTTCCAGATTCTCAGCAGAGCTGGCAAGGTGGCATACCACCTAGCTCTTCCCCCATAGATGCATCAGGTGCATAATGTTTTCCATGTGTCCCAGCTGAGGAGATGTGTGCATGATTCGTCGCACTTTATCGACTAGGGTGAGTTGGAATTTGACGATGGGGTGACTTTTACGGAGTTCCCAGTGGAGATAGAGGATCGACAGAAGCGAGTCCTTTATGGATGGTCGATCCCTCTAGTGTGAGTTTGGTGGAAACACGGGAACCTCCAAAAGAGCAATGGGAGCGGGCGGCTCATATTTGTGCTCAGTATCCTTATTTGTTTGATTTACCTTTGTTTTGGATTTTAGGGACATAAATACCTAAGGTGGGGAGAATGTAATGTCTTGGAATTTCCATATATATATATATATATATATATTAATTATATCGAATTATTTTTATACTGTGAAATCTGACGGCACATGATTCTGAGGCCAGGAGTTCCCAGGATGATCTATCAAAAAATGTTAAGTTTTAAATAGAGAGCATAAGTGAGTTTCCTAAAAAAGTGGAATAACTCTTAAACGGGTACCTGAATTAGATATCCAAGGTCATCGTTTCATTTAGGATGACGGGTTTACCCTAGGTGCGATTTAAGTTTAGTCGGCGCAGACCTCTGGTGAGAAAACCTGAAAATGAAATAACTATAAATAAAATAATTAAATAAAAATTATTTTATTTTTCAAATGCTTATAACTCATGAATGGTGACTCAGATTAAAAATTTGAGACCATCGCTGAACTCATGAGGGTATGCTTTCCTTAGGTAGATACTAATTTTGGCTAGTGTGGGCCACTAGTGGAAGTTAGTTTTTGGCCGTAAAAATAATAATTAAGGGACAATTATTTTATTGTAAAATACTTAACTTCTAAATGGTAACCCAAATTGAAAATATGAGAGTACCATTGAGTTCGTGTGGGTGTGTTCCCCTTAAATGGAGCCTAACCTCGATCGGTGCGGGTCTAGGGTGACTCTTAATATTTTTTTTATTTTTTTAAGGTATGTTTAGTAAACGTGCGGGCGACGTTTTCTAACTTTTGAACTGGTACTCATAATTGAAATATGAGGGCACTTTTGAATTCACAGTGCCGAGATTCACTTAATGGAAGCTTAACTTTGTTCGAAAAAAGTCAGATGGAAAAGTTAATTTTTCAGACTTTTGGAAAAAAATAATAAAATAACAAAATGTGTTATTTTATTCTTTTTGAAAACGGTTGAGTGGCGAATGGTGGGACCATGGTGCAATGTCGAGCAATAAACGTGGGTCATTTATTAACTGAAACCTCTCGCTGTGTAATCGCAACACTTGTGGTTAATTAGGCTCATTGATTATGATTCATTAATGAATCATAATAATGAACCAATGTGGGAGGTTTTCCTCTTATTTAATTAAAACATTGACATGGGTTTTGGGAACCCACAGAAGAATTCCCGATGAAGTGCTGGCAACATCTACCTCTAAGGAAGAACGAATTTTTGACGATGCCCATTGAGGAATCGATCTGGAGGTTGATGGGCGATGAACGACTATGCATACAGACCTTCTTCTTCTTCCGCAAGCGAACCCAATGTGATCAAGGTATGGGTTTTTTGTTTAACTTCAAATGAATTAGTTTCTTTCCCTTGTTCTTGAAAATCATGACAAAGGTGGATCAACCAAAACAAGTTGACCTGCGATTCGTATGAAACTACGGGTGGTTGTTGCGGGAAAAGATTGAATGGGGTTTTTGATTTATCTTTTGATTATTGATTATCACACCCTTGTTATGATACTAACGTGGAGGGAACGGTCCAAACAAACAAGGCCCGGACCCTCCGCCGCTTTGATATTTTTTTCATTCTTTGTGAGCAACTGAAAAAAGAGTGGAAAGATGAACCCGAGAGCCACACAATGTTAGAAACATCCCAGGAGGTCCGTAGGCGCGAGCGGAAGGGAAAACAGACCACCAGAACTCACCCAGTGGCCCATGGAAGATCTGCCGGCACGACCCACCCTCACCGGCCATGGAAGGGGGGCGACGCTGCTCGGCGCCATGGCAGACGGACAGGCAGCCGACCGTGGAGGCGGGAGGCGACGCACCGTCACGCGCTGCAGTGAGGTAGGCCACTACTTCAAAGCCATAATGAAGGGAGGGGATCCACTCCCTGCGGGTCCCATGGATAGCCAGGAAACGCCACCTGGTGCTGCCAATTAAGATCCAAACGACTCTTTGAGCCCTTTGGGAGGCAGACCGTGCGACCCTCACGTGGGTCACACCAGCCGGAGGGCCGAGCCGCCGCGACCCAGCCCATCCGGGGTGGGCCGGACTGGTCCGTGACCCATCCTAACCGGGCAGGCCCAGGTCAGGCCGGGTTGGACCCGAACCAGGTTGGGTAGGCCCAGGCCGGGTCGGTTTGGCCAGGTCGGACTGGACCCGGACCCATTTCGGTCCAGTTGCGCTTAAAAGGTCATATCTTGCAAACCAGACGACCGTTTGATGAACCGTCTATGATACTGGAATCCTTGGAACAAGACGGTCCTTTTGAAATACTCCACTTGTGTTTTGGAGAAAGTTGGAGTACAACTGGGTTGGATCGTACCTGAATCCAACCGGGACCTCGACACTAAAATGCCTATAACTCACAGACCAGACATCCGATTGACACTTCATCTATTGCGTTGGAACCCTTATGACATGACGGTCCTTTGGGTTACTCCTTGTGTAACTTCATTGTAGTTGAGGCAAAATCGATATCCAAAGGAGCAGATACTATATAACTCAAGTGCCCCGGGTGTAGGGAATCCTATGGATGGCTGTCATCTGAGTAGCGACCCTGTGTGGATCGACATCTAACAACCCTGCATGGATCAACATCATAACGACCCTATGTGGATCGGAATCATAGAGACCCTGTGTGGATCAGTATCTAGCGACCCTGTGTGGATCAACATCATAGAGACCCTGTATGGATCAGCATCATAGGGACCATGTGTAGATCAACATCATAGCGACCCTGTATGGATCAGCATCTAGCGAGCCTGTGTAGATTAACATCATAGAAAACCTGTGTGGATCAGTATTCTAGTGACCCTGTGTGGATCAGTAGTGTGTGACCCAATGAGGACCAGCCTTAGAGCATCCCATCGTGGATTAGCATTATATGACCCTGTGTGGATTGACAATGGAACAACTCCCATGTGGTTCAGTTGTAGAAACTTCCAAATGGAATAAAATGATATAGCATTAGGCTAATCATATTTATTTCGTAACTCTGAGTTGTATACATGGTTTGAGTCGAGTCTTTTGATTTGTGCTTTATGATTGAGATCATGCTTTGTGGTTTTTACTTTGTGGAATCCAAAGAGACCTTCGGGGGGTCTCGGGGTCCCTACTGAGCATTGTTATAATCACCCCTACAGGGCTTCACCCGCACCTTGTTGTGTCTTGGGTAGATGATAGAAAACTTGACTAACCCTTGAAGAGTTATGGATAGACAGAGCTCGGAGGTGGTTGACAGACGGTGTACGAAGGTGACCGGTTGATGTGGAGAGCCACAGTGACGAGCTACACCTACCCTTCAGATAGGATCCTTGGAAGATGACCTTAGGATATATTTCCCCTTTTTTTGTATTTCTATTTCAGTTGGGATTGTATTTTGGCCCCTTCACTTTTAGTATTTACTATTACACTCAGTGGTGGGTTTTAGTTGTGGTTGAACCTTACTTCTTCTGTTGTTCTTTTCTTGTGCGTAGTGTTCCCTGTCTGTGTGTGTATAAGTTTTGAGGCAATGCCTTCCCATTATAGGGAAATTCCTTTCTAGTGCTAATATCCAACCCCTGGCCTATGGAAGGAGGGCTTGGGGTAGTCACGGCATGATCCTCGGGGGATGGGTCGTGACATATTAAATATATGTTATATATCCAAATGATATCATTTTAGGGACACAAATTATTCATGATATTAGGGGTGGGGACTCATAGTATTTTGAGGCACATTTTCATGGTGTATGCCCCTAATAATATCTAGTGTAGGAAATTATGAGAACGAGACTCACTGGTAAGAAATATACATTTATATGTGTCATTGGATGTTCCTATTTTCAGAAGTGTGTATGGATTCTTAGACTTTAAAATTATTATTAATGAATATTATAAGTCACGTACTTTTATGTATTGAAGAAAATTGTGATGACATATGTTCGCGGTGAGGTAGGATGCGTTGAGTGTGTCACAACTAATATTGCATTAATGAATAACATGAGAAATGATTTGTACCTTATGTTATTTAATGGGAGTTTATATCTAATGCCCTTTCATGGAAATGATATAGTTTAAATAAATCCATGGCCACAGTGTTCTATAGGTAAGTTCAATTTTCAAAAAGTCAAATAAAGAGACATCAATTACATAGGTTGATGGCAGTGGCATGCAACCTACTTAATTAGAGAAATCACAGTAAATATATTATATTACACAGTAAGCATTTGTATGAGGTATTATGTTATTATGACATTAAATTATTTCTATATAGGTGTCTTGGCGTGTTTCTAGATGCTAACCTTGGACTGGGCTATTTCACCTAATGCCACTAAGAAAGAGTCCTAGAGGGTAATACACTAAGTGTATCCATAATCTCAATTAAATAATATATTATTATTTATTAGTTAACAAATTGAATAAATATTATTCTCACACATGGTTTAATAATTTTCCATGTTTGTCTGATTTCATATATTCTGACACCAGTTATTCGAAAGAATATTATGTGAGCAGGATATTTAATAAATATTTATTTACTATTTGGTGAATATAATATTTATTTATTTATTTAAGAATAATGTAGTGATATTTATTTAATAAATAAATAGACATTATTCAAGGCCTGATAAATATTTTGGATGAATGACAAAATGAGTTTAATGGTCCCATGAGAAATAATACGTGATGATCCTGCTCTCTAGTTCCAGTGTTTTATCAATTGTTTGTTTTCTTTGATTCAATTCTGTTGATCATGGAATTTATCATCATGTAAATCTCATATTGATCATCGATCATGCCAAAAAGAACAGTTGGGCATGACTCATCACATGCTTCCTTTGTTCCTAGAACCTTTACTAATTATGTTTGTTATGAACCCTTTTTTGAAAATGTTTCTTTAAATACATGGTGGGTTGACACTACTACATCTGTTTATATAACATGTTCTTTAAAAGGATTCTATTTTGTAAGGAGGCTAAATAATTGTGATCAGATTATTTTAGTAGGAAATGTAAATAAAGTTCTAGTTGAAGTTATTTTAACTCTTCATTTAGTATAGAGACCCATACTTTTCATACATAAATAACACATCTTATTAGATGAATATTCAACACACAACATTACAATCCATGCTAGAATCATATAGGTCTCATGTATTTGGAAACTTGGATACATAAACAACTTATTCATAAGATATATATATCATCTCCCAATAATTTATTCATAACTATAACCCTTAAAACCTTTCTTAATAACCTGAAGAAAGGAAACATATGAAAAGGTGAGATCAAATGCTTCATAAGGGAAAATAGGGAGATAACATTGATCAATTAAACATAACATAAGCATAAGGGAATGATGACATGTTCTTAACATTTAAAAACCATACCCTTCATATCAAATATCATAATCTTGAGTCATGTCCCAAATCTTGACAGTTCATAAGACATGAATCATAAAGGAATCAAAGGATATGATCCATGAGAGCATAACATTAACATATGACATAAGTTTATGTAATTCAAATAATCATAAAAAATAATTTCCTTAGTTAAGGATTACTGCTAAGACTGTCATATTGGATCAAGTTCACTCCTCATTCTATCATATCCTTAATCAAGGTTCACTCTCAAGACTATCATAGTAGACAAAGTACCTTACTGAACTAGCTTCATTCCTCATTCTAGTCCTTATTTTATCATGAGATCTATATATATTTACCCAATAAATTAGAGGGATATATAATCCCAGGCCCACCCATTACATAATCACAATACATTTACTTGTTCTTCACAATATCTTAAATCATTCATTATATAACATAACCCGTAGAAAGGAAACAAGTTTCATAAACATTTCAACATTTCATCACAACATAACATATGGAAAATAAATGGGTTTCATAAACATATCATTATCATAATCATAAACCATATATAAAAATAATAATTATGGTATCCTTGTATCATATCCCCAGTAAATAATAATTAACATCAAAAGATTATCATAAATGAAAATGGCTTTAAAAAATCACTTGAAATATTTTTTGAGGAAAATACCATTTTCACTTTAAAATCACTTATTTAAAATCTAAAAATTTCCTAAATATTAAGGAGAACATTTTATTTGGAAATAACTATATAAAATTGTAAAGTAATATTCAAATCATTGTGTATTCATGATATTATGAAACTTCGTTCATGCCATGTACGTTAAAACAATGAAAACTTTTACATTTTCAATAAAAATTCAGAAGTACCTTGTTCAGAAAGCAACAAGAAGATTCCTTTTAAAACATTTTTTAAAAATTAAAACTTAGGTGGAAATGAGTTTAAAAAATCATTGGATAATATTAAAAATAATCTTGAAAACATTTTTAGAAAACATGGACATGGAAGAAAAATTATTTTTGACTGAAGAGATAAATAAAGTCAGTTTTCCTTAAAACTATTCTTTTGGTTTCTTGAGTACTTAAAGAGAATAAAATTAAATGAAAACATGAAATATCCTAAAATAACCAGAGGAGAAGAAAATTAATGAGGTTATTGAGAGGAATATCATGAAATTTCATCATTGGAAACCTAATCATAAACAATCCCGCTAAACAATGAGATTATAATATAAAACCCTTACCTTAAGTTCCACTTGTTTCGAAAGTGCTCTAAGCTCCTGTATAATAAATTTAAATTTATTATACTTATATAACATAATCATGTACACACTTATAATATAATATATAATCTACTTATAATATTTAAATACCCATTTATTAAAAACTCTTTATTAAAATTGTCATTTCTAGGTGTTGACTGTTCATTTTTCATGAAAGTTTTGGTTCTGCATTTCCAGTCCTTGTATGTATGAATGTTGTCTTCACCTTTAGAAGAATAGAAAAAAATAAAGGTAAATAATAAAAAACCTTTAAAAAATTACTATCATATCAAATATATTATATATATTCATTAAATCTATCCTTTTTACCATC
The DNA here is from genome assembly GCA_963277665.1 of Viscum album. Classification (NCBI taxonomy): domain Eukaryota; kingdom Viridiplantae; phylum Streptophyta; class Magnoliopsida; order Santalales; family Viscaceae; genus Viscum; species Viscum album. The sequence goes on along the minus strand of OY728122.1, from coordinate 1,033,326,229 downwards.
CATGTAAAGCAGAAATGAAAAATGAATCGCATCGCTTTGTGGAGGTGGTAGTCCACACGCATGCACGAGCGACATTATCATTTTCCAAAGGATGATATAAAAAGAAGGTAGATAAGATATTATAATTATATAAGAATAATTATATCATAAATATAATATATAAACATTAAACCCATAATACTAACCATACATAAAATATGGTGATAGAAAATGAATTGTATCACTATGTGAAGGTGGTAGTCCACACATATGCATGAACGATACTTTAAACTCTCATTTGATGGAATAGGGGGTGGATATTAGTGGTTACATAATCAAAATAAATTTTTTGTATATTGAGGATACTGAATTTATTATTTTATGATTAACACCTTGGATTTATATGAGTTATAAAAATAAATAAATTGAAAGAGGCCGGGTAAGATGATTGCCTCTTCTTAAAAAACCCTCCTTTAGATCCTTTCTTAAGAACCTTTAGAATGGTATTTTAGGAAGAAAAATACCTCTAATTAGTGTCTATGAAAGTTTAGAAGAGAATTGGGTAGGGTTTTGTTGATATAAATGGATCAAAGGGTGTGGGGAATAGAGTAGAAGAGTTGTCCTTTTATAAGTGAGGAGATGGACACTCTTGGAATCACTTAAAGTATTAAATTAATATAAATTAATTTTCATGAAGAAATGGAACTAAATTAATATAATTATAAATTAATATGATTATGAGTATAAATAATCCCATACAATGAAACGTGGATAAATTTTGGTCAGATTTTCACCCTTATCTCTTAGTTTTAACCCCAATTAACCCTTTTTGAAAATTACTATGATAAAAAAGTTTTCTACTCTTTAAGGGCCGAGAATGTTTCCATAAAAGAAAAAGTGACTCATAAATATACCACGTTTGATATATTCAACCATATACCATTCTTTTTCCAAAGATAATATTTATGAATTTTAAATAATTTGATAAAATATTGTTTATTATAAAATACCATTAATGTCATTTTTGGAACTATTCATTTACTTTGAATTTGAAAACAAAATTAAAACTAAATAATTAAAATATAAACCTTCAAAAAATCCCTGATATATTATATTTTTCTATAAAATTTGTGAAACAAAAAAATTCACCCAAATTGTATTACTTTTAATTTTTTTAAAACCATTTATTTTTTTATATTAATTGAATAAACATTGTGTCGACATTTCATAATCATTTAAGGTAATTATTCAATAAATAAAAATTAAAAATAAATTACTATGGTTTTAAATACCTTGACCCCAGTTGTAACAACTAGGCCCCGTTGACAGCACATACACACCGCCTTAACATGATCGTCGGGTCTTGGCCTTCCATGTAACACCAGTGTGATTCTTCCTCACTCACAAACACCCTGATAAACATCTCATAAGGTCACCTATCCCAATCACTACTCCATGCCAAGCATGCTTAACTATAAAGTTATAATCAGGTAGGCTCCCGAAAAGAAAGGTGCACTTTGTTGACATGATTTATATCATTTAGTCATTTAACCCTTTATTATTATGGGGTGTTGCATTCACCCCCCTTTAGAGCACAACATCCTCATTGTGGGACCTACATCTCAACTCAGTCAGTGCACTACACTTAAGGCTTGGTTCCTCCTTTGATACCAAATGTAGCAACTGGGCCCCGCTGATAGCACAGACACCCCGCCTTAACATGGTTGTCGAGTCCTAGCCTTCCAGGTACCACCAGTTTTCCTGTTGACACGTGGTCCCCACCCTAGGGCCCGCCCACATGCCCGAACGGGTCATCTGACTAATGACTGTCCCCATAGGCCAACACATGTCATTTCTAGTGTGCTTTTTCCTCACTCATAGTCACCCTGATAAACTTCCCAGAAGGTCACCCATCTTTATCACTACTCCTGGACAAACACGTTTAACTATAGAGTTCTAATCAGGTAGGTTCCTGAAAAGAAAGGTGCACCTTATTGACATGAGTCATATCATTTAGTCATTTAACCCTTTATCATTTTGGGGTGTTACACCAGTATCCCGGAGCCAATTTCTTACTTTATTACATTGACATAATAAATAAGAAAGTTTCATCCTGAAGGACCAAATAGTTTAGTATCTTTGGAAAACTAGATATAAACATAATTGTTACATTACAACTTAAAAGGAAAAACAAAATAACAACTACATTGGAAACAATTGTAAAATCCTAGATTATCTCTACAAGTCATTCACAATATACATCTTCGCATCTTGGGGGAAAAATAAAACATAATAAATGGGTGATCTCTCAGATTCTCAGTAAGGGTAAACAATATAGTAGAATCTATAAACATAAATAATAAGGCAAGATGAATATCTAACAACACATTTTATTAAAACATAAACTTGAACATAATATGAAAGGAATAGAATATGATAAAAATCATTCCATATAAATATTCACATGAGAATAAAAATTAACCATGGATGTTTTAATAGTTGAATAATCACATGTATTATCAATTACTAATATCATAATGAGGTAATGCATAATGCAGAACATCATAAACATACCGTCAAGACTTCGGCCAAGACACCATATATAAATGGGTAAAAATCTAGTCTAGTTTATCTTATGCGACCAACTGATGCATCGAGGGGCTATAGCGGGCCCCACCTGACACATAATTCCAATGCATTCCTCATACTAAATGGGTGAAACATAATCAATATATACATTCATATTGAAACTATTATATGAAATGTAAATAATTTCCTCAATCAATAAACATAATCATAAACTATCCAGAGTAATATAGATAATGACATCAAGATAGTACATCCCCACTCAAAATGACCATAAACCATTCAATAAAATATGTTATATGGTATCATAAGAGATAAAACTCAATTAATCGTAATAAATTAATATAAGAGTTACCCATGTAAATAAATGGGTATCATAATCATTTCATAAGGCATAACGAATCAACATATCATAATGGTGTCCATGAAAGATTGGATTTAAATCATACATAGAAATTAATAATATAAAATAGGAATATATTATGATAATTTATGTTAAATTGAAGTGAAAACATGTAAAATGAGTATTAAAGAAACTTTAGAAATGAGCCACTTCTGTGCGGTTTAAGGGAAACAATATTAAAGAGACTTAAAGAGAAAAAAGGCATAATTTTTTGTATAAAATCAGAAATGAAATAAGATAGTTTTTTATGATAAAAAGAGTGATTTTAAAAAAATATTGGTGGGTTGAAAAAAATTATGGAGTGTACTTGAAAATGGATAAGAAATTTGGAATTTCTCATTAATCGGGCTTGCTTATCGAGATGAATTGAAAAAGGAACTTTATAAAACATGTATTTCTCATAAAAGAAAGAATAATTGAGCTAGGTAAATATATTTTAAGCATATAAAAATAATTTAGGAGGATTACATAAGATTAATTAATAATTACATTGGGGTAAAAATAGAGAAAGTGAAACCCAAATAAAAAATGGAGGTTCAGGGAGAATCCCATACCTTATGTCCGAAAGTATTCTTCACTTGCACTTAATGTCTTGGATAATGAAATTAGATTAATTAATAATTTAATTAAAAACCTATTAATCATGAATTTTATTTATTATAATTTTATTAAGTTCATTTATGATCTTTTTGACGAGTTATAAGATTCAATTTTGTCGTTCGAGAGTGTTCTTTTCCTTGGTTTTCATGATTGATTCAATTTTATACATGTATAAATGATAATATAAAATGAAAATAGTTATATAGAATTGAAATTATATATTATTAATAAACTTACATAATATTTAATGGTATTATATAACATTTTTTAGATATGAGTGTTATTCATTCGATAAAGCGTTAATGATAACCGTTTAGATTATTTTGACATTTTTTCGATCATCACAAACTAGTTTTGTCTTATTAATTAATATTATGTATATATAATAGTTAAAAAACACTAAATAAGTTTTAATACACATATTATAATCTGTTTTAACCATAAAAATTATTTTATGACCATAATTGAAAGCGGTAATGAAAATGCATCATCCACGATGGCGGTAAATCGACACCTCATGGACAATGTTTTCATTTTTAGAATAAAAGGGGAAGAGAAGAGAGTTGATGGTTGATATACCATTATCATAATAACATTAAAATATATAAAATATAATGGAGTTATCATTCCATTTTTTTATAGGGAGGTAAGGATAGGATAAGAAAAGAAAATAAATTAAAAGAAAAAACTAAAAGAACGAAAGGGGTTTTACCTCTTGAATTCCACTCCTTGAGAACCTTCGTAAGGAACTTTGAAATGGTATTTTGGGTGAGACCAAAAAGAATAAAATGTGAGTGAGGGGTTTTGGAGAGGTATTGGAAAAAAATTGGACAAGATTCAAGGATTTGGAGGTGTGAGGAGAAGACATGGTGAGGGGTGGTATTTATAGTGGAGGGGAGGAGTGTTTTTTGATTAATTTATTCATTAGTTTATTATTTTGGATCAAGACTATCAATAGTATTAATATTTGTGAATAAATACAGTAAATAGAGAATGTGTGTTCAAACTAATGAGTTATTACCTCATCCCAACATCAGTAATGACTCAATAATTCATTTATTTACTTATAATGTTAAATACTATAAATTACTGTATTTTATTATTCACAAAAATTCAATTATTTTAGAAAAATCCCAAAAATTCACCCTAACCATTTTTCAACATATAGAATTAAAAAATAGACTCCATTTTATGAAAATAATTTTATAAATATGAGAAATTAAAATTTTAATTAAAACCATCATTTATTCAAAAATACTAATTTTAAAATTATAACTGATTTTATAACACTTTGAAAAATTAATTAAGGTCTCATAAAATTATTTTATAATCATAAATAAAAGTATATTAATTTATGAATATATTTTATGAAAATAAATATTCTCTTAAATCATTATATTAATTATAAAATTTTAAATAAACATTTATGTTTCATTAAAACCATTCACCAATAGTGATTAATTTAATTTATTAAGATAAAAACACATTGCCGCATAAAAATAGTTTTTCAGAAAAATGACTATTTTTCTTTAAAATGATTTTTATTTTCATTTATTATAAATCGATAACCAATTAATTAATGTTATACATGTGTAAACCATAATTTTTTCATAATTTAGTTAGTCTCATTCATACCTGCCAATTCAACAACTAGGAAATAACCATCACATTAAATAATCATATTTCAATAGTATAACCTAGTTCGTTAAAACCCGGTGTTATGTGTAAAGGAAAATATCAAATAAATAAAATTTATTTGTAATCAAATATATCATAAAATCTTGGGCTTCCACATTCTACCCCCCCTTAAAATGAATTTCACCCTCGAAATTCTATCTCATTGATACAAATGGATAAGGATATCTCTGTTTCATCACATCCTTAGGTTCCTAGGTAGCTTATTCAAATATATGATTCCTCTATATAACTTTAACTAAGTGAGTAATATTATTACTAAGAAAGATCATTATCTAGTGGTACAATCTATGAGTTCAATACATGTGAAGGATCAGGTATGCACTTCCTTAGGAGAGATACATGGAATACATTGTGAACTTGAGAGAGATTTAGTGGAAGCACCAAGCAATAAGCCATCGTCCCTACTCGATTAACAATCTCAAAGGGGAAAATATACATATGGATCAACTTTCCCTTCTTTTTTAATCTCAAAACCTTCTTCCATGGATAAATTTTCAGAAATTCATTCTCACTAATTTCAAATTCTAGATTCCACTAATAATTGTCAATATTTTTTTTCCAACTCTGAGCTGCCTTGATGTGATGCTGAATTGATCTAAATTTATTTACTATTTCCTTGGCTATCTCAGGTCCTAATAGTTTTCTTTCTCCAACTTCATCCCAACATATTGAAGTTATGCACTTCCTACCATAAAGGGCTTTATAAGGAGCTATCTAAATGCTCGAGTGAAAGATATTATTGTAAGAAAATACAACTGAAGGAAGGTTTTTATCCCAGTCACCTTTGAAAACCATAAAAAAATATATCAACATATACTCCAGAGTTTAAATGGTTCTCTCAGACTGGACATATATTTGAGGATAACATGCAGTGTGGCGTCCCGATTCGGGTTCCACATATCGGTACCCTAAGCCAGTTTGTTACATGACCTTAGACATGACTCCCCATATATCAGAGACTATTGACTAGTAGCGAGATTATAATATGTCACGTAGAGAGACTATACCCTCTTTATCAAAGTATGACCATAGTGGAAATAAATAAACAATAGCCAAAATAATAATCAAATACAATCAATATAATGACCAATAAAGATCAACATCACATGATGGTCCTAAAATAGGGGAAAATACCATAAAACAATGTAGTAGATATTTCATTACATTTATGTGTGAATTGTCAAAGGAAACCCCAAAATAAAGACACTCTAACCACTCCCAAGTGGGTCTCGATATCATGTCTGATTCCCTCATCCATGCACCATCCCGAATCTCAACTCAGCCATCTAACATAGGTATCTTACCCTTATTATGACATGCAAATATGAAATCTATTCAGGTACCAAATGGCTACCCGAGAAGGGTATGAGTACAAATCAGCAGTCCACCACCAGCGACGTCTATAACAATATCCAGTCTATAACTATGTATGCAGTTGTATAAAGAATAATATAACAAAAATATGAAAGTAAATAAGTTTCCCATTTATTATTATTTTGTAACCATATTAGCCTTAGGTTCATGATGACACCCAAACCAATTATACCTGCTTTGACCTATGCCAGAGTCTAAACTATACACCAATGGGGTTTTACAATTTATTTTTTCAAGGGTTTTCATTATTCAAATTAATTCCAATTTCACTTCGGTACCCTGGAGCATCATTCTAGGTACCATTATCACATATACATGGAACATTAGTCTAGAATCATTATTTTAGGAACTTGAAACATCAGTCTAGCGCCAATATCACATGTACTTAGAGAATCAATCTAACACCAAAATCTCAGGTACTTGGAGCATCAGTCCATCACCAATTAACATGCATGCATAGAGGGCCTAGAGCATCAGTCTAACACTCCATGGGTACTCAGAGCATCATTCCATCACCCATAACTCATTTTTCACATTTTCATATAGATATATATCAAGGTTCATCATCAATGGCCTTCTTATCAATCATTCACAACACTTTGCATCATTTCATTTATCAAACACAACCATGTTTCATTACTTTCCACACAATTATCAACATGATAAATTTACCATTTAATAACTTATCACATTACACATCAATTATCTAATAACTCATTAACCTTTTGAGGTTAATCCAAATGACCCTTTAAATACCATTATCAAACCATTCATCAAGTATTTAATTAAATTCCCTAAACTCATCATTTCCCATCTTAAATTTCATAATTATTATTTCAAGATTAATTGGCGCACCCCATGGGTTTCCATCAAGCTAGGTATCACAATTTAAATGAAATTCAATTCACTTTTGTAATTTATGATCAATTGCACAACATGGAAACACAATGATAAAATTACATAAATTATAAAGGCATCAATCTATAGGAAAAATTAATTAGACCACCTACCTTAGGAATATTGATTAACACTCACCCAACCTTAGTCCTTAATTCGAAGTAAAACAACCGAATTCACAATAAAGAAGGATATCTAGGATCAAAACCTAGGATCAAGATCTAATGAAACAATATCTATTAAAACATTGATCTATACCATCAACAATGGAATGAATTAATACCAATCTAAGGGGAAGAAATACAGGAGAGAGAGAAACCTAAAAAAAATAAGATATCACTTACGAGAGAGGAGTTGATCTTCTTATATCAGATCTTTGATCTGCAAGATAAGGGGTTTGAAAGGATAAGGAGTTCTCTAGAGAGCCTATAAGAGAAAGGGAAACCATATTAGGATGAGTGGGGATGATTAGGGATATAAATCGAGGGTTTGGGAAATTTTAATCTAATTTTTGGAGCTTTTAACAACTGTGAACATGGTTTCCTAGACGGGCTGCATAGTTAGAAAAACTGTGCACCCTAACCATGTGACCCTACTGTCTAGGGGGTGCATGGTTTTTCCTTGAGGCACAAAATTTGTTAAACCATGAACATACTGTGAAAATACCACTATCCAAAAGTCCATGATTGGGGGGGGGGTGGCTGTATGGTTTGGTCAAACCATGTGCCCCCTTCCAATGGCTCAAAATTGGTCACATGATTTTCTAGGGAAAACTACACAGTTTTCTCTAACCATGTGCCAACTGTGCACAACTCCATGGGCTTAAAAAATTCTCCAAATTCACATAAAATGAACCTGAATCAAGCCTCAACCAAGGTATGATCAAGAAAAATGAGTATAAGACATCTCAGAAAAGGCCAAGATCTTATAATCTTCCCAAATTATAATAGCTCTTCCTTGAGATGTACTCCCAAGCATCACTAATCCTTTGTGGTGAAAAGGTCAGGACAATGGGCCTACATATCTTCTTACCTCTCCCATGTTTTCTCCCAAACAAAACCATTCTTCCATAGAACTCGGAACAATGACACAAACTTCCCCCACAAAACTTTCTCATTGTTACCCACAACACGAATCAGATGCCCCTCAAAGGAAGCATTAGCCTCAAGATCAATATCACCAACATCGATCGAATGAGAAGAGTTGGGTTGATACTACCGAAGTTGTGACACATAAAAAAACATCATGCATAACACTATACCTCTGTGGAAGATTCAATCAATATGGCACTGGTCTGATCCTTTTCACAATTTCAAAAAACCCAATAAACCTAGGAACCAAATTTCCATACCTCTAAATCCTAGGGTGACCCAATATCAGTGACACCTGAAGGAACACACAACCACCCACTATAAACTCAAGTGGTTGAAAACATTGATCAACACATGAATTCAATCTAGTTTGCATTATAGACAAACATTTCTAAATCAACTGAACCTATTTTGACGTCTCTTGCATGAGACTCGATTTCAATATCTCCAACTCACCCACATCAATCCAACATAAAGGTGATCTGCATGTCCTATCATAAATAACCTCATATGGTTTCATTTGAATATTTTCCTGAAAATTATTTTTATAGAAAAAATCAACTAGTGCTAAGTGATTCTACCAAGATTATCCAAAGTCTAGGACACATTCCCTCAACATGTCCTCTAACACCTGAATAGTATGCTCTAATTTCCCATATATATGTGGGTAAAAATCCATGCTCTGAAACACCTGGGTACCCAACACCTTCTGCGAACCTTGATAGAAGTGTGAATTAAAATGTGAATCATGATATGAAACTATACTCCATATAACCCCATAAAAATGGACTATCTCCCAAACATACATATCTCCCAACTGATCAACCATGAAAGTTTCCTAGATATGAAAAAAATGGGACACTTTTTTCAACCTATCCACAATCAACTATATCACACCATTCTTCTAAGGGGTCCTTAGAAGAACTATAAAAAAAGTCTATAGTTACATCGTCTCACTTCCATTCCAGAATGGACAATGGATGTAAAAGACCACCAGGTCGCTGATTCTCAGCCTTCACCTGCCGTCAAGTGTAGCATCATGAAATGAAATCAATAATATCTTTCTTCATTCCTAGACACCAATACCATATCCATATATCACGATACATCTTGGTCAAACTTGGGTGCACTTCCCACTTTGATGCATGAAAATCACACATCAACTCCTGTCACACACACATAGGCATGACAACATGGTTTCAGGCATAGATGATCTCATACTCATCTATTGTCTAATTGGAAGGTGAATCCCCACCTTCTAGGATTTCCCGCAGGTCTAAACATTTCATATCCTCATACTGTATCTCCTTGATTCAACTTAGAAGTGTGAAATCAACAAATACATACATGAGATTCATCTTCCCCTGGCCATCCTGAACCTCTATATGCATCTCAGTGAAAAAATACATCATCTTCCACTCAGAGTTTGACTCCTAAAATGCCTAATTCTGTGTCTTTAATCTCAAAGCATCATCAACACTATTTCCTTTCTTAGGCATATAGGTTATATCAAAGTCAAATGACTTCATATACTCAATGCATCTTTACTACCATAGATTCAAATCTCATTGCGAAAATATGTACTTAAAACTTTTATGGTTGGCATACACAATGAACTTTTCACCTAATAGGTAATATTTCCAACACTTTAAGGCATAAATAACCATGAAAAAAACCAAGATCATGTATAGGATAATTCCATTTGTGTGGTCTCAACTATCATGATCCATATGCCACAAATCGATCACTCTGTATCAACACTATCCCAAGTCCAATTATGGACGCATCACAAAAAAATCTATAATCCTCACTCGAATCGGGTAGGATCAAAATCAGTGCATTAGTCAAGTTCTTATTTATATCACTGAAATAATTCTCACATGCTCTAGACCATTAAAATTTTATACCCTTCTTGGTTTGACCCAAAAGTTGATAAAAATACTGGATAAATCTCCGATAGTAACCCACGAAACCCAGAAGACTTAAGATATCAAAAACATTCTTAGGTTTCTCCCAAGAAACAACTACCTAAAATTTCTCTGAGTCCACTTACACACCTTTATCAGAGATTATGTGACCCAATAAATGTACCTTATCAATACAAATTGACACTTAGATAGCTTAGCATATATCCTATGATCTGTTAGTGTACTCAAGATGATGTCAAGATGTTTGGAATGATCATCATGAGTCTTCGAGTACACAAAGATTTCATCAAAAAATACAACCAAAAACTAGTCCAAAATGGGTGGAAGATTCAGTTCATCGAGGCCATAATCATAGAAGGAGCATTTTTAAATCCAAATATAATAATAGAAAACTCATAAAAGACATAACTACTCTTGAATGTAGTATGTGGTATATCAAAAGGTATCACTCTCAACAGATGATACCCTAAACTATAATAATTGAAGCCCTGAGAATTCTTTGGGAAAATCATCTGGAAACTGATCCACCATGGGTGGAAAGAAACTATACTTCACACCCCCATCATCTATTATAATACTTAAAACTTGGGTGGTGAGCTCTCCCAGTTGATGAGGAACGATCCCTATATGACCTTACCGGATATCCCATTCTTCGCGATGAACATATCGGTCACCCTTAGAAGATGTGAAATTTACTCTCCTATAGTAATAATAGACATGGAATTAGTATGATACCAACCAATACATACCCAATATCAAGTCAAAACCTGACATATTAAGTACGTATATATCCCAAAGGAAATGATACTCACAAATCTTGAGGGAACACTATAGCAACCCTAATTTTTCTTATATTACTATTACAACATTTTAATGATAAACAAAATAAAATCCTTACATGAGTAGGATCCAAAGGTTTAGTGTCTTGGGAAAATTAGGACCATACATAACATTTACAAATTAAAACATAAACATTTATTCAATTCCTTCTTCTCTAGCTTCTTAGAGGTCTTTGCATTCTCCTTAGTACAAGTAATCACCTAAGGATATACATCAAAATGGGGTGAGATAAAATCTCAGTAAGAGGATAGGTAAGAACATGAAACAATATAACATGGGGTGAGAATAATAATTATCATCATAGAAATAGGATCATGATAGGAAGCATTAAGAAAAGTCTTATAATGTGGCAATGCATAAAAATGAAACATCATGTGTTAGTGGTCAACTACCACACATAGTTGTGAACAAAGATAGAATCATGTTCACACATATTTCACTTTTATCATGAGATAAATCAAATTAACCAATTAATTAGATCACTATATAATTATGGACACACCCATCACATCATAACTTTTACATTGCACTATATAATTCCGGGCACACCCGTCACATCACAACATTTACATTATCATGCATGCCACATAGAACATATATCAATATTGAACATAAAATAACCCATGGAAAGGAATGAGTTTAATTTAATAATGAATACATTCATAAAATTTGTTTTCCAAAATGGAAGAGTGAATAATATACTTGATATAAGAATCACCAACCTTGAGTGAAGAAGAAACAACCTCGAGAAGTAAAAGGTGTGTTTGTTTTGAAAGAATAATTCTTTTGGAAAACATTATGTTTGTCATAAAATCAAATAGAAAACATGTATATCCAAGAAAAGGTAATATAATTATAAATAAATTATATTTAAGGAACATCCATACTAAAAATGGGGTGAAAGAGGTAAACCCCAAAGAACGAGAGTTGGGTTCGAGAATTCTCCTTACCTTGTGTATGAAAGCTTCCTTCACTTTAATACCCTTTATAATAACATTATATTAATTAATTACAAAGAAATAACCTTTTATACATGATTTTTTTCATTATGGTTTTATTAAGTTCATTTATGGGATTTTTGATGAGTTATAGATTTTAATTTCATTGTTTGGGAGCATTTGTTTTCATGGTTGGTTTTCTTGTCTACATGAATGGAAGTTTGTGTAAAATGTGGATAAATATCTAGAATTGTTATTATATGTTAGTAATGATATTATATAATTTTAAATTATCTTACAAATATTTTTTATATGGTATGGGTATTAATCATTAGATAAAAGTTAATGATGACTGTTTTAGGTTGATTTTGGCGGTTTTTCGATCACAATGAATTCGTTTTGTTTTATCATTTAGTATTATGTATATATGTTAGTTATAGTACATAAAGAGGGTTTTAAAATAAACTTTAAAATATATTTCAACCATTATAATGGTATTATTAACATCCTTTAATGTGTTAAAGGAAAATGAAAGTGCATTGTCCACAATGTCAGTAAATTGACACATCACTGGCGACAATTTCATTTTTATAATAAAAGAGTGAGAGGGAGGATTTTAATGATGGATATTATATTAAAATGATATAATTATAGTATATGTAAGGTACTAGAGTTATAATTCCATTTTGATTAAGTTTGGTGAGGAGAGAATAAGAAAATAAATGAAATTGAAAGGAAATTAAAAGAAAAAGAGAGAGGATTTACCTCTTGAATTTATCCTCTTTGAGAACCTCCTTAGGGAAATGTTTTGGTATTTTGATGAGACAAAGAGCTCATGGATGTGTGGGAGAGAATAGGTAATAATATTGGGTATGATATAGGCAAGTCTAAAAGCTTGACAAGTGTGAGGAGAAGAGGGGGCGAGGTGTGATATTTATAGTGGAGAAGAGAGGTGTTTTCTCAATATTATATTCATTAATTTATTATTTTGGCTCAATACTATGAATAGATTGAAAATTATCACTAAATAGATTAAAATAATGAATTATAGTTTAATATTTTGGGCTTACATCAGCCTTACATCATCTATGACTCCATAATTCATGTATTTAGCTTTTATCGTAAATTATCGTATTTTACTATTCATAAAAAATTTAAGTATTTTAGAAAAATCCCAAAAATTCACCTAAACCATTTTTTGATGTGTAAAATTCAAAAATTAAATCCATTTTATAAAAATAATTATCTAAATATGATTAATTTAATTTTTAATTAAAATCATCATTCACTTAGAAAATACAGATTTTAAAATTATAACCGATTTTGCAACACTTTGAAAAATTACTTAAGGTATCATAAAATTATCTTAAAATCACAAGACATAAAAATATTAATTTGTGGATATATTTTTTGAAAATATTTTTTTTAATTATTAAATTAATTATAAAATTGTAATTAAATATTTATGACTTAAAAAATTCCAACACATAATTAATAATTTTTAAAACATTTAATTACTTAGTCTATAATATAATTATACCATAATTTCATTTATAAGATGATTAAATTTTATTTATACTTTCATGGGTGGGTTTACTATTCATTTTTCCGGTTTACTATTCATAAGGGTCATATTACTATTCCTAAGGTCAAGTTATTATTTCATCAGTATTGATTCATTAACTTCTAGAAATACTTATTATTTCATTAATTCTTCATTTATAAATTTTTTATTATAGTCTATGAGTGATTTTATGTGATTTCTACTATATGATATTACAATAAGAAGGGAGAAATTCTGTTGATAAAAGTTTGATTCATGACATTTTCCCCCCTTTTGAAATTTCACCCTTGAAATTTTGTTTTACATAAACAGGTGAGGGTACTTCTCCTTTATTGCCTCCTATGGTTCCCAAGTTGCTTCTTCATACTTTTGGTTCCTCCACAACACTTTGAAAAGGTGGGTTGTCTTGTCACATAGAACCTTATCTCTCTAGTCCAGAATCTTTAGTGGCTTCTCCCCATAAGAGAGATCATATTCCAACTGTATCACCTCTGAGTTCATTACATGTGATAGATTTGGTATGTACTTCCTGAGAAGTGATACATGGAACACATCATGAACTTGAGCCATATTCAGTAAAATTGCAAGCTAACAGGCCACGACTCTTATGCAATCAAGGATCTCAAAGGGGACAATGTACCTTAGGCTTATCTTCTCTTTCTTCCCAAACCACATGAATCTATTCCATGGTGATATTCAAAGGAAGAATTTATCTCCAACATCGAACTCCAAGTCCCTTCGACAATTGTCAATATATCTCTTTTACCGACTCCGAGAAGCATTGATATATTGATGGATGGCTTAAAACTTCTCTATCATATCTTTTCCAAGATTAGGTCTAAGTATCTTTCTTTTTCCAACTTCATCCCAATAGGTTGGAGTTATACATCTCTTTCCATGCAGAGCTTCATATGGATCCATCTGAATACTCGAGTGGAAGCAATTGTTGTATGATAACTCAACCAATGGGAGATGTTGATCCCATCCTCCTTTGAATTATAAAGAGTAGGCTATTAGTATATCTTCGAGTGTTTGAATAGTCCTTTCAGATTGGACATCAATTTGGGGGTGATAGGTCATGCTGAAATTTAATTCAGTAATCAAAGCATGTTGAAGACTCCTCCAGAATTTAGATGTGAACCTGGGATCACGATTAGAGACAATCGAGAGTGGAACTCCATTTATTCTCACCACTTCTTTCACATATATCTTTACAATTTTTTCAAGTGATAGATCTTCCCGAATAGCGATAAAGTGGGTAGTATTGGTGAGTCGGTCCACCATAAACCATATCACATTATTTCCTTTAGATGTCTTTGGGAGACCAGTGACAAAGTCTGTAGTGATATTCTCCCATTTCCACATGGGTATAGGCAATGGTTGCATCGTCCCTTTGGACTTATGTTGCTCATCTTTAACTTTCTAGCATATCAAGCACCTTGAGATATACTCAACAATATCCTTTTTCATGTTTTCCCGCCAGAAGTTTTCTCAAAGATCGCGGTACATCTTGGTGCTACTAGGATGGATAGAGAAAGTTGACCTATGTGAATTATCCAATATCCCCTTATTTATCTTAGGTGATGAAGGCACCCAAAGCCTTATTCCAAACTAAATAACACCATCATCATCGATATGGAACTCTTTCAGCTTCCATTCCTTTACTGAATTCACCTTCTTTTGCAACTTTGGATCATCCCTTTGTGTATCCTTAATCTTTTATTGGATAGATGGTTGGGAAATCATTTGGGAAATGTAGGACGTATTCCCTACCGTTATGATTTCCAAATCCATCCTTTTCATATCCAAGAAGATAGGGTCTTTCTCAATCCCAACATGGATAGAGTAATAAGTTCTTTTCTTCTAAGAGCATTATTTACCTTGTTCTCTTTGCCAGGATGATAGTGAATAGGGAAATCATAGTATTTGATTAACTCTAACAATCTCCTTTGGCGCATGTTGAGATCCTTTTGTGTGAATATATACTTTAGACTCTTGTGATCGGTATACATCTCACACTTCTCACCATAGAGGTAGTTCCACCATATTTTCAAGGAAAAAATCACAGCTACTAACTCTAGATCATGCGTTAAATAGTTCTACTCAGGGATCTTCAACTGTCATGAGGCATAGACTATCACATTATTATTTTTCATGAGTACACAACCCAAGGGGTACAGATACAAATAAGTACATGAAATAATACTTGTTCATAGTTTTCACATAAAACGATATCAATTATCATTTAACACAATGAAAAACATGAAATGATAGATAAATTTCTAACATTTTTTATAGATTGGAAACAAAATATTAATCCCTCTTTATAAATGAATTGTTATACATATAAGTATATACATAAATGTAAATCATTATAAATTGTACATTTGGAAATATAAAACTGAGCATCACATAGCAGGAATAAAAACTGATTAAATAAAGCCATAAAAATGTTCATAAGAGAATAATTATTAACTGTGAATATTATACTAGTCAAATAATCACATGGAAGATAAAATACTAGATTCAAAATGAGGGAATTCATAATGATGGATATCTAAAACACACCTTCAAGGCTTTATTCCAGGAATATGCTATTGTCAAGGCTTCATTCCAAGAATCTATTACTGTCAAGGCTTCATGCCAAGAATCTATTATTGTCAAGGCTTTATGATAAGAATCTAGTATTATCAAGGCTTCATGCCAAGAATATACTATTGTTAAGGCTTCATGACAAGAATCTATTACATGGGAAAGACCTCGACCAAAACCATATCTAGTTTTTTAATGACATGTATGGATGAGGAGAAACACTTTTACACATGAAATGATAACTTGTTTAGACTTGTCACATCAAATGATAACTATTATCATTTAAATATTATGGTTACACATAGACATAACCATAAAATAATAGAATGAGAACAAATTCTAACTTCATATATAGATTTAAAATAAAAGATTAACCCTTTTTAATAAATAAAAAGATATACACATATGTATATACATGAAATAATAACTATAATATCAAAATAATAAACCCTTTTAAAATTTTAAGGCACACAATAACAAAACAGGGTTTTATTATTGTTTGCCATTAAAAATCATAAATTATATCCACATAAGCAAACTGGGTTTTTATTTAAAAATATTCTTTTCAAGGATTAACATGTATAAATACATACATACATATATATATATATATATACATAAATCATATATATATATATGTACATATTTGTGGGACAAAATCATTTTATAAAACTGAAACCCTTAAGTTTTTAATTCTGAAAAATTCATAAAATAGATAGAAACAATTACATTTACTTACATGTATATAAATCTCTCTCTCTCTCTCTCTATATATATATATATAAATCTCTCTCTCTCTCTCTATACACATATATATGTACCCTTTGTAAAACAATAACAAAATTTGAAGAACAAACAAACCCTTATTGGAATTCATAAGATTGAAGGATTATAGGGAATACCTTATAACTTAAAAAACAAATCATTTCCATAAAAATTCTTAAAATGAAATAAAGATAGGTATGTATATATATTTGTATACACACACATAGATATATATACATGTCTTGTAAAATCAAAAATATAATTAACCCTTGCAAAATAAAGTTGAAAATAATAAATCCCTTACCTTATAACATCTGAAATTTTTAAGTTATATAAATAGATATAAAATTTATATATATATATATATTTATATCATAGTAAATCAACACCATTTGATAAAAAATAATTAAACCCTTACCTAATAGAAGAAACTGAAAGGGGATGAAATCTCATGGCTGCTGGTGAATTGAACCAAAGAAGGGATTTGGCTCGAGTCTTTTTAAACAAGGAGAAGGGGTTCTCCTTGAGTCTCATATTTATAAAATATTTTAGGAGACTTAAGCTTATGAGAGAAGCTATATTTATTTTAAAAAAACAAATAGACACCCACAAAAACACAATCACGCGTATTAATTATTTTTCAATTCATATGTTAATTATTTTTCAATTTTTTATTTTATATTGTTTTCCAAATAAGGAAGAAATAATTGTCAAAAGTGAGGACAAGGGTTAGAGTCACCTATAAGAGCAAGTATCAACTCACCCAATCCTATATTTCGAAGCACTAAAAATGAACTTTTCATCAGGGTCAATGGTGTCGATCAATGTGTGTGTGTCGGTCGGTGCTGGTTCAAGGTGAAGAAAAATGAAGGAGATGGATAAAGAATAGAGGAGGACGATTGGGTGTTGACGATGGAGGGTTTCACCAGCGTTGGTCCCGACAGGGGTGGTCATCGGTAGAGGTAGATGGAAGTGGGACTCCTCAGTGGTTCTACTGGTGTGAGAAAGCGGAATGAAGAAGATGAACAATTCTTCTTCTCTTAATATTTTATTTATTCATTTGTTTTGTGATTTCATGGTTCCTTCAATCATGTTTCACCTTTCATCACTTCATTTTTTTGTCTTTTATGTGAGTCATGTTTACTTTTGTGTGTCAAATGATTATATATTAATATATTTATTTTTTAAAACAATTAAAAAATGTTTCTTTTTATTTAAAACAAAAAAAAAATCATAATAAAATAACAACACATATAATAATATAATAAAAATTATAATATATATATATATAGAAAATAATATATATATTTTAATAAAACACACATATATATATACACATAAAAAATGATAGTTATATGTATTTATAAACATATACTTATATATATATATATATATTAAATCACATTTTTATATATAAAATAATTATATATATTTATAAAACTGAAAATTTATATTTTCAATCCATGTATATATTTTTTTAAAACATTTCACATTTTTTATCTTCTGTTTTATTCTTTTAAATTAATTTTTTAATAAATAAATCAGATCATTTTTTTAAACATAAATATAATGTGAATTTTTTAATAATATTATAATTATATATAATTATAATTTATAAATTTTATAAAACAAAAACATAATATATCTCATATATTTATAAAATATATTATCTTAAAAATATTAAGAAACATTTTCTTAAAAATGTTTTACCCTTAATTACTATTATTAGTATTATTATTATCAAATTATATTTATTTCAAAATAATGGTAAGATTATAATTAGTATAAAAAATATTAAATTAGATATATATATATACATGCATTTCATTATACAAGTGTAAAATGTAATCATTTTAAGTTTCAAACAAATTTAATTATTACAAACTTATATTTTTACAAAAAATGACCAAGTAAATATATTTTAATTAAAACACTCCTTTAAATAAATGAATACCACATTTAATATATATATATATATATATATACTATTACTTCACCTGTGCATTCACACAGTGCACTATAAAGCAATGGTTATTTTCAATAATATAATCCAATTTTGAAAACATAATAATTCATATTAATACTAAAAATATTTAAACTACAAATAAGTGATACATAATTATGGAATACATGTTGAGAAATTTTTGGCACATCATAATTTAAGAATCATTTAGTAGAATCATTAAAGAAGGAAAAATTACATTGGGTATAATTCAACTACAAGAATGAAAAAATGATTCAAAATGGTCAATTAAAATTATAATATTTATTATAATTAATGTTGGAATATGTTCATGAAAATTAAAACAAATAATTCAAAGGGATGATATGAATAAACCGCATAGAAAAAACAACAGAAATAATGGAATTCTTTTAGCATTATAATTTGGGCATAGAAGTCCACATTATGAAATTTCAATTTTTGTTGTGGGGAGAAGAAATATAATTTACTACAGTAATGATAATTTCTAGAAAATCAAGGAACTATTAGAAAGTGGTATAAAATGACATTTACACACCCATAAAACACTTTAAAATTGAGAAATAAAACATAGTTAAAGAAAACCTCTTATTTAAAATTGAGTTTGGAGGCAACTGTAAAATGAATAGTCATTCAATAAAAAAAATTCTTCAAATATCAGCTGTTGAAGGAGAAGAATCCAAATCAGAAACACATTGAGGTAGATCTTATTCATGAATGTGGTCGAACCAAATAACCTGTTGAAGATTTAAATAATTTCATTAGTAGAGAAAATATGATATTCTTAGAAAATATAAATAATGTCATCAGGGTTTTGGAAGATTATCATTTCCATATAAAGTAATAAAATATCATATCCTATAGGGATTCATTCAGTACATACTAAATTTAGATATGAAACCATCCATATCAACCTACTATGGTCATCATAAGAAATATGGAAACACTTATGCATCAGAAATATGGAAATAGTTATGCATATGAAATCTATAAAAACAATTATGCATGTGAAATTGGGACACTTTCATAAGAAATACCAAGATAGCTATATATGAGTAATTTGAAAAAACTTACATATAAACAGTCTAGTATAAGTAATCTTCAAACATTTATGTAAATGTTAGGCCCATCTGAATGTTGGTGCACCAAACTGATGCCACCAAAAAATACATTGAGATGGTATCTAGAACTATCCATATAAACCTAATTTGGTCATCATAAGAAGTCTTGAAATATTTATGTGTAAGAAATATGGAAACAACTATGCATAAGATACATATAAAATATTTATGTATGAGAAATGGGAAAACACTTTTGTATAAGAAATCCATAAATATCTATGTATGAGTAATATGTAAAAAGTGATATATAAACAATATGGAAACACTTATGTATAAGAATTTTGTGAACAATTATGTAAATATTAGGCCAGTTAGAATGCAGGTTCACCAAACTGCTGCCTTCAAAAAATATATTAAGAGTGTATCAAGAAATATTCATATCAACCGATTTGGTGAGAATAACTAACACTACTACCAAACGAGATTTATTAGTTCTCAAAATGGGCTTTATTAGTGCTAAAAAAGCACTGTAAAGCTTAGCGCTGATAAAGGGGTACTTTATCAGCACTCAAAAAGTGCTGATAAAGTAAACCTTTATCAGTGCTAAAAATGCACTGATAAAGGGAGAATTTATTAGCGCTAAAAAGGCGCTGATAAAGGACCCCTTTATCAGTGCTAAAAAAGCACTGATAAATGCCCTGTCTGCTGCAACAAAAAATTCTGAAGCAGCACACCCAAACAACACCTGCAAAAAATTCAGAATATCAACAAGTAAGTATACCCATACAAAATTGACACACAAATCATAAGGTAATTACACCATGTATACACATACAACAAGTATACCTATACACCATTAACACATAATTCATAAGTTAATTAAATACATAAAGAATTCAATTCAGAATTCAGGGGGTTGGGGGGCTGTTCAGGGGTTTGGGGTGGCTGTCCAAGGGGGGGTAGGGGGTGTACGGGGGGATGGGGGTGTCCGGGGGGATAGGGGTGCCCAGGTGGGGGGGTCCAGGAGGTTGGGGGGGGGGGGGGGTTATACAAGGAGGGTGGGGGTGTCTATGTGGTGGGGTGGTGTCTAGGAGGGGGTGTCCAGGTGAGGGGGGGGGGGGGGGGCTTTCCAGGGGGTGGGGGGGGGGGTGTCCGGGGGGTGGGGGGCGGTCCAGGGGGTTGGTGGGGCTGTCCAAGGGGGGTGGGGTGGTGTCCAGGAGGGTGGGATGGGGGTGTCCAGGGGGTGGGGATGTCCAGGGGGTGGGGGTGTCCAGGGGGGTGGGGGTGGTCCAGGAGGTTGGGGGGGTTTTCCAAGGGGGGTGGGGTGGTGTCCAAGGAGGGGGGGGTCCAGGTGTTGGGGGGGGCTATCTATGGGGTGTCCAGTGGGGGTGGGATGGTGTCCAGGGTGTCGGGGGGGCTTTCCAGGGGGTGTGGGGTGACCGGGGGTTGGGGCGGTCCAGGGGGTTGGTGGGCCTATCCAATGGGTGGTGGGGTGGTTTCCGAGAGGGTGGGGGTGGTCGTCCATGGGTGGGGGTGTCCAGGTGGTGGGGGTGTCCAGGTGGTGGTGTGTTGTCTAGGAGGGGTGGGGGTGTCGTCCAAGGGGTTGGTGGTTGTTCGGGGGGGTGTCTAGGGGGGGTGTCTGGGGGGGCTATCCGAGGTGAGGGGGGGGGGGTGTCCATGGGCATGTCCAGGGGGTGGGGTTGTCTAGGGGGTTGGGGGGGGGGCTTTCCAGGGGGTTGGGGTGTCCAGAGGGGTGGGGGTGTTTAGGGGGTGGGTTGGTGTCCATGGGGGTGGGGGGAAGTCCAGGGGGTCGGTGGGGATATCCAAGGGGGTGGGGTGGTGTCCAAGGGGGTGGGGGTTCCTGTCTATGGGGGTGGGGGTATCCAGGGGGTGGGGGAGGTGTCCAGGTGGTGGGGTGGTGTCTAGGGGGGTGGGGGCATCCAGGGGTTGGGGGGCCACACCATGCCTCATATTGAGACAAGGTTGACTCGTATATGTCACAAAGGACCCATGTATCGTTCTCCTAAAGGATCAACACAATACTAATGCATTTGGTCGGATTTTCGTAGGTCAGTTGTTGTTTTCGCTTAAAATTGTGTCCATTTTAAACAAAAGAAAGACACTTTGAGTGATACTAACCACACCGTGCCTCGGATTGAGGCAGGGTTGACTCGTACACGTCAAAAAAGACCCATGTATCATTCTACTAAAGGATAAACATAATCCAAATGTGTTTGGTTGGATTTCTGTAGGTCAATTGTTGTTTTCACTTAAAATTCTATCCATTTTAAACAAAATACAGATACTTTGAGTGATACCAGACACACCATGCATCATATTAAGGCAGTTTTGACTCATACATGTTATAAAAGACCCACTGATCGTTCTCTTAAAGGATCAACACAATCCGAATGCGTTTGGTTGGATTTCCATAGGTCAGTTGTCGTTTTCACTTAAAATTGTCTCCATTTTAAACAAAAGACAGAAACTTTGAGTGATACTGAACACACCGTGACTTGGATTGAGTTGGGTTTGACTCTTACATGTCACCAATGCACCCTTGAATCTTTATCCTAAAGGATCAACACAATCCAAATGCGTTGGTCATATTTGCGTACGTCAGTTGTTGTTTTCACTTAAAATTGTGTCCATTTTAAACAAAAGACAGACACTTTGAGTGATACCAGCCAAACCATGCCTAAGATTGAGGAAGGGTTGACTAGTACATGTCAAAAAGTACCCATGGATCATTATTCTAAAGGATCAACATAATAATAATGCATTTGGTCAGATTTCTGTACGTCAGTTGTTGTTTTCACTTAAAATTCTGTCCATTTTAAACAAAAGAGAACCTTTGAGTGATACCGGCCACACCATGCCTCATATTGAGACATGTTTTACTCATACATGTCAAAAAGTACCCATGAATCGTTCTCCTAAATGATCAACACAATCCAAATTTGTTTGGTCAGATTTCCATACGTGAGTTGTTGTTTTCACTTAAAATTCTGTCCATTTTAAACAAAAGAGAGACCCTTTGAGTGATACCGGCCACACCGTGCCTTGGATTGAGGAAGGGTTGACTCTTACACATCAAAAAGGACCCATGTATCATTATCCTAAAGTATCAACACAATCCTAATGCATTTGGTCGGATTTCCGCAGGTCAGTTGTTGTTTTCACTTAAAATTCTGTCCATTTTAAACAAAAGAGAGACACTTTGACTGATACCGGATACACCATGCCTCATATTGAGATGGGGTTGACTTTTACACGTCACAAAGTACCCATGTATTGTTATCCTAAAGGATCAACTCAATAATAATGCGTTTGGTCAGATTTCAGTACGTCAGTTGTTGTTTTCACTTAAAATTCTGTCCATTTTAAACAAAAGAGAGACACTTTGAGTGATACCAGCCACACCGTGCCTCATATTGAGGAATAGTTGAATCATACACATAAAAAAGGACCCATGGATATTTTTCCTAAAGGATCAACACAATCCAAATGCAGTTGGTCAGATTTACGTATGTCAATTGTTGTTTTCACTTAAAATTCTGTCCATTTTAAACAAAAGAGAGACTCTTTGAGTGATACCGGCCACAACGTGCCTCAGATTGAGTCAATATTGACTCATACACATAAAAAAGGACCAATTTATTGTTATCCTAAAGTATCAACACAATCCGAATGCGTTTGGTGAGATTTTTGTACGTCAGTTGTTGTTTTCACTTAAAATTTTGTCCATTTTAAACAAAAGAGAGACCCTTTGTGTGATACAGGACACACCTTGCCTCAGATTGAGGCAGGTTTGACTCGTACATGTAAAAAGGACCCATAGATCGTTATACTAAAGGATCAATACAATCCTAATGCATTTGGTCAGATTTCCACAGGTCAGTTGTTGTTTTCACTTAAAATTCTGTCCATTTTAAACAAAAGAGAGACACTTTGAGTGATACTGGCCAAAACGTGCCTCAAATTGAGGCGGGGTTGACTAATACACATCAAAAAGTAACCATTTATCATTATACTAAATTATCAACACAATCCTAATGAGTTTGGTTGGATTTACGCATGTCAGTTGTTGTTTTCACTTAAAATTCTGTTCATTTTAAACAAAAGAGAGACCCTTTGAGTGATACCGGTCACACAGTGCCTCAGATTGAGGCAGTGTTAAATATTACACGTCAAAAAGGACACATATATCATTATCCTAAAGGATCAACACAATATGAATGTGTTTGGTCAGATTTCCGTAGGTCAGTTGTTGTTTTCACTTAAAATTGTGTCCATTTTAAACAAAAGACAGACACTTTGAGTGATACCGGCCACACTGTGCCTCGTATTGAGGTAGGGTTGACTCATACACATCAAAAAGGATCCATGGATTGTTATAATAAATTATCAACACAATCCAAATGAGTTTGGTCAGATTTTTTTATGTCAGTTGTTGTTTTCACTTAAAATTATGTCCATTTTAAACAAAAGAGAGAACCTTTGAGTGATACCGGCCACACCATGCCTTGGATTGTGGAAAGGTTGACTCTTATACAAAAAAAATGACCCATGTATCATTATACTAAAGGATCAACACAATAAGAATGTGTTTGGTCAGATTTCCGTAGGTCAGTTGTTGTTTTCACTTAAAATTATGTCCATTTTAAATAAAAGAGAGACACTTTGAGTGATATCGGCCACACCGTGCCTCTGATTGAGGCAAGGTTGACTCATACACATCACAAAGGACCTATGAATCATTCTTATAAAGTATCAACACAATATGAATGTGTTTGGTCTGATTTCCATACGTCAGTTGTTATTTTCACTTAAAAATCTGTCCATTTTAAACAAAAGAGAGACACTTTGAGTGGTTCATCATTCTTGCATGTTGTTGGTGCATATCATCTGTTAAAATGGGAAAATTAATCATTGGATAAAGGATGTTTTATTTAATAACAATTAAAATTTTCTTACGAACATTTTCATACACCAATGTTTCATCTTTGGATCCCCTTAACCCCGCTCAAAAATGACCGCCAATTGTACACATCCCCAAGTCAGATCTTCATGCTATTTGTGTACAATCTGCCATCAGGTATGCGGACCACTAATTTCTGAACAAATATATATCTTCTTGTGATTATGTGTGTTTTAGGCAGTTATAGTAGTACTTCAAAATATAAAAATAAATAATTAATAAATAAATTAAATGAAATAGTAGTTGTTTTTTAAAATACATCTTTAGAGAAGCTAGTTTGTTGATGAAAAACGATCTCTTTCATAAATTTACAAACATAATAACCAAAATCATTATTTTTTGTTTGTTTTGGACACTGAAAAAAAATGATCATTAGGAGAATAAGTAACTTGTGTTGAGATGTGTTTGGATAGTGAAATTTTATTATATATACCCTCATATTTGTCCATACGTAGTACTTGCTCGCCTCCTTATGCTTAGCCCCTGTCCTCATTCCTTTTTTTAGATGATAATGACTATCATAACAAAATCCTCAGTAAAAGATAATATAAATTATATTACTTTATGTTTAGACCTAAAATGTAGGATGTAGTTTCTTACAGATTCACAAACTCCATCATGTGTGGTCGGTTTGATGGATATCCTTGCTTTGAATCCAGAAAATAAATCTTTGGAGTATCCAAGTTCACTGCAATTAGCATCCAATGTTGCCTAAAAACACAAAAAGGAATAAGTAATAAAAGAAGTAAAAATATAATTGATATGATTTAATCATAGAGTTTTACCCCCGCATGGTTGGTATTAGGAAGAGTCTGTCATCTGTAGTCTTTCTTTCAAATGTTTTCAGCAAGCCATTCACTATTTCATTCTTTTTTGATGGCTCTAATTTTGTTAGATGTGGTGATGTGGTATGAGGACTAACGAGTCTGAATTTTGGATCATGGGAAAATTCCTTCAACTATTTTTCATATATACATCTATCAAAAATATAAAATGCATTTAGTCATAATTTGCACATTAGATTAGCTTTTATAAAATCAATTCATGAAAACATACCTCATATATATATTTACAACTGTGACACCTAGCCAACCATTTTCAAGGATCTCATTTACATTTTCAGTAGCAATGAAATATTGACTTCCCTCTCCGTATATATTCTTTTTGAAAACCACCATATGACTACTACCACCTCTTAGCTTCGTATCCACATGAGTCTTCAATGCTAGTAAATATGGATAGAGAACAGGTGGTGTTATTGTGCTTTCAGTAGCTTCTTGGGATTGCTTGGTCGATCCTTTAGATGGTTTTGAGCTGATATTTTTCACCCCCTTTTCTTTCTCCATCTATAATAACATTCATTGGTTCAAAACCTTTTTTCATTAATTGGTAAAGGTTTATCTTGAAAAAAAAGGAAATAAATACCTCTTTGTCCACATGTACTCTTACAAGTTGTGACGACCATGCTATGAATGTCTTAATATCCTTTTCGACCATATGAATATCATCATCATCAAGTGGAATAGGTAGCTCTACATTTGGCTCATGAGCTACAGTAATCTTCACTTTCAGATGATCTTTCGGAAGTGGTCTATTATGCAGATTATCATCTGGGATGTTGAACACTGTAGCCCTCACTACAAGGTGATAGGTGTGTGTTGATAGCTATAAATCACAATCATTATCACCCTGTAGAAGATCAGTATAAGAAAATTATCAGTTTTTTCCTGATTCGTATTTCAGGGGAACAATTATTAGAATATTTATTACCACGGCTAAGACATATCTTTGAGGGGAATGGCTCACCTCAAAGCTGGTGGGGGGTGGGGTGGGAACTTCACATGCTGGTTGTTCTTGATTTGTGTCTTCTATTTTCTTCCCACCCATAAACGTTTCTAGCAACTCTCCCTGCCATTTCAATCGTTCTTCAATAGTTGCTAGTCTTTTGATCATTTGTTCAAATTTTTCATCTCTATCATCTGTTTTTTTCCCTCAAAATATACTCGGGGTGTCACCCCAATCCCCGCACCTCTAACATGACCGTATTGTTTTGGCTTCTTCAAATCTGTCGATAATAGGTCTGCATCTGCTACAGGAGTAGCTGATTCCTATGACTATCGGATATAGGAAAATAACTAATTATTTTTATGTAATAGCAATTTAAAAAAAATATTTTTATCGTCGTGTCATACTTACACATATTTCCCACACTTTTTGTGTGTTCTCATATACTAGCTTCCCTTCCTTATTCACACGTGCCTCCTTCCATATCACATGACATGGGATGGAAGTGTCTTTGGTTTTAGACTCATCAATCTACATATAAATATAGAAAGATAATTATGATGTTATTTATTGGAACCTAACAATATTACTATAAATTTAAAATACGTACCATTTTCTTTTCTAGTGAAGTGTACCCCATCCTTGCTTTATGATAGGGGTATGTTGGTTTTGATGAACATTCCTTATTTTCAGTACAGATTTTTTGTTTCATAAATGAAATATTGACAATCAAAGTGATGAATACACGTATCCTCAAACAATGTATTATCAACCATAATGTACCTGAAACTTATCATCCCAACGACGGCCAATAAATTCATCCCATGATTCTTGGGATATCAAGTGAGCGTAGAAAATGGGTGGGTGCGAGTTTATTTTACCTTTGGAATTTTTCAGGTGACATCTTGTTAAAATAGTGCAAAAACCTCAATGAACCCTTCCTGCAAGCCTTAGTACATAATCCTTGTGTGAATCATCTACTATAAATGTACTCTTCAAGAGATTAAGAAGAGTAAGACATTGTTTCATTATTTTATTTTCTTGTAAATTAAAGAAATAATATCATAATGTTACCATAATTTCTTCCCAGATCACAGCCTTCAGCCCGAACAAAACATGGTGCCATAAATCTATGTCAATCGGCATGTGTTTCCAAGTGAAAAATCCAATGTAACTACTAAACATAGACTTGTAGGGATTCACATGTTGGCCTCGTGCATTCCATCCGACATCAAATTTGATTCCTTTGCTTTTCACCTTAAGAACTTTGGCTAACACCGTCAAACTACGACGCACCTGTGTTTTCTACGACGTCGGTCCTTCATTCCCAACCATTTCATCAATATCAACATCATCTATATGTTCATATGAAATGGTAGCAACGACATGTGCTGATGGTTGTTGGACCTAAACACTAGGAGCAACAACAGGTTCAAAAACTTTTTGTTGCTCTGCACTGTGACCAGTCGCAGCAGGAGCAGCAGCAGCAGCTTGAGAGACTTGTCCAGCCTCATGGTTAGGAGAACCAGAATGTGCAGAATTCATTATCTGCAAAAGTGGTTGAACAGTTAATTTAGATTACATAAATTCAATAATGATAATATAATAACATGAGATAACAAGATCTATATTACAAACAAAATATAACCTGTTTATTGAACTCTATTTATTTTTTTCAAAGGATGAAGGGATTTAACACCTCTATCGATTATCCAAATCCCTTCATTTTGGTCTCCTCTAACATACAAAACATCATCTACATTGGGACCACTGGGAAATGATTGTGACGTAACACTGAAAGGATCATCCTCAACTGAATTTTTATCGGACCCTTCAGTAGTTTTGGATGATAACAGAACAATCAACCACTTTCGGTTTGCAGGATCTGGAACATAAAAAACTTGTACCGCTTGTGATGCCATTATAAACTGTTTGTCTTTGTACCCTTCTTTACTAAAATCAACTTTCACAAATCCACATTCATCTATTTTAACACCACTATTGTTATCAACCCATTTGCATTGAAAAATAGGCAATTAGAATGTTGTGTAATCCAACTCGCATATTTGTTTGATAATGCCAAAGTATGACATATTTTCATAAATTGGATTTCTGTCCTTACTACCAGAAACATGCATTGCTTTAGACACTAGTGTAACTCCACTATTTTTCATGGTACTATCTTCATCATGTTCATCTGTATAGAATGTATAACCATTAATTACATAACCATTGTAAGATGATACATACACACTTGGTCCGACGGCTAGCCATCAAAGTCATTCTGAAATTGAATTCAGATTTTCATCCAACTCCTTAAAAACATAGTCCTAAAACCATCCTATAAATGGGTGATTATGTGTATTTGATAACCATTTTTCATCCCTTGATGGATTCAACTGCCTAATAATTTCTTTGTGAGTTTCAATATATATAGAAACCTCCCAAATGTTATACAAAACATAAAGGTGGTCCTGCTCCCGATATGTAATATTGATTATCACAACATCTCTTCTAGAAATTCCCTCACCCTTAATACGTCCAGTGTGACAAGATTTTGGGAGACCAATACTTTCCACATCAGATAGGTATTCAGTATAAAATTCAATGGCTTCCTCAACAATATATCACTCCACTATACAACCCTCTAGCCGACTTCGATTTTCACATACCCTTTCAAAATATTCATATACCATTCAATGGGGTACATCCATCTATAGTGCATAGGACCAAAATGTCGAACCTCTCTCACCAAGTGAATCATAAAATGAATCATCATATCAAAGAATTTTGGCGGGAAGAACATTTCTAATTCACATAATATGATGACTATTTCTTTTTCCATAGCTGGAAATTTTACCGGGTCTAAAACTTTGATACATATATATTTGAAAAGGGAACAAAGTTTGGTTAACGTATGATGAACATTCTTGGAAAAAATGCAACATAAAGCTATAGGAATTAGATCTTGCATCAAAACATGACAGCCATGTGATTTCAAACCTTTTAACTTCAAATCATTCATTGACACAATGTTCTTGATATTTGATGAATACCCCTCTGTAACTTTTACATCATTGAAGAAGTTTCAAAACTGATATCTCTCCTCCCTAGAAGGAGTATAAGCATTTGGAGGAAGAAACATTCGATTTTCAACCTTCACGGGAGCCAAATCTTCTCGTATTCCTATGTCAACCATGTCCAACCTTGCCTTAATTCCATCCTTTTTTTTCCAGGGGCATTTAGAAATGTTCCGATAACACTGTCACATACATTTTTTTCCACATGCATCACATCAAGAAAATGTCTGACATACAAATAATTCTAGTATGGTAATTCAAAAAAACTGATCTCTTTTTTCAACCGATTTTCATAAGGTTTTTCAAAAATGGTTTACCAAAAATAGTGTTCAAATATTTTACTTTCTCAAATAGCTGATCACCTGTTAGTGGATATGGTGCTGCGCGTTGTTCTAAACTTCCATTGAATTATGTCATCCAAGATCGGTACTTATGCTAATGAGGTAGAAATATACGATGTCCTATAAACACATATTTCAATGAATATTTAAACCTAATTGATTTTGTATCTTCTTCGCACAGGGGACACCCTTGAGTTCCTTTAATGCTATAGCCTAAAAAATTTCCATAAGCAGGGAAATCATTTATTGTCCCATACAACATCACTCTCAACATGAAGTATTCACTTTTATAATCATCATATAACATAACACCTAAATGCCATAATAACTTCAAATCCTTGATCAAAGGATCCAGATAAACATCAATATCATTACCTGGTTGTTTTGGTCCTAATATAAGCATAGATAACATGATGAATTTCCACTTCATGCATAACTAGGGTGGAAAGTTATAATTTACCAACATAATAGGCCATGTAATATGAGTGTTGATTTGAAAACCAAAAGGATTCAATCCATCTGTAGATAACACAAGATGAAGGTTTCTCGGCTCTTTTCAAAATTTAGGATACTCATGATCAATTTTCTTCCATTGAGGAGAGTCATCCGGATGACGTAATTTCCCATCTTTATTTCTTTTATCTGCATGTCACGACAATTGTCTTGTAGTTTCTTCACTTCCATATAGACGCCTAAACCTTGGAATGATTAGAAAGTACCATACAAATTTTGTAGGATTGGATTCATCTTTCTTGTATCGAGAAGCACCACACTTTTGGCATTCTGTAAGTGATTTGTTCTACTTGAGAAACAATATATAGTCTTTTAGGAAGGCATGTATTCTTTCAGAAATCATACCCATCGATAATAACATTCGTTTAGCTTCATATGTCCAGCTTCGGAGATCATTATCTTCCGGGAGCATGTCATTCATGAGAGCAAGTAGTTCCGTAAAACTGACATCACTCTATCCGTTGCCTGCTTTCAATTTATACAACTTCAGTACAGCTGACAATGCTGTATATTTAGTGCAACCAGCATACAATGGCATCTTTGCACAACTCTTTAACTTATCAAACAATTTTGGGAAATCACAGAGTTCATATTCAATTGTCTTTGTCATTTCCTCAATACGATCTTCATCATCATTAACATCTGTAATCAGATCCTCCATACGGTCTTCTTTATTATACATATTTTTATTCATATCTGATGATCCATAAAATGCAGTTTCATCCCAGCCAGTAGCTACATTCACTTTTTCTCCATGTTTATTCCAACATTTATAACTCTGATCTATTCCGTGACATATCAAATGTTCTTCCAACTCCTCTGGAGTAAGTAGTCTAGAATAACAACAACGTAAACATGGAAAAATGATTTGAGAATGATCCTTTGCGTGATCCTTTTCAAACTTGATGAACTCTTTCACTCCATTATCATACTCTATTGTCAAACAATTAAAATCCATCCAATCTTTATTCATCTCCATCCTATTTGAATCTCAAATATTAGTATTTATGGTTCAAGTACACAAAAAAGACTTCCAAATACAGTAGAAGAGAACCACTTCCTTATAAAAATAGAGATTAATAGAGCCTAACCATTTCCAATAAAGATTTGGAAATCAACAGAACCAGGATAGACCCCCCCCCATCAAAATCAACACAGTTTCCAAACACAAAGGGGTTCGCGGGGATAATCACTTGTGTCACAGATGCTAAAACTCACACAGAATCATCCTCTAGGGCTCACTCTCCTCTCTTGGGTCAACCCTTCTATGGTCAACTAGTCCATCCTTTTATACCTCACCAACCTAAAATACATATGGATGAAAACCAGTATCCATCTCTATAAGTAAATAAAGTATTCTCATAATCTCTACAATATGGAATTCATTAAATATAATTAATTTAGATTCATTATAGTTTCCTCAAATCACCCTAGTCCAAACACAAGAATAATCAAGAATGATACATCTACCACTCCTAGGTCTCTGCCCTACATTCAATATCATCATGCCTAATATTTTTGGTAAGCTCAAGTTACTTACTTTAAATCAAATGGGGGATAATCACTTGTGTCATAGATGGTCTCCCATGTTATTCCATATGAAAATTTTAACAAATATTATTGACATATCATCCCATTTAATCCCCATGAGTGTCTAATTCCAAACTCCATCTTAAGTGTAATATCAAAAGAATATATATTAATAAATTACCCCACATCCACTTCCCCACTAATCTGGTCATTCTCACACTCTAATGGAATATTTCTTATGCTTCAACCCCTTCTATATAATATCATTACCATATATCCACACATACACATGTCACAAACACATAAAAAACCATATCCACCTCACAACCACACATCACATCCTCATTACAGTATGATATCATGAACATGAAGGACATAAACATCATACTCTCCTCCTACAATGCACAACCCCCACTATGTATCCACACCAAATACACATAATCATGTCAACAAGAATATATATACACCAAAACCTAAAATCGTTATAGGTCATATATATACACCCATTGTGAGCCGTTACAACTCATACTAAGTGTGAAGGGTGAGAAGGTAAGAGGGGGTGGTTCTATATGTGTTCCCTCTATAACCTAGATATTGAGAAAAACACTCAGAACCAAAGTACCCATATTGATTTCAATCACGTTACTCGACTCAAGTGGTGGTGTGTAAGAAATAATAAGAAAATATAATAAGTATATAGTGACACATAAATCTTTCCTAAGGTTTTACACCAAACTAACACTGCAAAAACCCTCGTCAACCATTACCTTATTACTAACACCCTCTTATAACCACTTCCATTATAATGCCACAAATAATCCCCAACAAATAACTTAAGCATCCATATCAACATTACCAACTTCTCATTTCATTTAACATTATAATTTCTTGGATTTTTATTACCATATGAATTTCAATTGTTAACCATTTTCATGTAATACCAATCATTAAATCACTACCCACTATAATCCATTCATTAATCATTAATAAAATTTATTCTATCTTTAACCATTTATTAAACATAATTATTCCAATCATTATCATTAATAATTTAACAAACCATCATTTATCATTTCCAACCCATCACCCATTACTATTTTCATTTATTCCAACCATATTCCATGCCAAAAGGAAACTATAACACCACCCAATAACAACTAAATTTTCATGACATAATATACAACTAAACACATTCTAAAATCCATAAAACCACTTATTTTCTGGCTAAATATCCATATCATTGCTATCATAACCACACAATAATACATCCATTACTATTGTATTAATTACCATGCCACATGATCCCAACCACATCAATCAACCATCACCCTTATAATCATAGTGATAAATACCCCATAGATAGTAGTATAAAAGGGAAAACATATAAGAAATTCACACTAAAAGTCCTACATATGACCATTAACCATTAAAACCATAACAAAAAAACAAAAAAACAAAAAAACCAAATCAGCATTGTTGTCACATCCTTCCTAAGAAGAAAGTTCAAGAATAGAATCAATAACAAGAGAAAATAAATTCACCTTAGATGAGGAGAAGTAGGGAACCTTATGCGCTATGTCGGGAGGGGAAGGCGTAATGGCTAGAGGTGGAGGTGCACGGGAGGAGCCGCCAACTGTTGAGAAATGTAGGAGTAGGGTTCGTGGGGAGTAGGGTCGAGAAGATAGGAGGAGAAGTAGGGTTTATGGAAAGGAGGATCCACCGAAGCGGTTCTAGGGGGAGGATTAGAAGAAGGGCTAGCAGCGGAGGTCCGACAACGTGAAGATCGAGGGCGGTGGAAATCCGACAACGCGAAGATCAGGGGGCAGCGGAGGGGAGTCGCAGGGTTACAGTACCGCGAGATATTTAGGGCACGATAAACCTAGGACACTGTGCGACCAGTTTTATAAAATATGGGAATATAGTTTTATCAGCATTAAAAAAGCACTGATAAAGGTTACCCTGTATCAGCGCCAAAATTTTAGCGCTGATAAATGGATTCTTTATCATCGTTTTTTACTTAGCGCTGATATAAGGTGGTGCTTCCCTTCCTTGTTTTTATAGTAGTGTAATCTAGTTACACTTATACATAAGAAATATGGAAACAGTTATACATAAGAAATCTGTGAAACTGAATAGGTGAATAAATATTATCTACAAATGAAATAGGTGTTGTAATTGATTAATTGGAAGAATATATATACATTAATAAAATAAAAAAAATTCTTAAGCAAATAGATATACTAAAAATCTAACATAAGAGGTTAAATATTTCATATTAATATTGTATATTTTTAAAATTCAAGGAAATTGTTGAGAATTAATAAACATGGTAAAAAATATTTATTTCAACAAATATAATTATCCAATACTCTAATACATGATGTGTTTCTCTAAAAAACATGATACACTGCTCTAAAATATATGATCCATTGCTCTTAAAAATGATCCATTGATTTAATAAAACACATGAAACACTTCTCAAAAAAATCACATGATCTACTACCCAAAAAAAATGCATGATTCACATAATCAAAGAAAAAACTTGTTCCATTGTTCTAATAAATGATCCAGTACTGAAATAAAATACATGATAAAATATTAAATGAAAATAAAATATCCACTATTCAATGAAAATACAAGATCCACTACTGTAAAAAATGATCAACTTCTCTAAAACATGTCATGTCATATTTAGAATAATTAACTAATAACTTTTGGAAGTTAAATGCATGATGAAAAATATGAAAACATTTCAAGAAAATTAAGATGATGTACCTTGTTTTTGAGTTGTGAGGAGTTATTGTGGTGGAATAAGAGGTAATGAGACAACATCTAAGTATCCACACATTCATCCAATATATTTACCTACATATACAATAATGTTTAAAAATAAGCATACATACTATGTTTGACTATTAAAGAAACATTTCAATAAGAAATCCAGAAATATGTAAAAACACCGTGTATGAACAATTGTGAAACAATTTAATAAAAAATCCAGAAATATCTATGTATGAGTAATAGGGAGTCATTTACATCCAAAAAATCTAGAAACAATTATGTTTGAACAACGTCACTACTACAAAAACGGGCTTTATCAGTGCTCAAAACGGGCCTTATCAGCGCTAAAAAAGCGTTGTAAAGCTCAACGCTGATAAAGGGGTACTTTATCAGTGCTAAAAATATGATGATAAAGGGATAATTTATCAGCGCTAAAAAGGTGCTGATAAATGTGATTTTTATCAGTGCTCTTTTAGCATTGATAAACTGATCCTTTATCAGCGCCTTTTTAGCGTTGATAAATTCCCTGTCTACTGCAACAAAAAATTCTATAGCAGCACACCCAAACAACACCTGCAAAAAAATTCATCATCTCAACAAGTAAGTATACCCATACAAAATTAACACATAAATCATAAGGTAATTACACCAAGTATACCCATACAACAAGTATACCCATACACAATTAACACATAATTCATAAGTTAATTAAATACACAAAGAATTCAATTCAGAATTCAGGGGGTTGGGGGGTTGTTCAATGGTTTGGGGTGGCTGTCCAAGGGGGGGTAGGGGGTTTCCAGGGGGATGGGGGTGTGTGGGGGGATAGGGGTGTCCAGGGGGGTGGGGGCGGTCCAGGAGGTTAGGGGGATGTCCAAGGGGGGTGGGGTGGAGTCCAGGCGGTGGTGGGGGCTGTCCATGAGGGTGGGGGTGTCCAGGGGGTGGGGTGTCTAGGTGGTGGGGTGGAGTCTAGGAGGGGGTGTCCAGGTGGGGGGGGGGTCTGTTCAGGGGGGGTGTCCAGGGGGGGGGGTGGGCTAGTGTCCAAGGTGTTAGGGGGCTTTCCAGGGGGTGGGGAGGGGGGTGTCCGGGGGGTGGGGGCAGTCCAGGGGTTGGTGGGGATCTCCAAGGGGGGTGGGGTGGTGCCAGGAGGGTGGGATGGGGGTGTCGGGGGGATATGGGTGTCTAGGGGGGGTGTTTGTCCAGGGGGGGGGGGTCGAGGAGGTTGGGGGGCTATCCAAGGGGGGTGGGGTGGTGTCTAGGGGGGGTGTCCAAGTGTGTGTGTGTGGGGGGGGGGGGTTGTCTATGGGGGTGTCCAGGTGGGGTGGGGTGGTGTACAGGGTGTCAGGGGGGGGGGGGCTTTCCAGGGGGTGGGGGTGTCTAGGGTGGGGGGTGGGGGGCGGTCCAGGGGGTTGGTGGGGCTGTCCAAGGGGGTGGGGTGGTGTTCAGGAGGGTGGGGGTGGCCGTCCATGGGTGGGGGTGTCCAGGTGGTGGGGTGGTGTCTAGGAGTGGTGGGGGTGCCGTCCAGGGGGTGGTTGGTGTTTAGGGGGGGTGTCTGAGGGGGGGGGGGATCGGGGGGCTGTCCGAGGTGGGGGGGGGGTGTCCATGGGCGTGTACAGGGGGTGGGGGGTGTCCAAGGGGTTGGGGGTGTCCATAGGGGTGAGGGGTTTCCTGGGGGTGGTGTGGTGTCCAAGGGGGGTGGGGGTGGTCCAGGGGGTTGGTGGGGCCGTCCAAGGGGGGTGGGGTGGTTTCCAAGGGGGTGGGGGTGGCTGTCCATGGGGGTGGGGGTGTCCAGGTGGTGGGGGAGGTGTCCAGGTGGTGGGGTGGTGTCTAGGGGGGTGGGGGAGTCCATGGTTTGGGGGGTTTCTAAGGGTTGGGGGTGTCCATGGATCGTTATCCTAAAGGATCAACACAATCTGAATGCGTTTGGTCAGATTTCTGTATGTCAGTTGTTGTTTTCACTTAAAATTTTGTCCATTTTAAACAAAAGAGAGACACTTTGAGTGATACCGGCTACACCGTGCCTCATATTGAGGTGGGGTTGACTCTTAAATGTCACAAATGACCCATGGATCATTCTCCTAAAGGATCAACACAATACGAATGTGTTTGGTCAGATTTCAATAGGTCAATTATTGTTTTCACTTAAAATTCTATCCATTTTAAACAAAAGAGAGACTCTTTGAGTGATACCGGCCACACCGTGCCTCGGATTAAGGCGATGTTGACTCATACACGTCACCAATGCACCCATGGATCGTTCTACTAAAGGATCAACATAATCCGAATTCATTTGGTCCGATTTTTGTATGTCAGTTGTTGTTTTCACTTAAAATTATGTCCATTTTAAACTAAAGACAGACACTTTGAGTGATACCGGCCACACCATGCCTCGGATTGAGGTGGGTTTGAATCATATACATCTCCAAAGAACCCATGGATTGTTCTCCTAAAGTATGAACACAATCAGAATTCTTTTGGTCAGATTTTCATACGTCAGTTGTTGTTTTCACTTAAAATTCTGTCCATTTTAAACCAAAGAGAGACACTTTGAGTGATACCGGCCACACCGTGTCTAGGATTGAGGTGGGGTTGATTCTTACACATCACCAACACACCAATGGATTGTTATCCTAAATTATCAACACAATACGAATTCATTTGGTCGGATTTTTGTAGGTTAGTTGTTGTTTTCACTTAAAATTCTCTCCATTTTAAACAAAAGAGAGATCCTTTGAG
Source organism: Viscum album (assembly GCA_963277665.1). Lineage (NCBI taxonomy): Eukaryota > Viridiplantae > Streptophyta > Magnoliopsida > Santalales > Viscaceae > Viscum > Viscum album. The sequence goes on along the minus strand of OY728122.1, from coordinate 1,033,288,185 downwards.
TGATACCGGCCACACCGTGTCTCAGATTGAGGTGGGGTAGACTCTTAAACATCAAAAATGACCCATGTATTATTCTCCTAAAGTATAAACACAATACAAATTCATTTGGTCAGATTTCCGTAGGTCAGTTGTTGTTTTCACTTAAAATTGTGTCCATTTTAAACAAAAGATAGATACTTTGAGTGATATCGGCCAAACCGTGCCTCAGATTGAGGCAGGGTTGACTCGTACACATCACCAACACACCCATGGATCTTTCTCCTAAAGTATCAACACAATCTGAATGTGTTTGGTCGGATTTTTGTATGTTAGTTGTTGTTTTCACTTAAAATTGTGTCCATTTTAAACAAAAGACAGACACTTTGAGTGGTACCGGCCACACCCTACCTCGGATTGAGGCGGGGTTGACTCATACATGTCACCAACTCACCAATGTATCTTCTTAATAAAGGTTCAACATAATAAGAATGCATTTGGTCATATTTGCGTACGTCAGTTGTTGTTTTTACTTAAAATTATGTCCATTTTAAACAAAAGAGAGTCACTTTGAGTGATACCGACCACACTGTGCCTCAGATTGAGACAGGGTTGACTCATACACATCACAAAAGACCCATGGATCATTATTATAAATAATTAACACAATCCTAATGCATTTGGTTAGATTTTCATAGGTCAGTTTTTGTTTTCACTTAAAATTCTGTCCATTTTAAACAAAAGAGAGACCCTTTTAAGTGATAATGGCCACATCGTGCCTCAGATTGAGGCGGGGTTGACTCTTAAATGTCAAAAAAGAACCCATGGATTGTTATCCTAAATAATAAAAACAATCTGAATGGGTTTGGTCAGATTTCCATACGTCAGTTGTTGTTTTCACTTAAAATTCTGTCCATTTTAAACAAAAGACAGACACTTTGAGTGATACCGGCCACACCGTGCCCTAGATTGAGGCAGAGTTGACTCTTACACATCACCAATACACCCATGGATCTCTCTACAAAAGTATCAACACAATCTGAATGCGTTTGTTCAGATTTGCGTATGTTAGTTGTTGTTTTCACTTAGAATTTTGTCCATTTTAAACAAAAGAGAGACACATTGAGTGATACCGGCCACACCGTGACTCGAATTGAGGTAGGGTTGACTTGTACACATCAAAAAAGGCCCATTGATCGTTCTCCTAAAGGATAAACATAATCCAAATGCGTTTGGTCCGATTTTCGTACGTCAGTTGTTGTTTTCACTTAAAATTCTGTCCATTTTAAACAAAAGAGAGACCCTTTGAGTGATACTGGTCACAACGTGCCTCGGATTGAGGAGGGGTTGACTTGTAAACTTCACAAACGCACCCATGTATCATTCTACTAAATAATAACAACAATCAGAATGCATTTGGTCGGATTTTTGTATGTCAGTTGTTGTTTTCACTTAAAGTTCTGTCCATTTTAAACAAAAGACAGACACTTTGAGTGATACCGGACACACCATTCCTCGAATTGAGGCAGGTTTGACTCGTACACATCCCCAACACACCCATGGATTGTTCTAATAAAGGATAAACACAATATGAATGTGTTTGGTTGGATTTCTGTAGGTCATTTATTGTTTTCACTTAAAATTTTGTCCATTTTAAACAAAAAAGAGACCCTTTGAGTGATACTGGCCACAAATAGGCTCGGATTGAGGTAAGGTTGACTCGTACACGTCACCAATGCACCCATGGATCGTTATCCTAAAGTATCAACACAATCCAAATGGTTTTGGTCTGATTTGCGTACGTTAGTTGTTGTTTTCACTTAAAATTCTGTCCATTTTAAACAAAAGAGAGACAATTTGAGTGATACCGACCACACCGTGCCTCAGATTGAGGTAGGGTTGACTCATACATGTCAAAAAACACCCATGGATCATTCTCCACAAATAAATTTTATTTTATTTCAAAAAGGGAAACATGAGCAGTACAACTCAAGGTGGCCTAAAGAAATGGAGGCCGAGAGCATCACTGATAACATGGGCCGCCCCACAAGGGGGAAGGGATCCAAGGGAGAAAAACTCCACAAGGGGGCACTCTGGGGAGGAAAAGGGTGTCAAGAAGTTAGCCACCCGGTTTCCCTCACGCCACGTATGGAGAACCTCAATGTCGCTGGAGAGGAGATCCATGCACTTGAAGATCAGATAAGTGATATGCCAGGGGGAGGAGGAGGTGCCGGTGAGAGAGCTCCACACAATACTGGAGTCCATTTCAACAGAGGATAGGGGAAGGTTTCTGGATCAGCAAAGAGAGAGGCTGCTGAGCAGTGTCGATGCCTCTTCCTTAAGGGAGTTCCCTGGTCCAAAGAAGGCGCTGAAGGCGAAAATAACTGAGCCCGCTGTGTCTCGGACCACACCGCACCCGTGCATGGTTCTAGAGCCAAAGGCTCCATCAATGTTGAGTTTCAAGCCTAAAATGGGGGGTATCTAGCGAACCCATCATCCCTGCTGCCTGGGGATGTTATGGTCCATAGAATCAATCCTGGAGGAGAAGCGGTAGAGAGAAGGTGCTGCATCATGATGGGGGAGGAGTCCAATCAGCTCTGAGGAGAGGAACTTGGCTCTGACCAGCAATTCCAGAGCAGAGCATCGAGTCCCATGGAACACCTGGTTATGTGACTGCCAAATGCACCAGTAGCCCGCCTGCAGAAGGGTTTCCCTGGTCACTACCTCGTGGCTGTTATCCATCCAGCCGCTAAACCATCTCAAGCAGAAAGCCTCTGGGGAATCCATGGCGCTAGGGGGCAGAGGGAACTCCCCAAGCTCGCTCCAGATCCGCACGACCAAAACGTGGTTGTCAATTAAGTCCCCCTCTTTACCTGTATGGTGAGTCCATCAACCCAGGGAGATACACATTCCCCAGCTAATCCATGGCGTTGAATAGCCCTGTTCATAATATGAACAATGTCCGAGCCTGGTGGGACTCGAGCCTGTTCCAGTTCCCCCAGACAACGAAATGTCCCAACCGGTGAACCACTCGACTAACACCCTGGTGGCGCATGGATCATTCTCTTAAAGGATCAACACAATCCGAATGTTTTTGGTTGGATTTCCGTATGTCAGTTGTTGTTTTCACTTAAAATTCTGTCCATTTTAAACAAAAGAGATACCCTTTGAGTGATACTGGACACACTATGCCTCGGATTGAGGCGGGGTTGACTCATACACTTCAAAAACACACACATGGATCATTCTTCTAAAGAATCAACACAATACTAATGTGTTTGGTTAGATTTTCATACATCAGTTGTTGTTTTCACTTCAAATTGTGTCCATTTTAAACAAAAGACAGACACTTTGAGTGATACCAGCCACACCGTGCCTTGGATTGAGGCGGGGTTGACTCATACATGTCACCAATGCACCCATGGATCATTCTCCTAAAGTATCAACACAATCTGAATGCGTTTGGTCGGATTTACGTAGATCATTTGTTGTTTTCACTTAAAATTCTGTCCATTTTAAACAAAAGAGAGACCCTTTGAGTGATACCGGACACACCGTGCCTCAAATTGAGGAGGGGTTGATTCATAAACATCACCAAAGTACCCATGGATTGTTCTCATAAAGGATCCACACAATCCAAATGCGTTTGGTCGGATTGTTGTACGTCAGTTGTTGTTTTCACTTAAAATTCTGTCTATTTTAAATAAAAGAGATACCCTTTGAGTGGTTCATCATTCCTGCATGTTGCTGGTGCATTTCATCTGTTAAAATGGGAAAATGACTCATTGGATAAAGGATTTTTTATTTAATAACAATTAAAATTTTCTTACGAACATTTACATACAACAATGTTTCATCTTTTGATCCCCTTAACCCCTCTCAAAAATGACCGCCAATTGTACACATCCCCAAGTCAGATCTTCATGATATTTGTGTACAATCTTCCATAAGGTATGCGGCCCACTCTTTTATGAACATATCTATATTGTCTTGTGAGTATGAGGATTTTTGGCAGTCAGAGTAGTACTGCAAAATATAAAAATAAATAACTAATAAATAAATTAAATGAAATAGTAGTTGTTTTTAGAAATACCTCTTTAGGAATACTAGTTTGTTGATAAAAATGATCTCTTTCATAAATTTACACACATAATAACCACAATCATTATCGTTTGTTTATTTTGGACACTAAAAAAAATTTGATCATTAGGAGAATAAGTAACTTGTGTTGATATGTGTTTGGATAGTGAAATTTTATTATATATACCCTGATATTTGTTCAGATGTAGTACTTGATCACCTCCTTATGCTTAGACCCTATCCTCATTCCTTTTTTAGACGATAATTATACACCGCCCTATCATAACAGAATCCTTAGTAAAAGATAATATAAATTATATTACTTGATGTTTAGACCTAAAATGTAGTATGTAGTGTCTTACAGATTCACAAAATTCATCATGTGTGGTTGATTTGATGGATATCCTTGCTTTGAATCTAGAAAATAAATCTTTGAAGTATCCTAGTTCACCGTAATTAGCAGCCAATGTTGCCTAAAAACACAAAAAGGAATAAGTAATAAAAGAAGTGAAAATAAAATTGATATGCTTTAATCGTAGAGTTTTACCCCTGCATGGTTGGTATTAGGAAGAGTATTTCATCTGTAATCTTTCTTTCAAATGTTTTTAGCAATTCGTTCACTATTTCATCTTTTTTTGATGGCTCTAATTTTGTTAGATGTGTTGATGTGGTATGAGGACTAATGAGTCCGAATTTTGGCTCATGGGAAAATTCCTTCAACTATTTTTCATATATATGTCTTCCAACAATATAAAATGCATTTAGTCATAATTTTCACATTAGATCAGATTTTAGAAAATCAATTCATGAAAACATACCTCATATATATATTTACAACTGTGATGCCTAGCCAACTATTTTCAAGGATCTCATTTACATTTTCAGCAGCAACAAAATCTTTACTTTCCTCTCCATATATATTCTTTTTGAAAACCACTATATGACTACTAACACCTCTTATCTTCATATCCACATGATTCTTCAATGCTAGTAAATGTGGATAGAGAACAGGTGGTGTTATTGTGCTTTCAGTAGCTCATTGGGATCGGTTGGTCGATCCTTTAGATGGTTTTGAGCCGGCGTTTTTCACCCCCTTCCCTTTCTCTGTCTATAATAACATTCATTGGTTTAGACCCCTTTTTCATTAATTGTTAAAGTTTTATCTTGAAAAAAAAGAAATAAATACCTCTTTGTCCGCATGTACTCTTACAAGTTGTGACAGTCATGCAATGAATGTCACAATAGCCTTTTCGATCATATGAATATCATCATCATCAAGTGGAATAGGTAGCTCTGCATTTGGCTCATGAGCTACAGTAATCATCACTTTCAGATGATCTTTCGGAAGTGGTCTTATATGCAGCTTGTCATTTGGGATGTTGAACACTATAGCCCTCACTACAAGGTGGTAGGTGGGTGTTGAAAGATATAAATCATAGTTATTATCACCCTGTAGAAGATCAGTACAGAAAAAGTATCAGTGTTTGTCTAATTCACATTTCATGGGAACAATTATTAGAATATTGATCACCATGGCTAAGATAGATCTTTTAGGGGAATGGATCGCCTCAAAGCTGGTGGGGGTGGGGTGAGATCTTCACGCACTGGTTGTTCTTGAGTTGTGTCTTCTCCTTGCTTTACACCCATAAAAGTTTCTAGAAACTCTCCCTGCCATTGAAATCATTCTTCAAGAGTTGCTAGTCTTTCGCTCATTTGTTTCAATTTTTCATCTCTATCATCCGTTTCTTTTTTTTCTCAAAATATACTTGGGGTGTCACCCCAAACCCTACACCTCTCACACGAACGTATTGTTCTGGCTACTTCAAAGTCATCAATAATAGGTCTTCATCCGCTACAAAAGTAGCTGATTCCTGTGACTGTCAGATATAGGAAAATAACTAATTATTTTTATGTAATATCAATTTAAAACAAATCTTTTTATCGTCGTGTCATACTTACACATATTTTCCACACTTTTTTGTGTTCTAATATACTAGCTTCCCTTCATTATTCACACGTGCCTCCTTCCATAACACATGACGTTTGATGGAAGTGTCTTTGGTTTTAGACTCATCAATATACATATAAATATAAAAAGATAATTATGATGCTGTTTATTGGAACCTAACAATATTACTGTAAATTTAAAATACGTACCATTTTCTTTTCTATTGAAGCATACCCCATCCTTGCTTTACGATAGGGGTATGTTGGTTTTGATGCACATTCCTTATTTTTAGTACAGAGTTGCTGTTTCATAAATGAAATATTGAAAATCAAAGTGATGAATACACGTATCCTCAAACAACGTATTATCACCCATAATGTACCTGAAACTTCTCATCCCCACGGCGGCCAATAAATGAATCCCATGCTTCTTGAGATATCAGGTGAGCGTATATAATGGGTGGGTGTAGGTTTATTTTACCTTTGTAATCTTTTAGGTGAAATTTTGTTAAAATAGTGCGAAAACCTCGATGAATCCTTCCTGCAAGCCTTAGTACATAATTCTTGTGTGAATTGTCTACTATAAATGTACTCTGCAAGATATTGAGAATAGTAAGACACTGTTTAATTATTTTATTTTCTAGTAAATTAAAGAAATAATATCATAATGTTGCCATAATTTCTTCGCAGATCACAACCTTCAGCCTGGACACAACATGGTGCCATGAATCTATGTCAATCGACACGCGTTTCCGAGTGACAACTCCAATGTAACTACTAAACATAGCCTTGTTGGGATTCACATATTGGCCTCGTGCATTTAATCCGACATCAAATTTGATTCCTTTGCTTTTCAACTTAAGAACTTTGGATAACACCATCAAACTACGATGCACCTGTGTTTTATGCGACGTCGGTCCTTCATCCCTGACCATTTCATCGATACCAACATCATCTATATGTTCATCTGAAATGGTAGAAATGGCATGTGCTGATGGTTGTTGGACCTCAACACTAGGAGCAACAACAGGTTCAGAAACTTGTTGTTGCTCTGCACTGTGAGCAGCTGCAGTAGGAGCAACAGCAGTAGCAGCATCATCTTGAGAGACTTGTTCAGCCTCATGGTTAGGAGAACCAGAACGTGCAGAAGTCATCATCTACAAAAGTGGTTGAACAGTTAATTTATATTACATAAATTTAGTAATGATAAGATAATAACATGAGATAAAAAGATCTATATTACAAACAAAATATAACCTATTTATTGAACTCTCTTTCTTTTTTTCAAAGGCTGAAGGGATTTGACACCTCTATCGATTATCCAAATCCCTTCATTGTGGTCTCCTCTAACATAAAAAACATCATATACATTTAGACCGATTCGAAATGATTGCGACATACCACTGAAAGGATAGTCCTCAACTAAATTTTCATCGGACCCTTCATTAGTTTTTGATGATAACATAACAATCGACCACTTTCGGTTTTCTGGATCTGGAACATAAAAAACTTGTACCGCTTGTGATGACATTATAAACTGTTCGTCTTTGTACCATTATTTACTAAAATCAACTTTCACAAATCCCCATTCATCTATTTTAACACCACTATTGTTATCAACCCATTTCATTGAAAAATCAGCAATTGGAAAGTCGTTTAATCTAACTCCCATATTTGTTTGACAATGCCAAAGTATGACATATTTGAATAAATTGGATTTCTGTCCTTACTACCATAAACATGCATCGCTTCATCCACTTGTGTAAATCCACTATTTTTCATGGTATTATCTTCATCATGTTCATCTGTATAGAATGTATAACCATTAATTACATAACCATTGTAAGATAATACATACACACTTGGTCTGGTGGCTAGCCATCAAAGTCGTTCTAAAATTGAATTCATATTTTCATCCAACTCCTTAAAAATATGGTCCTGAAACTATCCTATAAACTTGTTATTATGTGTATTTGATATCCATTTTTCATCCCTTGATGGATTCAACTACCTAAGAATTTCTTTGTGAGTTTCAATATATGAAGAAACCTCCCAACTATTATACAAAACATAAAGGTGGGCCTACTCTTGATCTGTAATACTGATTATCACAAAATCTCTTTCAAAAATTCCCTCACCCTCAATGCATCCAGTGTGACGAGATTTCGGGAGACCAATTCTTTCCACATCAGATAGGTATTCGGTAAAAAATTCAATGGCTTACTCAACAATATATTGCTCCACTATACAACCCTCTGGCCGACTTCGATTTTTGACATACCCTTTCAAAATCTTCATATACCATTCAATGGGGTACATCTATCTATAGTGCACAGGACCACAAAGTCGAATCTCTCTCACCAAGTGAATCATCAAATGAACCATCATATCAAAGAATGTTGTCGGGAAGAACATTTCTAATTCACATAATATGATGACAATTTCTTTTTCCATAGCTAGAAATTTCACCGAGTCTAAAACTTTGTTACATATAGCTTTGAAAAAGAAACAAATTTTGGTTAACGTATGACGAACATTCTTGGGAAAAAATGCAACGTAAAGATATAGGAATTAGATCTCACATCAAAACATGGCAGTCATGTGATTTCAAACCTTTTAACTTCAAATCATTCATTGACACGATGTTCTTGATATTTGATGAATACCCCTATGGAACCTTTACATCATTGAAGAAGTTAAAAAACTGATATCTCTCCTCCCTAGAAAGAGTATAAGCAGCTGGAGGAAGAAACATTCGATTTCACCCTTCACAGGAGCCAACTCTTGTCGTATTCCCATGTCAACCATGCCCAAACTTTCCTTAATTCCATCATTTGTTTTGCCAGGGGTATTTAGAAACGTTCCGATAACACTGTCACATAAATTTTTATCCACATGCATCAAATCAAGAAAATGTCTGACGTACAAACAATTCCAGTATGGTAATTCAAAAAAAATTGATCTCTTTTTCCAACCGATTTTTGTAAGGTTTTTCGAAAATGGTTTACCAAAAACAGTGTTCACATCTTTTACTTTCTCAAATAGCTAATAACCTGTTAGTGGAGACGGTGTTGCGCGTTGTTCTGAACTTCCATTGAATGATGTTGTCCATGATCGGTACTTATTCCGATGAGGTATAAATCTACGATGTCCTAGAAACACAGATTTCGATGAATGTTTCAACCTAATTGATTCTGTATCTTCTTCACACATGGGACACCCTTGAGTTCCTTTAATGTTATAGCCTAAAAAAATTCCATAAGTAGGGAAATAATTTATTTTCCCATACAACATCGCTCTCAACATGAAGTATTAACTTTTATAAGCATCATACAACATAACACATGAATCCCACAATAACTTCAAATCCTCGATCAAAAGATCCAGATAAACATCAATATCGTTTACCAGGTTGTTTTGGTCCTGATATAAGTATAGATAATATGATGAATTTCCACTTCATGCATAACTAGGGTGACAAGTTATAATTTACCAACATAATAGGCCATGTATTATGAGTGCTGGCTTGAAAACCAAAAGGATTCAATCCATCTATAGATAACGCAAGAAGAAGGTTTCTCGGCTCTTTTCCAAATTCAGGATACTCATGATCAATTTTCTTCCATTGAGGAGAGTCAGTCAGATGATGTAATTTCCCATCTTTATTTCTTTTATCTGCATGCCACGACAATTGTCTTGCAGTTTTTTCACTTCAATATAGATGCCTAAACCTTGGAATGATTGGAAAGTACCATACAACTTTCATAGGATTGGATTCATCTTTCTTGTATCGAGATTCACCACACTTTGGGCATTCTATAAGTGATTTTTTCTACTTGCAAAACAATATATAGTCTTTCGGGCAGGCATGTATTCTTTCAGAAATCATACCCATCGAGCGTAGCATTCGTTTAGCTTCATATTTTCGGCTTGGGAGCTCATTATCTTCTGGGAGCATGTCATTCAAGAGAGCAAGTAGTTCCGTAAAACTGACATCACTCCATCCATTTCCTGCTTTCAACTTATACAACTTCATTACAACTGACAATGCTATATATTTGATGCAACCATCAAACAATGGCGTCTTTACATGACTCTTTAACTTCTCAAACAATTTTAGGCAGTCACAGAGTTCATCTTCAATTGTCTTTTTCATTTCATCAATACGATCTTCATCATCATTGACATCTGTAATCACATCCTACATATGGTATTCTTCATTATCCATATTTTTATTCATATCTGATGATCCATAAAAAGTAGTTTTATCCCAGACAGTAGCTACATTCTCTTTTTCTCCATGTTTATTCCAACATTTATAACTCTGATCTATTCCGTGACATATCAAATGTTCTTACAAATCCTCTGGAGTAAGTAGTCTATAATAAAAACAACTTAAACATGGACAAAGGATTTGAGAAGGATCCTTTGCGTGATCCTTTTCAAACTTGATGAACTCTTTCACTCCGTTCTCATACTCTATTTTCAAATGATTAGCATCCACCCAATCTTTATTCATCTCCATCCTATTTGAATCTCAAATATTAGTATTTATAGTTCAAATACACAAAACAAGACTTCCAAATATAATAGAAGAGAATCACTTCCATATAAAAATAGAGATTAATAGAGTCTAACCATTTCCAGTAAAGATTTGGAAATCAACACAGTTTCCAAACACAAAGGGGTTTGAGGGGATAATCACTTGTGTCATAGATGGTAAAACTCACACGGCATCATCCTCTATGGATCATCCTTCTATATCGGGTCAACCCTTCTATGGTAAACTAGTCCGTCCTTTTATACCTCACCAACCTAAAATACATATGGATGAAAACCAGTAGCCAGCTCTATAAGTAAAGAAAGGATTCTCATAATCTCTACAATATGGAATTCATTAAATATAATTACTTTAGATTCATTATAGTTTCCTCATATCACCCCAGTCCAAACACAAGAATAATCAAGAACGATACATCTACCACTCCTAGGTATCTTCCCTACATTCAATATCATCATGCCTAATATTTTTGGTAAGCTCAAGTTACTTACTTTAAATCACAGGGGGGATAATCACTTATGTCATAGATGGTCTCCCATGTTATTCCATATGAAAATTTTAACAAATATTATTGACCTATCATCCCATTCAATCCTCATGAGTGTCTAATTCCAAACTCCATCTTAAGTGTAATATCAAAAATATATATATTAATAAATTACCCCACATCCACTTCCCCACTAATATGGCCATTCTCACACTCTAATGGAATATTTCTTATGCTTCAACCCCTTCTATATAATCTCATAACCATATATCCACACATACACATGTCACAAATACATAAAAAACTATATCCACATCACAACCACGCATCACATCCTCATCACAGTATGATATCGTGAACATGAAGGACATAAACATCATACTCTCCTCCTACAATGCACAACCCCCACTATGTATCCACACCAAATACACATAATCATGTCAACAAGAATATATATACACCAAAACCTAAAATCATTATAGGTCATATATATACACCCATTGTGAGCCATTACAACTCAAACTAAGTGTGAAGGGGGAGAAGGGAAGAGGGAGTAGTTCTATATGTGTTCCCTCTATAACCTAGATATTGAGAAAAAAATTAGAACCAAAGTACCCATATAGATTTCAATCAGGTTACTCGACTCAAGTGGTTTTGTGTAAGAAATAATAAGAAAATATAATAAGTATATAGTAACACATAAATCTTTCCTAAGGGTTTACACCAAACTAACACTGCAAACACCCTCGTCAACCATTGCCTTGTTACTACCACCCTCTTATAACCACTTCCATTATAATTCCACAAATAATCCCCAACAAATCACATCAGCATCCATATCAACATTACCAACTTATCATTTCATTTAACATTATAATTTCTTGGATTTTTTTACCATATGCATTTCAATTGTTAACCATTTTAATGTAAAACCAATCATTAAATCACTACCCACTATAATCCATTCATTAATCATTAATAACATTTATTCTATCTTTAACCATTTATTAAACATAATTATTCCAATCATTATCATTAATCATTTAACAAATAATCATTTATCATTTCCAACCCATCACCCATTACTATTTTCATTTATTCCAACCATATTCCATGCCAAAAAGAAACTATAACACCACCCAATAACAAATAAATTTTCATGACATAAAATACAACTAAACACATTCTAAAATCCATAAAACCACTTATTTTCTACCTAAATAGCCATATCATTACTATCATAACCACACAATAATCCATCCATCACTACTGTATTAATTACCACACCACATGCTCCCAACCACATCAATCAACTATCACCCTTATAATCATAGTGATAAATACCCCATACATAGTAGCATGAAAGGGAAAACATAGAAGAAATTCACACTAAAAACTACCCCTTAAACACTCTATCATATTAAAGTAGTATTTATAGTTTAAATATAACTCTTTAATTACTGATTACCATACAAACAATTCATTACCAACCTTAAGTGACTATAAAATAATGAAATGTGATTATAACATATTATTAGTAGTAAGAAATTTCTTTCACAACATCAAGAATAAATCACTTAGCAACAACACCAATAAATCCATAAATATATAAGAAATATTATGGAAATTCATAAATCACATGCAAAACTCCCTCTTCACTTTAATTTCCTTTAGTGTTATTCATTATAGTATTTAGGTTAATCATTACTATCCATCCAATGGAAACAAAATAACATGATAATTCCACAATTTACACATAATAAAGAAGGATAAATTTCATGTCCCCAACCTCAACTAAATATTTAACAAATATTTCATAAGAATGAGAAGAATAGTCAAATAAAACATGACTTAACACATAAGGGTAATCTAAAAGTCCTATGTATGACCATTAACCATTAAAACTATAACAAAAAAACACAAAAATAGAATCAGCATTGTTGTCACATCCTTCCTAAGATGAAAGTTCAAGAAGAGAATCAAGAACAAGAGAAAATAAATTCACCTTAGAGGAAGAGAAGTAGGGAACCTTCTGTGCTACGTCGGGAGGGGAAGGCACGGCCGCCAGAGGGGGAGGTGCACGGGAGGATCTGCCAACCGTTGAGAAATGGAGGAGTAGGGCTCGTGGGGAGTAGGGTTGAGCGAAGATGAGGAGAAGTAGGGTTTGCGGGGAGTAGGATCCACCGAAGGGGTTTGAGGGGGAGGATAAGGAGAAGGGATAGCGGCAGAGGTCTGGAAATGAGAAGATCGGGGGGCGGTGGAGGTTCGACAACGCGAAGATCAGGGGGGGGGGGTGGAGGGGAGTTGTCGTAGGGGTACAATACCGCGAGAGCTTTAGGGTGTGATAAACAGGGGACACTGTGCGACCGATTTTATAAAATATGGGACTACGGTTTTATCAGCGCTAAAAAAACACTGATAAATTCTACCTTTATCAGTGCTTTTTTAGTGCTGATAAAGGTTACTCTTTATAAGATTTTTTTAGCACTGATAAAGGTTACCCTTTATAAGCACTAAAATTTTAGTGCTGATAAAGAAGCCCTGTATCAACGCTAAAATTTTAGCGCTGATACAGGGATTCTTTATCAATGTTTTTTGCTTAGCACTGATATAAGGTGGCGCTTCCCTTTCCCGTTTTTGTAGTAGTGAACCTGTAAGCATGTATGTTTTATGAAATCGGTAATAATATGTATTGTGGAATAAAATAGTACAGAAACTAGTTATACCTAAATGCATAGAGATTCTTAAAGAGGGGGGGGGGATAGAATCAGTCAAGAAAATTAAGAGTTTTTCTAGAATTATATTTTATCATGTAAATATTGTTTTTTTTCAAATTCACCACTCAAATTTTAGATTATCACCCAATTGAAGTGAGTATATATAAATCAGAAAGGCAAATAGTATAGTGATTCATGTTATCCACTATGTATTTCTTAAATACCTTGCACAATTTTCAACATAATAAGGAATAAAGAAGAAACTCAACCGGCTTGTATACCATTCTGCCTAGGTATATAGACCTTCATAACCGATTTGATCCAGCAATATAAACTGAAATTCCTTCAAACAACAAGGAACTGCTTATATTATAATATTAAAATGACAATTTGGAAAATGAATATACAGTTCAAAATATGAAGTTCAACATGAAAATTTTGAAAATGGATAAAATTTAATATAGAAGATTCTATGTGGAAATTTTGAAAAATAAAGTTTTTGACAAAGAATATATAGCTCATTCAACTCATTGAATCATTCCATGCATATATAGTTGAAAATATACTATTACGAATGAAAATAATAAAGGATTTATCTTTGCTAAAATCAAAAAAGCAATGTGGGAAGAGGTTGAAGTGATAGAAAGGGTTTTGATAATGGGATTCAACCATTTGATGTTTAGCTCTAAATGTTTTCAAGGCAGACAAATTTTAAAAAAGAAAAAATTGTTTAACGGAGTAAATTTATATAGAATATGGAAACCATAATTGGTCTCTCTACCCATATTCATCAACAGGTCGAACATATGTCGTGTTTATTAGGAAAATAATATATAAATCATGTGACAGTCCATCAAAGGTGTAAAAATTATTCCCTATACTTACCATGGAAGACTTAAAAATGAGAAAACCGCTTAACCTTTGTTCTTAAAAGAAGAAACCATGCCCCGAACACTCCTATACAATGCTCACTCTCATATCCCTACCTCCTAAATCCTGCACAACAATTCCAATTATAAAAATATCACACCAAACAGAGCCTTCAAAAGTGTTCTTGATGCAACCTAAAATTAAAAAAGAGACATTCAATTGAGTTTATACTTGCTACATTACCTTGATAACATTCCCTCATTTGATACCCCCGACCTCAAGATCATACCTCCAACCTAGACTATTTTTGAGAAACCAACATGTTAGTACTCTTGGTTAATAAAAACAAAAAATTAGAACATTACCACTCAAACCTATCATATCAAATAAAGTATATTATAATTCATAAAGTTCAATGATAGTTAATTTAAAAATTAAGAATAAATTGAAATTCATCATGTGCACCTAATAAATTAATCATCCATTGAGTTCAGACTCTACCTTGATAACATACTATTATTTGATACCCCTGGACCTCGGATCAGACCTACAATGGGTCAGTAGAAAAAGACCCCAGATCAGACCTACAATGGGTCAGTAGAAAAAGTTTTAAGTGATTTCATAACAGTTTAATAAAGAAAATAAGAGAAGATTGCTTAAAAAAATCAATGGAAATATAAATAACTAAAATTGATGATAATGATAAAATGACTTTCTCACCTTTGGATCTATGACCGCCATAGTGGTATGTTTATCCCTATGAAAAGAATGGTTTGAAATAATAATACTATTTTTGATAAAAGTGACATCATCAATTTAAGAATATATACCAAAAATAAACAACCAATGTAGATCCCATAGTAGCTTATGGGGGAATAAATTCGTTTACGAAGCCTTAGAAATGCAATATATAACCTTACCCTTATGTACATCATCAAAATGGAAAAAGGTTAGAATATCAAATGAATTAATTCAAAATATTTATATATCCAACATGATGTAGTTAATTTAATTTTATAAAATATGAATGAAAATATTATTTTCAACAGTAAATGATTTCAAAGAGGTCAAACAGATCCTTATAAATTCAATATCTTATCATACCTTTATGTTCATCATCAAAAATAAAAAAGGTCAGTATATAAAAGGAATTAATTCCAAATATTTATATATCCAACAGGATCCAGTTAATTTAATTTTATAGAATCTAATTAATATAATTATTTACAATAGTTAATGATATCAAAGATGTCAAAAGGTGATTTAGAAATGTAGTATATAAACTTACCTTTATGTTCATCTTCAAAATGGAAATCCATATTGTAGCATGTTGTGTATGTGCTAATAGATATAGGTTTTCATTATGTAAATCACCCTTAGAGTGGTGTGCAACAATAGGGACATAAAAAACAACGTACACTAAAAAATCACTATAGATTACACATTACATACCTGAGTAAGCATCAAGAGTAACAAAAATTTAAATTATAATTAATACAAAATGATATCAAGAGAAGTAAGAAACAATATACGACATGGTTCATGCTTATAAAAAATTGAGGACAATGATAAAATGACTTCCTCACCTTTGGATCTATAACCAAAATAGTGGTATGTTTATCCCTATGAAAAGCATGATTTGAAATATAAATACTATTTGTGATAAAAGCGACCTCATAAATTTCTGAAAAAAGAAATATAAATGAAATAATTGTATTTTTAAAAAATTATCTTGAATCTTTGTTACCATTGCATTCAAAAACAGGAGATACTGATAAATCAACCTGAATAGAAGAAGAAATGTAAGATCATTTAAAACCATTATAATGACAATGTAATATAGAATCAAACCATAATAATGTTAGAAAACATTGTTACAAATAACAATACTGATAACAGACAATAAAAACAAATATAAATAATAAAAAGTACACGAATCAATTATTTCCTAGAAAATGTAGCAGAATAATATATCAAACAAATATTTATGTCAAACAACAAAACAATAAATGAAAAATTATGTAAATGGAAATAGAAATAATAGTGAGAAACAATTACCTTATATTTGATACCAATACATTGAAAATCAGGAGATGATGATATATATACCTGAATCAAAGAAGACATGTAAAGTCATTCATCACCATTTTAATAATCATGAAATGTAGAATCAAAGTAGAAATTAGGAATAATATTGCATTTGGAAGAATATTAATCAAATAATGAATTGGTGAATAAATACCAAATAAAAAAATAAAATAGATTCCCTGATTTGTGAATCAAAAAAACAAATATATTGTAATAACATGTGAACAAGTTTTATGCGAAGGGAAATACTAAAAATTGAAGAGGAGATTATTTCTATGATATTAGGGGAACACATATTTTATAGAACTCGTATAAAAATGATCTTTAACGTCGGTTTTTTTTATTTTGGACGTCGGTTTTTAACCGACGTCGAAGTCGCCGGCATAAAAAATATGACTTTTTACGTCGGTTTTTGTAAACCGACACGAAAAATGAATTACATTTGTTTTTTGGCATCGGTTTTGTAAAAAACTGATGCAAAAAAATTAAGTCATATCATTTTTGGCGTCGTTTTTCATAAAAACCGACGCCAAAAATAAAAAAAATAGTTTTGGTGTCGGTTATTTAAAAAAACCGACGCCATAAATGAAAAAAAAATATTTTTTGCGTTGGTTTTTAAAAAAACCAACACCAAAAAGAAATTTTTTTTCTATGTTTTAGATCATTTTCTAAGTTTTATTTGACAGGTTGTGGACCTAAAACGGAGTTACGGATCAAAATTTATTGCCTTCAGAAGTTGAACCTATCAAAGTTTCGATTGATACAACTCGTTTCAAAGAAAACATGATAAACATAAAAAAAATCATATACGCCAAATGAAATAAAATAAGCATAATACTTCAAACATATTTCAATGGTTTTAGGGGCTTCCATTGAAATGATATGTTTTTTATCATCATATAACTTATATTTATAAATGAGAATGAATCATTATTATAAGAATGCTAATCGAGTTGTCTAGAAATGAAGGATAATAATAATAAAGAAAACTAATGAATAGAATATGTACCGTGTTCAAATTAATGATTGAAGTCGCATTGAAAACTTGATTGAATCGAAGATGGTGAAAATGATGAATGAAGGATAAACCGAATATATATATATACTAAACGAAAATATTTTCAATTGCGTTGTATGAAAATGTAGGCGGGATTTTAAAAAGTTAAACGCGCGTTGTGAAAAAAATTGAAATTCTGATCCCGCGTTACTTTTTGGCGTCGGTTTTGTTTGAAACCAACTCAAAAGATGATTTACATTGGTCTTTTGGCATCGGATTTTTAGACAACTGACACCAAAAATGCCAATCAATATCCTTTTTAGCGTCAGTTTTCAAAGAAACCAACGTGAAAAAGTTAAAAAAATACATTTTTCGCGTGGGTTTTTTTTAAAAACCGACGCCAAAAAGTTAAAATAAAATATATTTGGCATTGGTTTTTTAACAAACCGATGCTAAAAATTTAAAAAAAAACTTCTCACGTTGGTTTTTTTTTAAAAACCAACGCCAAAAACAAAAAATAATTTTTTTGGTGTCGTTTTTAAAAAACCGACGTGAAAAAGTAAAAAAATATTTTTGGCATCGGTTTTTATGAAAACCGACGCCAAAAATTTAGAAAAAAAATTACAGTGTTTTAGATAATTCTTTAATCTTTGATTTGACTGGTCGTGGAGCTAAAACGGAGTTACGGATTAAAAGTTATGGCCTTTGAAAGTTGAACTTCTTTAAGACTTCTCTTAGAGAAGGTCAACTTCTGACATTACTTTTAATTCGTAACTCTGTTTTTGCTTCATGACTAGTCAAATAAAAGGTCAGTGAATTATCTAAAATATAGTATATTTTTTTTTTAAATTTTATGGCTTCTTTTTTTATGAAAACCGATGCCGAAATATATATTTTTAGTTTTTTGCGTCGGTTTTTTTAAGAACCAACGCCAAAACAATTTTTTTTCTCTTTGGTGTCGGTTTTTAAAACAAATGACGCCAAAAATTCACCGAAAAAATTATTTACGATGGTTTATAAGAAACCGACGTCAAACTGGCGACGTTAAAAATCATTTTTCTACTAGTGTGGGTCAAGTAACACATTGGTTGAAAGTTGATTGAGTAGAAAGAGTCAACAGCTGTAGATGCGGATGGAAATCTCAAGATTGAGGGAATTAGGGAACATGATTTAGTGAATATGGAGGGTTTTGACTGAAGTACTTCAAAGGAGTAGTAGAAAAGGGAAACATAAGAGGATATGGGGTTTTGGGAGGATGAACCATAGTAGAAGACAGATGGTGGTAGGGGAAACGTGAGCGGGAACCATATAGCAGCAGCGGAGGGGTAACAACAATGGGAGCTGTAGGAGGAAGGGTGCCGAAGGGGAAACATGAGCGGGAACCGTAGGAATCATGGAAGAGCTGAAATGGGAGGGGGAACAATGGAAGCGGGAATCGTAGTAGCATTGACGGAGGTGAAACGGGAGCAGGAACCCTAAGAGTAGTGGAAGATCTCGCAGCGGGAACCCTGAAATGGTGGGAGGTAGCGGGCACTATTTTGAAAGAGTGGTGGGGATTGTATCGATAGAGGAGGAGTACCTGGTTGACGATGAACTGGAAATGGATGGTGTGGGAACCATTATAGGATATGAGTGGTATCACGAGCATGCACCCACGAAGGAGAGGAGTTGAATCGTGAGGACTTCAGCACTGGAATGCGGGAACCCTAGATTGGAGGGGAGGGGAATCACAATAGAAAGTGTAGATGGGAGAGGCCACGTAGGGGGATCACATTTTTTGAGTTAGGATAATATTTTTTAGGGTGATGTGGAAGCATAATAGGGTGACACGTATGAAGGAATCAACCAACTTTAGTGTATATAATTGATATCAAAATAATTTTATTGAAAAAAATAACATATTCAAAACATTAAATATTAAAACATACTTTAAATATAATTTAACTTATTAAAAAAATACATTTATTTAAAGGATATAATATTCCTTGAAAGGTAGTATTTTATAATCTTAAGTAAAAATATCTTATAAAAACTTTTATTAAAACTTTTATTGATTTTTTTATAAAAAATCACTAAATAAACACTTAATTTAAATTATTATTTTTCATAACTTAATTTATTTAAAATTATAAAACAATTTATTAGGGTGTTACATTATTCTCCCCTTAACAGAATTACGTCCTCACAATTTGTTTGTCAGACTAAAAAGAATTATGAATTTTTATCTTCAGAATTAAGGAAAACTAGGGTTGATAAACTCTTAGACTCGACAACATCTAATCTTCAAAGTTATCTAGACCGTTCCTTTGATACCAACTATAACACCCCGACCCCAAAAGCCCAGATTCGGTGCTAAAATATGCTATATATTTTTTTTTATAAAAGGAACTAAATAATTACACATCACATTACACAATATATGATCTATACTGGTCTAGGTTTTGGAAAATTAGACACGACCATTACATATTGTAAAAAATGTAAAAAATAATCTTCAGTGTACTACCTCCATATATAAAAACATATCACTGAAAAATATATTAAACCAATAAAAATTAATTTAAAACATAGGGTGATAACTTAAAATTCCCCGGTAAGGGGTTTTAAAACAATTAATAAATTCTTTTAAAACATTTCTTTAAAATAAAAATACATATTTTAAATCATTTTCCTAAAAAGAAAATAACCTTTCTTATAACATGTCATAATCATTTTTTGAGATTTACTAAAGTCATTTTTAGGAGAATCCCGTGCTCAAAATTTTCTCTAAAAGTTACAAATAAAATTCATAATAAAATATGAACACACTTAAAAAAATGGATGGCATTCCACTTATAAGTTAGATAATGACTACACCTAATTATGCATGACATACCAGGGGTGCAGATACAAATTTGTACATGAAATAATACTTGTTTAGAGCTTGCACATAAAACGATATCAATTATCATTTAACACATAAATGTAAACCATGAAATGATAGATAAATTTATAACCTTTGTTTATATATTGGAAACAAAATATTAATCCCACTTTATAAATGAATTGTTATACATATAAGTATATATATAAATATAAATCATTATAACTTGTACATTTGAAAATATAAATTGAGCATCACATATCAGAAAAAAAACTGATTAAATAAAGTCATAAAAATGTTCATAGGATAATGATTCTTAACCATTGATATTCTAATAGTCTAATAATCACATGGAAAATCAAATACTAAATTCAAAATGAGGGAATGCATAATGATGGATATCTAAAACACACCTTCAAGGCTTCATGTCAAGAATATACTATTGTTAAGGCTTCATGCCAAGAATCTATTATTGTCAAGGCTTCGTGCCAAGAATCTATTATTGTTAAGATTTCATGCCAAGAATATATTATGGTCAAGGCTTCATGCCAAGAATCTACTATTGTCAAGGCTTCATGCCATGAATCTATTACATGGGTGAGACATCACCCAAAACCATATCTAGTTTGTGAATGACATCCATGGATGAGCATAAAATATTTTGCACATGAAATGATAACTTGTTTAGACTTTTCACATGAAATGATTACTATTATTATTTAAATATTATGGTTACACATAGACATAACCATAAAATAATATAATGAGAAAAATTCTAGCTTCATATATATATTTGAAATAAAAGATTAACCCTTTGTAATAAATAAAAAGATATACACATATGTATATACATGAAATAATAACTACAATATCAAAATAATAAACCCTTTTAAAATTTTAAGCCACAAAATAACAAAATAGGGTTTTGTTATTATTTTCCATTAAAAATCAGAAATTATATTCACATAGGAAAACTGGATTCTTATATATATATATATATATACGTAAATCACATATATATATATACGTGTGTGTGTGTACATCTTTGTGGGACAAAATCATTTGATAAAACTTAAACCCTTAAGTTTTTAATTATGAAAAACTCATAAAATAGATAGAAACAATTTCATTTACTTACGTGTATATATATACATATATATATACATATGAATGAAATTCTTGTAAATTGAAAATAATTAAACCCTTTCAAACCATAGTTTTTAGAAATAACCATTTAAATCAAAACCCTTATCACATACATATACATTGAAAATAGAATGCTATATATGTGCATATATGCATATATGTACACCCTTTGTAAAATGACAATAAAATTTGAAGAACAAACAAACCCTTACTGGAATTCATAAGATCGAAGATTTTATAGGGAATCCCTTATAAGTTTAAAAACAAATAATTTCCATAAAAATTATTAAAATGAAAGAAAGATAGGTATGTATATATATTTTGCACACACACACGTCTTGTAAAATCAAAAATATAATGAACCATTACAAAATAAAGTTGAAAGTAATAAATACCTTACCTTATAACACCTAAAATTATTAAGTTATATAGATAGATATAAAATTCATATATATACAAATATATATATATATATATATATGTATGTATATCATTGTAAAACCACACCATTTGATCAAAAATAATTAAACCCTTACGTGATAGAAGAAACTGAAAGGGGAGGAAATCTCCTTCCCGTTGGTGACTTGAACCAAAGAAGGGATTTGGCTCGGGTATTTTTAACCAAGGAGAAGGGGTTCTCCCTAAGTCTCATATTTATAAAATATCATAGGAGACTTAAGCTTCCAAGATAAGCTGAGTTTCTTTAAAAAACAAACAAATAAACACCCACAAAAACACAATCACGAGTATTCATTATTTTTAAATTTTTTTATTTTATATTGTTTTACAGATAAGGAAGAAATAATTGTCAAAGGTGTGGACAAGGGTTCGAGTCACTCGTAAGAGCCAGTATCGACTCACCCAATCCTCCATTTTCAAGCACCAAAAATGACCTTATCATCTAGGTCAATGGCGTCGGTCAGATTTTTTTTCTGGGTTTTAAAAAAATAAAAATTTCGGAAAAGGGGATAGGGTTCCGATATTTTTAAAACTGGGTCCAAGATGCGTGAACCCCGTTCACACATCACTGACCCCGAGAAGATGCGTGAATGGGGTTCACGCATCGTAACCGCGCTGAAGGATGCGTGAACCGCGTTCACGCATCCTTCATGAAGTTGATGAATGATGCGTGAACGGGGTTCACGCATCCTACAGTAACTTTTTTTTTAAAATTTTTATTTTTATTGTTTTGTTTTGTTTTATATATATATATATATACAAACAAAACATAAAATTCAGCAGAATTTATCTGCTATTTAATATCCAGCAGAACTACCATTACAGCAGTCTGGATTCTGATAGAAACCATCACCCAGGGCTCTCTTTTATAAGAGGGCTTGCCCAGGAAATCGTACTGCATTTCCGATGTGGGATTCAGGTTCTCTTTTCCTGCACAGAACATTCTGCATTTCCAATGCAGGATTCTGTTTCAAGTACGTGACTTTGAAAGACTGTAAAATACAAACTATATGACCAATATAAATGAAACTTAAAACATGGATTAAACATATAATAAATAGTTGAAAATGAAAAGAATTTCGTAAAAAGGGTTGATGAATAATAATTTATAAGCTTTCAAAACCACCAACTTGAAACTTAAAAAAGTTTCAAGTACGTGACTTTGAAAGACTATAAAATAAAAACTATAAGACCAATATGAATGAAACTTAAAACATGGATTAAACATACAAGAAATAGTTGAAAATAAAAACAATTTCATAAAAAGTGTTGATGAATAATAATTTATAAGCTTTCAAAACCACCAACTTGAAACTTAAAAATGTTTCAAGTACGTGTCTTTGAAAGATTATAAAATACAAACTATAAGACCAATATGAATGAAACTTAATATACGGATTAAACATATAATTATTAATTACATAATAATTAATTAGTTAATTAGTAAATTAGTAATATAATAAATAATTATAAATATTCATTATATTTATTAGTTATTAATTATTAATAATTAATTATATAATAATTAATTATATAATAATTAATTAGTTAATTAGTAACATAATTTTTAATTATTATTATAATTATTAATTATATAATTAATGATTATATTACTAATTAACTAATTAATTGTTATGTAATTAATAATTAATAATTATATTACTAATTAACTAATTAATTAATATATAATTAATTTTTAATAATTAATAATTATATTGGTAATTAACTAATTAATTATTATATAATTAATAATTACTAATTATAATTAATAATTATATTACTAATTATAATTACTAATTATATTACTAATTATAATAAATAATTATATTACTAATTAATATATAATAATTATAGTTAATAATTATAGTACTAAATAACCAATTAAATTTTAATAGTTAATCATTATATTGGTAATTAGCTACTTAATTATTATATAATTAATAATTAATAATTAATAATTAACAATTAATAATTATAATAAATAATTATAATCACTAATTATATTACTAATTAATCAATTACTTATTTTATAATTAATAATTATATTACAAATTAACTAATTAATAATTATAGATAAATAAAAAATAATTATAATTAATAAATATATTACTAATTAGCTAATTAATTATTATATAATAAATAATAAATAATTATATTTAATAATTATATTATTAATTAACTAATTAATTATTATATAATTAATAATTAATAATTAATAATTATAATTATAATTAATAATTACTATTAAGATTTATATTACTAATTAACTAAGTAATTATCAATTAATAATTATACTACCAATTAACTAATTAACTATTATATAATTATATTACTAATTAACTAATTAATTATTGTATATTAGTAATTAATAATTAATAATTATATTAATTATTAACTAATTAATAATTATATTACTAATTAACTAATTAATTATTAACTATTTGTTATATGTTTAATCCATGTTTTAATTTTCATTTATATTGGTTTTATAGTTTGTATTTCATAGGCTTTCAAAGGCATGTAAACGTATTTAAGTTTCAAGTTGGTGGTTTTGAAAGCTTATAAATTATTTTTCATCAACATTTTTTTATGAAATTCTTTTTATTTTCAACTATTTCTTATATGTTTAATCCGTATATTAAGTTTCATTCATATTAGTCTTATAGTTTGTATTTTATAATCTTTCAAAGACACGTACTTGAAACATTTTTAAGTTTCAAGTTGGTGGTTTTGAAAGCTTATAAATTATTATTCATCAACACTTTTTATGAAATTGTTTTTATTTTCAACTATTTCTTGTATGTTTAATCCATGTTTTAAGTTTCATTCATATTGGTCTTATAGTTTTTATTTTATAGTCTTTCAAAGTCACGTACTTGAAACTTTTTTAAGTTTCAAGTTGGTGGTTTTGAAAGCTTATAAATTATTATTCATCAACCCTTTTTATGAAATTCTTTTCATTTTCAACTATTTATTATATTTTTAATTCATGTTTTAAGTTTCATTTATATTGGTCGTATAGTTTGTATTTTACAGTCTTTCAAAGTCACGTACTTGAAACAGAATCCCGCATCGGAAATGCAGAATGTTCTGTGCAGGAAAAGAGAACCTGAATCCCACATCAGAAATGCAGTATGATTTCCTGGGCAAGCCCTCTTATAAAAGAGAGCCCTGGGTGATGGTTTCTGTCAGAATCCAGACTGCTGTAATGGCAGTTCTACTGGATATTAAATAGCAGATAAATTCTGCTGAATTTTATGTTTTGTTTGTATATATATATATATATATATATATATATATAAAACAAAACAAAACAAAACAAAACAAAAAATAAAAATTTTAAAAAAAAGTTACTGTAGGATGCGTGAACCCCGTTCACGCATCATTCATCAACTTCGTGAAGGATGCGTGAACGCGGTTCACCCATCCTTCATCGCGGTTACGATGCGTGAACCCCGTTCACGGTTCACGCATCTTCCCGGGGTCAGTGATGCGTGAACGGGGTTCACGCATCTTGGACCCAGTTTTAAAAATATCGGAACCCTATCCCCTTTTACCTAATTTTTGTTTTCCTAAAACCCATATTAAAAAATTAGCCACGTGTGTTGGTCAGTGTTGGTTTGAGGAAGAGAAAAATAAAGAAGATAAACAAAGAATAGAGGAGGATGATTAGGTGTCGACGATGGAGGGAGTCACGAGCGCTGGTCCCGACAGGGGTGGTCGCTGGTAGAGGGCGATGGCGGTAGGACTCCTCGGTGGTTCTGGTGTGAGAAAGAGGAATGAAGATGATGAACATTTTTTCTTCTTTTAATATTTTATTTATTTATTTGTTTTGTGATTTCACTGTTCCTTCAATCACGTTTCACGTTTTATCACTTTTCATTTTTTTTTGTCTTTTTTGTGATTCATGTTTACTTTTTTGTGTCAAATGATTATATATTATTATCTTCATATTTTTTTAAACAATTCAAAAACATTTCTTTTTCTTTAAAACAAAACAATTAATAATAAATTAATAACACATATAATAATATAATAAAAATGATAATATATATATATATATATAGATAAAAAATGATATTTATATGTATTTATAAACATATACTTATATATATATATATTAAATCATGTTTTTATATATAAAATAATTATATATTTATATAAAACTTAAAATTTATATTTTTAATATATATATATATATATATGTATATATTTAAAACATTTCACATTTTTCATCTTTTGTTTTATTATTTTAATTTTTTTTAATGAATAAATCAAATCAAATTTTTTTAAAACATAAATATAATGGGAATTTTTTTTCATAATATAATAATTATATATAATTATAATTTATAAATTTTATAAAGTAAAAACATAATATATCTTATATATTTATAAAATATATTATCTTAAAAATATTAATAAACATTTTCTTAAAAATGTTTTACCCTTTATTATTATTACTATTATTATTATTATCAAATTATATTTATTTCAAAATAATGGTAAGATTATAATTAGTATAAAAATTTTAAATTAGATACACACACACATTTCATTATATTAATGTAAAATGAAATCTTTTTAAGTTTCGAACAAATTTAATTATTCCAAACTTATATTTTTACAAAAAATGACCTAGTAAATATATTTTAATTAAAATAATATTTTAAATAAATTAATTCCATATTTAATATATATATATATATATCAATATACTTTTATTGAAAAAATAATATATTCAAAACATTAAATATTAAAACATACTTTAAATATAATTTAACTTATTAAAAAAATACATTTATTTAAAGGAAATAATATTTCTTGAAAGGTAGTATTTTATAATCTTGAGTAAAAAAAATCTTATAAAAACTTTTATTAAAAACTTTCTTGATTTTTTTTATAAACAAATTTCTAAATAAACACTTAATTTAAATTATTATTTTTCATAACTTCATTTATTTAAAATTATAAAACAAATTACCGGGGTGTTACAAATTTCCTTCGACTGTACACCTAGCGGGGTTTCGATCATCATAACCCCACTCAAAAACTCCACTGTATGACTCAAACCATTCACAAGTTAAGCAGATATAAAAGAACGTGGGGATCCTTTATTAGATAAGGTGCTAGTAAGCATAAAAGCTATAACAATGGTACATCTGATTATCAATGGTCCAACCTATCTATCCAAAAATATAGGTTGAACTGCATGCAGATGACCTATCCCTCTTCCCCGTGCTCCAGTTTGAGTTCCCTGTGCTACACTACTCTGCTGATACAAGTGCTCTTTCCCTGAAGTATGACATCCGCTACCCTGATTGACACAACCAATTGAAATCCAACTACCCAACTGGTATGGGGTAGAAGTCCACCTTCTAGTAATCTAGTTTTCTTAGCTCCTCCATCACTACCCATTAGTCTTAGATTCCTACAGTGCATCTGTAAGTTTCCCATCCTTCTACAAGCTTGGAACTCCACCGGTGGTCGGGGACATTAACTATGAATGTGTCCCAACCTACCACACTAATGGAAGAACACTCGATTACTGCCTTGAGTAACTGATCCTTCCCCTGACTACTCTATTTGCGACTACTCTGGTGAATTTTCTCATAAAAACAATTCCTACCCTGTGAAGATGAACCTCTTGGTCATCCAAAAGAAACCACCTATCCTCCACCGGAGGCATCCTTCAGGTTCCTCTCAGAAATGAGATCCTGATTCAACACATCAACAAACTTATTCAAATGAAATATATTAATCTGGGACTTAATCTCACATTTAAGACCATCCTGAAAACATCTTGTTGCATTTGCCTCATCTCCTACCAGTGTTGGGAAAAAGTGGTGCAAGTCGGTGAAGTGATCGACATAGTTCATCACTGACATGCTTCCTTGGGTCAACTGTATAAAATATTCTACCCTATCCTATCTCAATTTCTTTGGGTAAAAGTGCTCAAGGAACTTCTCATGGAGTCTTAATATCCCACCAACGATTCACTTGACCTCATAACATATAAGTATACAACTTGACCCTTTTCTCCAGAGGTGTCTCTAAATGGTTAAGAATTGTTTGGATAAACTCAATCCAAAACTCAGCTACCTCAGGTCCACCCTCTCTAGTCAATGTCGGAGGGTGATGCAACTAGAAATCCTGGGTCCGATCAGACATATTCCATGCATCCCACCCTGGGTATTTTTCCATGAACTATATAAAGCGAGTGAATTTCTCATTGAACTACTCTCCCGCCCCTTCACCCGGAACTATCGGGGCCTCTAACTCCATTACTGGAGGATCATTTCCAGAAATGTCCTCCTGTCATCCTACCAATAAACGTCATCATGGAGGCATGTATCTAAAATTAAAAACACATGTCTTAGGACACATAACATTTCAACACATTTACACAAGATAGGTTTACATAAAGTTACAACAAATTATACCGCATACACTACCCTGTGGTCAAAACTATGGCACTAGCACTACCCTCAACCATCCCTAACCTAGTCCACAACTAACACAAGGTAAAAAATATTTCATAAATATAAGTTTCCCATTGAGAAACCCTTTTTAATAATTTCAAATTACCACATTTAACATATTTTTAACCATTATAATTTCATTATTAGGAAAATTTTCTTTTAAATTAATTAAAAAAAAATTATTTTCATTTCTCAAAACCCACTCATGATTTTCTTTTCTATGCGTTCCTAATATGATGCATGTCACATAAATTCCTCAATGCCTAGGATGATGTCAAAATACTCAACTCTTGTTCCATACCAGACTACAAGTAGAATCTCAAAAAATAATATCACATAACAAGTGCATCACCCAAGGTGAAATAACATCCTATTGTAACATCAAGCATCAAGAACAACAATCCTACCCTGAGTACTTGGGTTTCCCCCTACACATGGGTTTGATACTCCCATGCATGAGATCACAAACAAGAACCTACTTATCCTAGTCTCCTAGCTACCTTTCCCAAATAATAAGATAACTAAAAAGAAAATAAAACTCATTTGATACCACTTTGTGACATCCCAACCCAGGTTCCACATACCAGTGCCCTGATCTGATTCATTACATGACCTCATGCATGCCTCCCCATATTCCATAGGCTGTTAAATAGTAGTGAGAGTCTAATATGTCACAATTCATCCCAATGAGGCCCATGACATGACTCCCCAATCCCACCTCCAATAGGCCAGGTCTGGTGACTAGTGTCGAGTAGGCATATCATTAACATGGGAGAACTTAGCGTAAGTACCTGTACACACACACACACACAAGCCCATACCATGCTGAAATGTAAAAACAACTGAATAACCATGAATGCATACATCTAAATCCCATAACCATAGTACAACAAGAAGTAAATAAAAGTAAACAAGGCCAAATAAAATCCCACCATAAAGAGTCTAAAAAAAAGTCCAACCTAAAAGTAATACTGGGGGCTGTTGTCAAGATACCATAGGGACACACCTTAGTCTTTCTGGTCTCTCTAAGAACCATCTAATCCAGGTTCATCTAGGACTCTTTCAAAAGTTTGGTCATCTACACAAGACACAACATGTGCGGGAAAATCACAAGTAGGGGTGAGTATAACAATACCCAGTAGGACACCTTGAAACCACAAAGCATATAACAAAGGAATAACAGTCAACTCTATATAGTTATATGTCTACAACACATATAACAAGAATATATAAATATACTCAATAAATACACACAGTCTAGAGGTAAAGTCACAACCATAATTCTGGCCTAGGATTCTAGCTTGAAGGGTCCACATATCACTCATCTAGGAGAACACACTCCATGAGTATGGTAGCACTGATGATTTTCATCCGAGAGGTAGTGCTCATTGGTCCCCACCATAGGAAGTACATGCTGAAGGTCTGAAGAGATATGATACACAAATGAGGATCACTCCCAAGGCCATGGGGTATACCAACAAATTAATCTAGATTAACCTTCTATGTATAGGATCGATGCCCGCATAGTGTTGGTCACAAAGATATTAGGAACTCCACCTAGGTCATGATGATGAACATGAAATCTCACTCTGGGCCTCACAAAAGGATTCCAATAACTCTATCTAGGAAGTCTTTCTGAAAGGATCATTGTCATATGTGTAGGAGGAGATTCTATACTAACCCTCAGGGAATGGATATGGGGAATGCACCCTAATGAAACTTGCCCAAGATACATAGGAAAATGGATCAAAGACAACTTTAAGGAAGTAAATGGTGTGTAGTAGGATTACACACCGTGTCCCTTTTACTATGGGTCATACCCTTGTAAACAGACCATGTCCCATGTCCGTGTCTATGTAATAGTACAAGATGTGCAGTTTTCCCGTGTACTCTGCCCATGTACCAATACATGGGTATGCCCGTGTACACTAGGACAAGTCATGTCCATGTACCCTCCTAAGTACAGACCGATTCAGTGGGGAGAGTTATCACAACGCATTATAGGGCCATATGCCGTGTGATCCTTAACTTTCTCCCAAAACCCTAGCTGCTTTTAGGAGCTACCCACACATCGTGTAATCCTGAATTACATGCCGTGTAGTTTTTGTTTTTCCAGAAACACTGGTTCTTCCTTCCACATGAACTTGTGCTACCATTTCCTTGTATTTCAGCTTCAATCAATCAATAAATCAAGGATATACCTTGGGAAACCTTACCATGACCATTCTATTGAATTTGACCTTCAAATCTGTTCAAAAAATGGATCTCATTCATCCTGTCACCGCTCACATGCCTTGACCGAATCGAGGGTTTCCAATCCGGTCTAATCCTCTCTCCACTACCACCATCACACCTTCTTTGTGTCATGAAAAGATCAGATCTATGATTTCGAACAATTTCACCAAGAATCAGGTGTGCAACATTCAAGTTTCTGGTATACGTCGAACCGCAGGACAAACTAAGAACGCCTGCGATGAACAAAGTAAAGGGGGATAAATGCACAACCAAAAACACGAGGAATGAACCTAATCTAATGTTAATGTTATCCTCAATACTTATCAATTATAATGACAAGCAAAGAATCAGTAATCACAAAGAAATTCTCTCAAAATATCCTTGCAAATAAACTCATCCCACAAGATGACCGAACCACGAATCAATTTTTTGGTTGATTGATTCATGTTCATCATAGGAATTAAGAATGGGGAAAGAATCCAAACACAAAAAATGTCCTACCTAAATTTTTATTGATTGATGATGAAGAATGAAGTTGTACCGTGATTTTTGGTGAGATCCTTTGATTCCGTCTTGCACTGGTCATCGATCCTCGATCCGGTCATCCTCCATCAACGAAATCTCATTCCATTCTCTCCAACGGCTCTCCAATGATTTTCAAGGTCATGCAG
The DNA here is from genome assembly GCA_963277665.1 of Viscum album. Taxonomy (NCBI): domain Eukaryota; kingdom Viridiplantae; phylum Streptophyta; class Magnoliopsida; order Santalales; family Viscaceae; genus Viscum; species Viscum album. The sequence continues at coordinate 1,033,256,606 of OY728122.1, read as the reverse complement.
CTAACCCTTTAAATTTTCCATAAGCGTGTATTTAATGAAAACATTAGTTTGTTGCATCAACGAAATAAAATAAAATAAAATAATTAATTATTTTATTCTTTTTATTCCCACAATTAATTTTCTACAAATGCCCCATGTCGACTAAGGTTATATCACGCCTAGGGTAAAATTTTCATTCTAAAATCAACTATGCCCTTAGATTTCTGATTCGGGCCCCCCATTTATAAGTTATTACACCTTTTCAAAAAAAAACATGAATGCGATAATTAATATATTTAATATATTTCAAACATTTATTCTTGAAACACTAGACCTCAAAATTACACACCTTCTCAGTGCCTGGTCTAAAAAGTAATCCATATAATATCTAAAAATAATACATAGAAAATCTAAGTCATTACATAATATGTCATGTGGGGAGTATAGTGATTCTCTATTTTCATACATTAACATTATATAACTTTTACGGAATACTTAAACCATTATACAAATAGATGCCTAAAGACCGTACTAGTCTAGTGCCTTTGGAACATGGAAACATAATCATTGGTTCATAAGTGCGTTATATTATCTCCCACTAGGTTCTTCTTGACTAACAACATTCTTAGGAATATAAAAAATAATACATATATTCATAACATGGAGAAGGAAACATAAAAAGGGGTGATCTAAGATGCTAAGTAAGGGTAAATAAGGGAGATATGTAAGCATAATCATGAGCATAAGGGTATGAGAACATGATCACGAAAATATAAGATCATACCCTGCATATCAAAGATCATATACATGAATCATGGAATAAGGATTGGAAGTTCATAAGACATGAATCATAATGAAATAAAGAACATAATACATAAAATCATAACATAGGAATAAAACATAGAATTATGGAAAACACATAAACATATAAAATGATTTCTATAGGAGTAAATTCATTGATTCCAAGACCATCTTAGTAGTATGGGTTCACTCCTCATACTATCTTGGTAGTCATGGTTCACTCCCTTGACTATCTTAGTAGCATGAGTTCACTCCTCATACCATCTTGGTAGTCATGATTCACTCCCATGGCCATATTAGTAGTCAAGGTTCACTCCCAAGACCATCTTAGTCTATCTCATGAGATATAAATCTTTAACCAATGCATTGTAGGGAGATATAGGTCCCACCCATCTCATAATGAAATCATACATAAATGTTCCACAAATTCATAAACAATCATATCATAACCCATAAAATGCGATGGGTATCATAAAAATGTAATCATATCATAACCCATATAAAAATATATATGTTTCATAGTCATCTTATCAAAATCATAACCCGTGAAAAAAGTGGGTTTCAAAAGCATATAACTCATGAAAGAGAAACAAGTTTCATAAAAATCATGCCATCAAAACATAAACCATTCAAAAAAAGAATATGAATGGAAACATTGAATAATTTCCCCAAAAAGGCACGAGTAACACCAATAGATGTCATCATAGATGGAAAATATTTTTTCAAGATCTTTAAAATTATTTCTTGAGTAAAATATCTTTTCTGCATTGAAAAACACTTTTTAAAATATAAAGCATTTTTGAAAACCTTTTTCTTTGAAAATATATTTGAAAACTTATAAAGGAATATTTGAAAACAATAAAAAAATTTTAAAATTCTTTTCCTTGAAAATTATCTTCAAGAATAATTTGAACACATTTTTGGATTTTTTTTTTGAAAACATGGTTTTTGAAATAAAACAAATTTCTGACTGAAGAGAGAAATGCGGTCAGATTTTTCTTAAAAACATTTTCTTAATTATTTTAAGTACCAAAGAGTGAAAAAATAGTACTAATACATGGAGATACCTTAAATAAAAATATTATTAAGAAAATCATGAGTTTTCTTGAGATATAGATCATAATATTTCATCAATGGAAGTATAACAATAAACAATCTCAATAAACGATGAAATTGTTTCAATAAACTCTTACCACATGGTAACTTGGGATTATACTCTCCATGTAAAAAAATGAAATTAAAATAAGCTTAAACTATCAAAAAAATAATAAGATTCATGATATAAAATGTCAAATTTAATTATATGCACCTCAAAAAATAATTTAGGTGCATAACAAAACATGAGTCTCAAAGAAGGAAAATTGAGACAGAACTATCTTACCGATTTGTTAACTTTTGAAACATAAAACTCATGAAAGAAAGATCATAGAATGGATATATAAATACCCATAAATTTAAGAATAATAATAATATAATAAATTCATGGGTATTATATATACTATTCAAAAGAAAAGAGTAATGAAAATGGCATGTATCTCACGAATATAAAAAAAGTGAGATGAAATTCCCTTACCTTGTGTCTTGAATCTCTTCATAACCGTATAAAATTACTGTATAATAAATATAAGTTTATTATAAATCTATAAAAAACCATATTATTATATCTAATACCATATATGGTTTTATTATGACATTATATTACCTTCTTGTTAACAATTATATGTTAAGGTTTCACTCCAGGTAATATCCGCTTTGTTCTTCACACGTGTCTTAATTTGTTACATATTTGGTCCTTATACATATATCAAGATTTCAAGAATGTAAACCATGATATAAATAAAATTAATATTCAGTATATGTGTATTATAATAATCCATATAGTATACAAGTATGAAATTAAATACATTGTTCATGGAGACGGTAGGTTGTACGTACGCATGAACGTTATTTTCGTTTTATTATCGCACTGAAAGAAAGAAAGAAAATGAGATATATGTATATATACCATTATTCCAGTAGAATTATTATATCATATATATATCATATAATTTCACTAAACCTATCTTTAATACATTTCATGTAAAGTGTGAATGAATCATATCGCTTTGAGGAGACGGTAGTCCACACTTCCTCAAACAAAATTATCGTATTTACACAAAATAGAAAGTATAAAGATATGTGTTATAAAAAAATTACATAAGCTTAAATACGTAATAAATATCATATATATAATATATAAACATATTTTAAATCATAATTACCACCATGCGGTAAAGGAAGAACAAACAATTATCATTTTGTGAGGCGGTAGTTCGCCGTACACATAAATAGTAAGTTCGTTACACATTTGATAGAAGTGTGTGTAAGTGTAGGTTGAAACATTAATATAAAAACATATAAGTATATTTATTATAATTTTTTGTTTTATAATAACGTAATAAGGTGAGTTTAGGCGGTGGAGAAAGAAAATAAAATAAAGGATCTTAATGAAGGATGTTACATCTTCTTTGGGTAACTCCTTTCGGTTTGCATGAAAGGGTTTCCTTGGATGGATTTTTGCACAAAGGGAGGATTCAAGGAGTAAAATAGGATTTTTGAGAATTGAATTGGGAATATATTGGATTAACATAAGTGGTTTGAGAGGTTTGAGGAATGAGGAGAGGTGGTGGCCTTTATAGGGGAGGAAAAGGACTCACCTGGTATTTTTGAAAACAAGTTAGGTGTACCCATGTTTTTACCTAAAAAAGTGACCCAAAACCAAAAAAACTAAATAATGTGAGGTGAATTGCCGAATAATGTCCATAAAATAGGTTTTTGACAAATGTATAGGTCATTTGGGCCCTTAATTTTAAGGTTTATTCCTCTATTAAGCTTAATTTTACCTTAATTGTTGTAATTAATTTTAATTACTTTCACTAATATTTTTGGTCAAAAACTAAGTTGACCTTATTAGAAATTAGAAATTATTATGATTCCAAATATTGAATCTATTTTTCCAAATTCTATTCTCATAAGTGGTATAAATTAATTTAAAATTAATCTCGTATATGGGACACAATACGAGTTTTTAAAGTAAAAATGATCAAAAGTTTGCTAAGTTTTTATATCCAATTTCAATGTGAAATTGGTTCTAATGAACTAAATTGGATTAATTTATAAAAATATTATCTAATTAAACTTTGAAACTAATTTAAAATATAATTTAACCTTATAAATAAATTAGATGAAAAAGCAGTTTTGAATTAAAATTCAGTATTTTTCACTATTCATCCAAAAATGAAATTTCTCAGAAAAATACCAAAAATCCAACCTAAGATAATTTCAAAATTATAAATTCAAAAATTAATTTTATTTTATAAAATTAAATTTCTAAATGTGTTAAAAATTAATTTTACTGTTTTTCATAGAAGGACATGAAAAATAGTTCATTTGAGAAAATAATATTTTTAAACATATTCAGACTTTACCAAAAATCACATATTTTGTTATCAATATGTTTTATTTATATAAAAACATTATAAAAAATATTTTAAAATCAATTATTACTATTCATATTACTAATTTTAACGACTAGGTTATAATTATCTCATTTAAATAATTATAACAATAAAATGATATTTCGTAGAAACTCAGTGTTGCGTGTAATGCATACCAAGTCAGTGTTTTTGTGGACTATTGGAATGGTAGAAATTGGAATTTATGTTGTATATGCTGGGATGTGCATTTCTTTGTTGTTTGTTCTGTTTTTTTTAATTTTGGACTGCTGGAGCAAGGTGTGATGTCTTAAGTTGCTGAAGTCATGTATCTTGGTTTCTCACTTTTTCCTTAAAAGTGTTGCCTTAATAAAAAAGTTAATTTTTAGTTAGTCATGTAACTCATGCTGAGTTTTTGTTTCATGTAACATACACTGAGTTAGTTCCATGTGAAAAGAATTTTTGACTTAGTGCAATGTAAGACATCAATGAAAATTAATTCATTCAAAAAAATTCCATAAAAACTCAGGGTGTTTCAGGGAGAATATACCCTCTTTATCAAAGTGTGACCACCTTGAAAATTAATAAAAAATATCCAAAATAATAATAAACAATAATAAATATAATGATTGATAACTACCAACATTATATGATAATCCAAAAATAGGGGGAAAGACCATAAACCAAAGCAGTAGATATGCCATGTCATATATGTGTCAAGTGTCAATTAAAAACCCAAAATAAAGGCACTCTGACCACTCCCAGGTGGGTCTTGACATCATGTATGGTTTTATCATCCATTCTCCAACCATAATACCAACTCAGCCATATAAGATAGGGCTCTTTACCTTATCCTTACCTGAAAACATGAAATCTATTCAGGTACCAAACAAATACCCAAGTAGGTTATGAGTAAAACTCAGTAAGCCACTACCAACGACATCTATATAAATATACATACTATAAGAGTGTATGTAGTTATATAAAGAATAATAGAAAAAATATGAAAGTAAACAGGTTTCCAATTTATTATTCTTTAGTAACCATATTAGCCTCAGGTTCATGATGACACCCAAACCAATAATACCTGCTTTGGCCTATGCCTAAGTCTAAAACATACACCAATGGGGTTTTATAATTTATTATTTCAAGGGATTTCATTATTAAAATTAATTCCAATTTCACTTCAGTACCCTGGAGTGTCAGTTCGGGTACCATTATCACAGATAATTAGAGTGTCAATCCAACATCATTATCTTGGGCACTTGAGCATCAGTCCAACACAAATATTATGAGTACTTAGAACATTATTCTAGAACCAAAATCTTGGGTACTTGGAGCATCAATCCAACACCAATTCACATGCATGCATCGGGGGCCTAGAACATCATTCTGGCACCCCATGGGTAGTCAGAGCCTCAATTCATCCCCACAACTCATTGTCCACATTTTCATATAGACATATATCAAGGTTCATCATCAATGACCTTATTATCAACCATTCACAACACAACACACCATTTCATTTACCAAACATAACCATGGTTTATTACTTTCCACACAATTATCAATATGAGAAATTCCCCATTTAATCACTTATCACATTACACATCAATTATCTCATAACTTATTAAAATTTCAAGGTTAATCCAAACAACCCTTTAAATCCCATTATCAAACCATGTGTCAAGGATTTAATTCAATTCCATAAACTCACCATTTCCATTTTATATTTCATAATTATAATTTCAAGATTAATGGTCGCACGCTATGGGTTTCCATCAAGTTCGGTCTCACAATCTCCAATGGATCTAAGAAGGTTCTCATAGTTTCATGGAAATTCAATTCACTTTTGTAATATAAAATTAATTACATAACATGGAAACAAAAAGATACAATTACATGCATGGTAAAGACATCAAGACTATGGGAAATAGTAATTAGACCACCTAACTTAGTATCGTTTATGAACGGTCACCCAACCTTAGTCCTTAATTCGAAGTAGAACGACTGAATTCACAATGGAGAAGGAGATATTGGATCAAAAACTAGGATCAAGATCCAACGAAAAAAGATCCATTAAAACCTATATCTATACCATAAAAAACGGAAGGAATTAATCCCTATCTAAAGGGAAGAAATAAGGGAGAGAGAGAAAAACCTAAACAAAGAAGCAATTACTTACCGAAGATAAGTCAATCTTCCATCGGATCTTAAATTCATAAGATAAGGGGTTATAAAGGCCATCGAATCCTCTAGAGATCCTCCAAGAGAAAGGGAAACTATATTAGGTTGAGTGGGGGTGATTAGGGATATAAAATGGGGGTTTAGTAATTTTTAATCTAATTTTCATATCTTTTAATAATCATGCACTTGGTTTCCTAGACGGGCTTCATGTTTAAACAAACCATACACCCTAACCATGTGCCCCTACTGTCCAGGGGGTGCATGGTTTATCCTTGATGCTCATGGTTTGTTAAACCATGTGCAAACCATGAAAACCCCACTATCCTAGGGGGAACGGTTTGGGGGGGGGGGGTGTACACATGGTTTGTTCAAACCATGTGCCCCTTCTAGTGGCTCAAAATGGGGTGCATAGTTTGGTTGGAAAAACTACACAGTTTTCCCTAACCATGTATCAACCATGCATAGCCCCATGGGCTTTCAAAATTCTCCAAATTCACCTGAAATTACTCCGAAGTAAGACCCAACCAAGGTATGATCAGAAAAAGGGAAAAAATAATATCTAAAAAGGAGTATGAGACGTCTTAAGAAAGTTTGGGATCTTACATACAGTACTAAAATGAAAATATAAATCCAGATATTGCTGAAGACTTCACCAGAGCTTTGAGGTAAAATTTGGATCTCAATCAGATATAATAGATTGTGGTACTCCATGAAACCTCACCACTTCCTTAATATATATCTTGGAGATCCGATCAAGAGAGAAATATTCTCTAATAACAATGAATTGTGATGACTCTATAAGAAAATCAACTATAACCTGAATAACATTATGACCTTTAATCATTTTGGGGAGTCTGAAGACAAAATTTGTGGTGATGTTTTTCCATTCTCATTCTGGTATGGGTAATGGTTGTAACAACCCATTAGACTTTTTTCTCTCAGCCTTAACTTGTTTACATACTAAGCACAAAGATACATACTTTGAAATACATCTTTTCATTTCATTCCACCATAAATACCTACCTGAATGGCCCGAAGGACTTATTTTTTATTGATTTTTGATAACCCCCCTTTCAAGGGATGAGAGGGAACCCTTACAAGGCCCGTAGGCTCAGAGATTACATGGCCCATAGGCTTAGGAGATTACATGACCCGAAGGTCTTAGGGAATTCAACCAGACTATCTAAAAGGAACTGCCCCTCCCCAGCATCTGCATCTTAATAGTATCTCTCCACCTTTGCATGACCGTCTGGCTAGGCTTCCCGTGAAAGCACAGGCTGGTACCGATGGCATAGCCATACCCTCTCATTCTGAAAATCCATTTGGCTCTGCTCTGGTGAGTGCACCTGCTCTAAATCCTCTTCTGGGGCTGCTCCTTTTTTTGTAATGTGTTTGGGGCCTGCATTCATGTGGCTCGAAGGCCTTGGGGTGGCCCTAAGGCCTTAAGGTGGCCTGAAGGCCTTGAGAATCAACTGGACCGAAGGCCTTGGGTGGACCGAAAGCCTTGCAGGAACCGAGGACCAAACTGGTGGCCCGAAGGCCCAGATGGATGAATAGTTCCGGCTGCTACAGTACCGAATAGTACCTGCTACAGTGCCTGCTACAGTGCCTGCTACACTACTGCTACAGTACCCAAAAATATGCCTCCACCCGGATTTGATCTCAGGTCTCTCGGATGCACCTAGTGAGTCCTCACCAACTGGGCTGAGTCTCTTGTGCATCCCACCATAAATACTCTTTCAGATCTCTATACATATTCATACTTATAGGTTGAATAGAGAATGTTAAACTATGAGCTTCATCCAACATCTCCTTCTTCAAATATGGTATGGATAGAAGACATAAATGGTTCCTAAACCTTATCATTCCATCATAATCCAGGTTGAAATCAAGAATATTTATCACATTCTTTTATAGTTCTACATCTTCCTTCTATGCCTCTTTAATCCTAACATGGATAGATGGTTTAACATTAATTTGATAAAGATAATATTTATCTATTTCCTTTAAGATTTCCAATTCCATCTTTTGAAAATCCAAAAATATTGGATTTTTTGTGATCCTTATCATAGATAACATATCAAAATATTTTCAAATCAGAGCATATTCCACCTTGTTCTCCTTCCCAGGGTGGTAATGTATTGAGAAATCATAATATTTAATAAGCACCAACCATCTTCTCTGGAATATATTCAACTATTTTTGTGTGAATATATACTTTAAATATTTATGATCAATATATATATCACACCTTTCTCCATTAAGTTAATGCCTCTATATCTTCAACGTAAAAAAATACCATATCTAACTCCAAATCATGAGTTGGGTAATTTTTCTCGTGATCCTTCAATTTTAATTAGGCATAATCTATCACCATATCATTTTTCATGAGAACGCATCCCGATCCCTTCTTCGATGCATCACTATAGATTACAAACCCTTCTCTACTATAGGGTAGTGTGAGAAAAGGTGCACTGACTAACCTTCTCTTCAATTCCTTGAAATTTTATCCACATTCATCTCTCTAAAGGAACTTGGCTTCATTATGAGTTAACTTGGTGAGTGTATTATAAATTATTGAGAAATTATCCACAAAGCACTAATAATATCCAACCAAACCAAGAAAAATACCGATTTCAGTTACAATGGTTGGTCTGGGCTAACATTCAATAACTTCCATCTTTGATGGATCCATTGATACATCATAACATTAGATTATATGACAAAAAATATAACTTTTTATAGCCAAAGTTCACACTTGGTAATTTTTTCATACAAATTATCCTTCCTTAGGGTCTTCAGTATAATTCTTAGGTGATATTCATGCTCTTATTTTGTAATGACCCACTAATTCTCATTGTCTTGATAGTAAAACAAGTCATTACTGGGGCTTAAGTGACATCCCCAAGACGCCAAAGGCTGGAAAAAAATACTGAAGGGTTTCAAAGCAAGTGGGGGACGATTTACCCTTTAATGTATAAAAACAACAACTTGACAAACCATCCACAAACATCTCACTCTATGATGCATGAAATAAACCGAGACATTTAAAATCATTCTCTTTAAAATAACCAACCAAGGTATGCTACAGTGGAAGAAAAACCAACATCAAAGTAAACAATGGAGATACCATGAATAAACTCCAAGAGGACAACAAGAATCCATGCTCCAACATCACCAAGTAGTCTAACGTATCATGATGTGGTGCTAAAGAAGTGTGATACTTTACCTTTTCCTAAGTCCTGGAAGGTAGAATCTTCAAAAGCACCAAAGTTCCAAAGTAGAGGTTAGTATATAACTCAGTAGTTTTTCCCCAATGACTTCCCTACTCACGCCACTAGGATAGAACGATTAGCACATTATATAAAACAATTTATAACCAAATATAAAAAATATTGAAAACCAATTATAACCAAGTGAAAACAAAGGTAAATGAAACCAATTTCCAGCAAGTTATTTTCTAGAAAAATATCTAATCAAAGCTTAAAAACCAATTCTTATTATCATTTTGGTATACCCATTCCATAGTTCACAACACACCCACACATGCATGCTTCGTTTGACAGTTCCATACTCATGAGAGGTCTCTCATCCAATTACCTTATGTCACAATGACACATGCCCCCAATCTAGGGTCACACACCATGTACCACAATGGTACATGTCCCTTATTTAGGGGAAAATTGAAAATGAACTCACACAAAACCCAATGTATGCCAAAACCATTCCAAATAACCATTTCAAACTATTTCAATAAAACTATACTTTTATTGAAAACCAAGGAACAAACCAATTTCAAAACATAAATTTCATTTCAATAAAACATCCCCCTTTTATTGAAAACATATAGTCAAATCCATGTACCACAATTCTAGAAAATACCCATTTTAAAATCCATATTTTAAAACCAAGAACAAAAACACTTTATTCAAAACACCCAATTTTCTAGATTTCTACAATTTACCAAACCATCACCAAAAAATATTTCCAACAATTCATAGACAGCCAATTCATGACCAATTCATCACAATTAAATCAATTTTAAATCATTACCATTAGTTATAATAAGTGGAGTTGCGATATAATCCCCCTACCTCAAAGGTTTTGATGAAACTTGACAACGGACGAAGAACGTTTAAGAAAACCAGGTCGATCCATCACGAGACCACCTTAGATATCTTCTCATACCAATAAAAAATCCAAATATCATTATATTTGGAATCCACCAACCTAGATCTACCCCTAACGGGCATATATATAATAATACAAGATAAGAGGAGAATTAGATCTAGGTAGATCTAAGAAACTGATCAAGAATGATGAAGAACGTCACTTACTGCAAGAATCTGATTTTGAATCACTAATGGAAGCCTTCATATCACCATTGGATTGATGGGAGAGCCCTATTTGGCCTCAGGAGAATCAAAATCCCGAGTTAGGGCCATTTTGGGGAAAAAACGAGTGATTTATGGAAAAAACGAGTGAGATCCTATTTTTAAGGATCTAAATTCGACTCTGCACACAGTTTGGATGCACGGTTAGGTAAACCGTGCACTAACCATACGGTATCCACTGTCCACACGACCTAACCTTGCACAGTCTCCCCAAAATGTGCTCCAACTATGCTGAATCTATTTCCTCATGAAGAACGTTGCGCATGGTTTCTCCTAGGAATTCTGCACGGTTTGGAAAAACCGTGTGCCTCCCATGCGATCTTCATTTAGCCCCAAAAAAACTTCCAAAGTTCTCCAAACTCTCCCAACCTCCACCATTACACTTTATAACCATAAAATAATCAAGTAAGGGTTACATACTAGAAACCAGGGGTTCTACATTCTCCCCACCATTGGTCTTTCCATCCTCAGAAAGTATAAAACATTCGCTACCCTGAAAGAGTTCTGGCCACTTCTCTTTCATTTCCTTCTCATGTTCCCAAGTCTCTTCCTGAATCCGACCATGCTACCATAAAACCCGTACTAGAGTGTTGATTTTTCCACGAAATAATTTCTATGGCCTATCCAAAATCCATACGAGGATATGTATCAATGAAGCATCCGGCTCTAGGTCAACATGATCCTATCTGATCACATGGTCAGGATCAGATTGATACTTTTTTAACGGAGATACATGAAACACATTGTGCACCAAACTAAAACGTGGTGGTAATTATAACTGATATGCCACCTCTCTAACCTATTATAATATATAAAAAGGTCTAATGTATCTAGGAGATAACTTTCCCTACTTCTCGGAACGACGATGTCTAAGACTTGGAGATATCCTCAAAAAGACATGATCACCCACAGCGAATGACAACAGTCTTCAACGGTGATCTGCATATGATTTTTGATGACTCTGAGCTGTCTCCATCCTCTTTCTAATCAACTATATCTTCTCCGTTGTTTCTTGGACAAGTATTGGCCCAAATAGTGAAGTCTCACCTATTTACATCCAACATAGTGGAGAACGACAAAGACGCCCATACAATGATTCAAACAGAGCCATATGTATCGAGGCCTGATAACTGTTATTATATGAGAAATACACAAAGGGTAAGTGATCCTCCCATGAACAACCAAAATCTATTACATAAACCTGCAACATATCTTCTAATATTTGTATCATCCATTTGGATTTCCCATTCATCTAAGGATGATATACCGTTCTCATATTCAACTAAGTGCCAAGGGATTTCTGTAAGGATTTCTAGAAATAAGATGTGAACCTTAGATCACTGTCTAAAACGATTGAAACTGGTACTCTATGTCTCTTTACCACTTCTTGGATATAAATTTTGGACAGATACTCCATCGAATGAGTTTCACGAATAGGGATGAAATGGGCCGACTTGGTAAGTTGATCCACTATCACCCAAATGGCCTTATGTTTCCAAACTATTCTTGGGAGACCTATAACAAAATCCATCGCTATCTGATCCCATTTCTGTACTGGGATAGGAAAAGACTAAAACATGCCCACTGGTCTTTGATGCTCTGCCTTAACTTGCTAACAAGTTAATCACTTAGAAACGAACTTGTCCACCTTCCTTTTCATACTTTTCCACCAAAACTGTGCCTTCAATTCCTTATACATCTTTTGTGATCCTAGATGTATAACCCAACTCGAATGGTGGAAAACATGAAAGAGTTGTTTCTAAAAATCCATGGGTACAACCATCCAATATCTAAAACACAAAACTAAAATACCATAAAGTTTCCATACCTCAATGGTCTCCCCACCATTGAGTTTTGAACTCATAACCAAACATTATTCATTAGATGTTTGTGCCTCTTTGACCATATTTACCAAATCAAGAACAAGTTTAGCTGAAAAGAAAACCAAAAAATCACCTCGGTCTTCACATTCCACATGCATGTTGGCTAGGATTGACATAAACTTCCATTAATTTAAATATTCTTTTGCTAACTGACCATATGAATTTCTACTCAATGCATTTTACACTGAATTCCCTTTTCCTAGTGTATACATCAAGTCAAATTCAAACATTTGAAGATACTCCATCCATCTCCTTTGCCTCAAATTCAAATATCGCTGTGAGAAAATGTGTTTTAATATTTTTTGGTCTGTGAACACAGTAAATATATCACCAAATAGATAATGTCTCCATCACTACTACAAAAATAGGCAAGGGAAGCACCAACTTTTATCAGCACTAAGCAAAAAGTTCTGATAAAGGTAACTCTTTATCAGTTCTAATTAAAAGCACTGATAATAGATCACTTTATCAGCGCTTTTCTAGCACTGATAAAGGGAATATTTATCAGTGCTAGAAAAGCACTGATAACGTAACACTTTATCAGCGCTAAAATTTTAGCGCTGATAAAGGAACCATTTATCAACACTAAAATTTTAGCACTGATAAATGGATCCTTTATCAGCACTTTTCTAGCACTGATAAAACCACAATCCCATTTTATAAAATAGGGTACACAGTGCCCTCTGTTTATCGCGCCCTTAAGCTCTTGCGAGACTGTTCCCCTGTGACAACACTCCCCCCCCAATCTTCTCTTTGCCGACCGTTACTCCACCGCCACTGCCACTCTGCCACTGAAGCCACTCCGCCGCCGCTGCCATACTCCACCGCCGCTAGCCCTTCTTCGCCACTGCTACCCTAATCTACCGCCGCTGCCTTACTCCACCACCACTAGCCCTACTCCTTATCCTTCCCCTCGACCCCCTTTTGCGGATCCTCCTCCCCGCAAACCCTACTTCTCCTCCTCCCCGCTGGACCCTACTCCCCACGAACCCTACTTCAAGTGTTTGGGATTCCTTTCAACGAGGTTAGATTCTCGAATTCCCATCTTTGATCTTTGGTGATTTATCTGCTCATCCTCATCCATTTCCTTTTTTTCTTATGCTAATATTAATTACGGTGTAGTTTTATTTAGTCGGATGGTCATGTTTTAGTTTATAAAATTTTGGGATGTGGTGAGTTTGGTTTGAGAGTCTAGGCATGATTATGTCCTGAGTTATTAACCTCATCCCTTTATTAACCAATACCCTCTTTCAATTGATACTAAAAGATTCATTTGAATTATTTTCAATGGAATTATTTATCTCTCTTTACCTTCAAATTCCTATGAAAATATGAATTTTATTGAGTTGGTTAGTGTGTTTGTCCAAATTTAATGATTCATAAGAAAAAAGGAAGCATATTTATATTTTACCTAAATGGATGTGAATTTTTCTAATCTAAAGGTCATGCTTTTGGGAAATAATTTATTTATGGTAGGTATTAATATTATGAAAGGTATTAACAGTTAGTGAGAGGAGGTTTGAGAGGAGGTTCGAGTTTTGGATAGGGATGGTTGATGTGGCCCTTCTTCCTCATGTGTGATTTTTTTAACACTAAGGGATTTTTGTTTATCCCTTTGTATGGGAATGTGATTTTTTATAGAATGGATGTAAGACGTGTCTGTGGATATTAGTTACAAGTTTAGGGAAGGTGAGGAAGAGTTATTACATATCCTTTAGATGTTCATGATAGAATTTATGTTCAATAACCTCAATTTTCCATTTCTTATGTTAATTTGGGTAACAAAACCTATGATATTCCATAGTAATTTTGGATAAACCTAGGTTATTTATCTCCCCCAAGAACCCCTTTTTGTTTGGAAATGTATCTACTATATTAGTTTTCTCATCAAAATTGTATCCTTGTTTTCATTTTATTTGAGTTTAGTCACTATTTTTGGGTTGTTTAATGTGATTATTTTATTATAAATGAGGTGGCTAGTAGGGGTGGTTATAAGGATGTTTAATGTTTTTCTGTAAGGGTGGTGGGTGCTAGAACTATTTTTAAGGGGCTGTAAAGTGTGTTGATTTTGATGGGGGGTCTATCTTGGTTCTATTGATTTCCAAATCTTTATTTTAAATGGTTAAGATCTATTAATATTTATTTTTATAAGTGGTTCTCTTCTACTGTATTTGGAAGTCTTGTTTTTTGTATTTGAATCATAAATAATAATATTTTAGATTAAAATAGGATGGAGATGAACAAAGATTGGATGGATACGAATCGTTTGACAATAGAGTATGAGAATGGAGTGAAATAGTTCAACAACTTTGTAAAGGATCACACAAAGGATCATCCTCAAATCATTTGTCTATGTTTACATTTTT
The DNA here is from genome assembly GCA_963277665.1 of Viscum album. Classification (NCBI taxonomy): domain Eukaryota; kingdom Viridiplantae; phylum Streptophyta; class Magnoliopsida; order Santalales; family Viscaceae; genus Viscum; species Viscum album. The sequence goes on along the minus strand of OY728122.1, from coordinate 1,033,241,523 downwards.
TTATTCCAGACTAATTACTCTAGAGGATTTGGAAGAACATTTGATATGTCACGGAATAGATCAGAGTTATAAATGTTGGAATAAACACGGAGAAAAAGCGAATGTTGCTACTGGCTTGGATAAAACTATGTTTTATGGATCATCAATGATTATAAATATGGATAATGAAGAAGACAGTATGGAGGATGTGATTACAGATGTCAATGATGATGAACATCGCATTGATAAAATGACAAGGACAGTTGAATATGAACTCCATGATTGCCCAAAATTTTTTGAGAAGTTAAAGAGTTGTGCAAAGACACCATTGTATGCTGGTTGCACTAAATATATATCATTGTCAGCTATACTGAAGTTTTATAAATTGAAAGTAAGAAATAGATGGAGTGATGTCAGTTTTATGGAACTACTTGATCTCTTGAATGACATGTTCCCAAAAGATAATGAGCTCCCAAGCCAGACATATGAAGCTAAACGAATGCTACGCTCTATGGGTATGATTTTTGAAACAATACATACCTTCCTGAAAGACTGTATATTTTTTTTCAAGGAGAACAAATCACTTAAAGAATGACCAAAGTGTGGTGCTTCCCAATAAAAGAAAGATGAATCCAGTCCTACGAAAGTTGTATGGTACTTTCCAATCATTTAAAGATTTAGGCATCTATATGGAAGTAAAGAAACTACAATACAATTGTCATGGCATGTAGAGAAAATAAATAAAGATGGGAAATTACGTCACTCATCCGACTCTCCTCAATGGAATAGAATTGATCATGAGTATCCTAAATTTGGAAATGAGCTGAGAAACCTTCATCTTGCATTATCTATAGATGGAGTGAATCCTTTTGGTTTTCAAACTAGAACTCATAGTACATGTCCTATTATGTTGGTAAAGTATAACTTTCCCACCCTGGTTATGCATGAAACGAAAATTCATCATGTTATCTATGCTTATATCAGAACCAAAACAACCAGGTAACGATATTGATGTTTATTTGGATCCTTTGATCAAGGATTTGAAGTTATTGTGAGATTCAGGTGTTATGTTGTATGATGCTTATAAAAGTGAATATTTCACATTGAGAGTGATGTTTTATGGGATGATAAATGATTTCTCTACTTATGGAAAATTTTCAGGCTATAGCATTAAAGTAACTCAAGAGTGTCCCGTGTGCGAAGAATATACAGAATCAATTAGGTTGAGACATTCATCAAAATCCGTGTTTCTAGGAAATCATAGATTTCTTACTCATCGACATATGTATCAATCTTGGACGACATCATTCAATGGAAGTTTAGAACAACGCACAACACCGTATCCACTAATAGGTGATCAACTGTTTGATAATGTAAAAGATTTGAACACTGTTTTTGGTAAACCATTTTTGAAAAACCTTGCGAAAACTAGTTGGAAAAAGAGATCAACTTTTTTTGAATTACCATACTGCAATTGTCTGTATGTTATACATTTTCTTGATGTGATGCATGTGGAAAAAAATATATGTGACAATGTTATCAGAACATTGCTAAATGACCCTGAAAAAAAAGGATGGAATTAAGGCAAGGTTGGACATGATTGACATGGGAGCACGAGTAAAGTTGGCTCCCGTGAAGGGTGAAAATAGAATGTTTCTTACTCCATCTACTTACACTCTTTACAGGTAGGAAATATATTAGTTTTTCAAATTCTTCAATGATGTAAAGGTTCCATAGGGGTATTCATCAAATATCAAGAACATTGTGTCAATGAATGATTTGAAGTTAAAAGGTTTGAAATCACATGAATGCCATGTTTTGATGCAAGATTTAATTCCTATATATTTACGTTGAATTTTTTCCAATAATGTTCATCATACATTAACCAAACTTTGTTTCTTTTTCAAAGATATATGCAACAAAGTTTTAAACCCGGAAAAATTGCCAGCTATGGAAAGAGAAATTGTCATCATATTATGTGAATTAGAAATGTTATTACTGCCATAATTCTTTTATATGATGGTTCATTTGATGGTTCACTTGGTGAGAGAGATTCGACTTTGTGGTCCTATGCACTATAGATGGATGTACCCTGTTGAATGGTATATGACGATTTTGAAAGGGTATGTCAAAAATCAAAGTCGGATAGAGGGTTGTATTGTGGAGAAATATATTTTTGAGGAAACCATTGAATTATGTACCAAATACTTATCTGATGTGTAAAGAATTGGTATACTGAAATCTCATCACACTAGATGCATTAAGGGTGAGGGAATTTCTGGAAGAGATGTTGTGACAATAAATATTACAGATTGGGAGTAGGCCCACCTTTATGTTTTGTTATCTCATGTTATTGTCTTATCATTACTGAATTTATGTAATCTAAATTAACTGTTCAACTAATTTTTTAGATAATGACTTCTTCACGTTTTGGTGCTCTTAACCTCGAGGATGAGCAAGTCTCTCAAGCTGCTACTGCTGCTGCTGCTCACAATGCAGAGAAACAAAAAGTTTCTGAACCTATTACTGCTCCTAGCGTTGAGGTCCAACAACCATCAGCACATGCCTCATATTCACAAGATGATATATATTTTTTCATAAACAATTGGGCTACATACCTGATGGAATATTGTACACAAATAGCATGAAGATCTGACTTGGGGATGTGTACAACTGGCAACCATTTTTGAGAGGGGTTAAGGAGATCAAAAGATGAAACATTATTGTATGTAAATGTTCATAGGAAAATTTTAATTGTTATTAAATAAAACATCCTTTCTCCAATGATTCATTTATATATTTTAACAGATTAAATACACCAGCAACATTCAAGAATGATGAACCACTTTTCTTTGGGATTTGGATAAGAAAAACTAGTAAAATCTCCAAAATACCTTCATATCTGACCAAATGAATTCAGATTGTGTTGATAATTTAGGAGAAAAATCCATGGGTCATGTGTGACATTTATGAGTCAACCCTGACTCAATATGAGGCACGGTGTGGCTGGTATCACTCAAAGTGTCTCTCTTTTGTTTAAAATAGACATAATTTTAAGTGAAAACAACAATTGACATACAGAAAACCGACCAAATTCATTCTTATTGTGTTAATAATTTAGGATAATGATCCATGGGTCATGTGTGATGTGTATTATTCAACCTTGCCTCAATACAAGGCATGGTGTGGCTGGTATCACTCAAAGTGTCTCTCTTTTGTTTAAAATGGACAGAATTTTAAGTGAAAACAACAACTGACGTACGAAAAACTGATCAAAAGAATTTAGATTGTGTTGATACTTTAGGAGAACAATCCATGGGTCATGTGTGACGTGTAAGAGTCAACCCTGACTCAATCCGAGGCATGGTGTGGCCGATATCACTCAAAGTGTCTCTTTTTTATTTAAAATGGACATAATTTTAAGTGAAAACAACAACTGACATACAGAAATCTAACCAAACGCATTCAGATTGTGTTGATACTTTAGGAGAAAAATACATGGGTCATGTATGACATTTAAGAGTCAACCCCGCCTCAATAAGGGGCATGGTGTGGCCGGTATCACTCAAAGTGTCTCTCTTTTGTTTAAAATGGACAAAATTTTAAGTGAAAACAACAATTGACGTACAGAAAACTGACCAAATGCATTAGGATTGTATTGATACTTTAGGATAATGATACATGGGTCATGTGTGACATGTAAAAGTCAAATACACCTCAATAAAAGGCATGGTGTGTCCAGTATCACTCAAAGTGTCTATCATTTGTTTAAAATGGACATAATTTTAAGTGAAAACAACAACCGACGTACAAAAAACCAACCAAACACATTCGGATTGTGTTGATAATTTAGGATAACAATACATGAGTCATGTGTGATGTGTATGATTCAACCCCGCCTCAATCGTAGGCATGGTATGACTGGTATCATTCAAAGTGTCTCTCTTTTGTTTAAAATGAACAAAATTTTAAGTGAAAACAAAAACTAACATACATAAATCCGACCAAACACATTCATATTGTTTTTATACTTTAGGAGAAATATAAATGAGTCATTTTTGACATGTAAAATTCAACCACACCTCAATCTGAGTCACGGTGTGGTCGGTATCACTCAAAGTGTCTCTCTTTTGTTTAAAATGGACAGAATTTTAAGTGAAAACAACAAATGATGTACGGAAAACCAACCAAACACATTCAGATTGCATTGATACTTTATGAGAAAGATCCATGGGTCATGTGTGACATGTATGAGTCAACCCCGCCTCAATCTAAGGCACGATGTAATCGGTATCACTCAAAGTGTCTCTCTTTTGTTTAAAATGGACAAAGTTTTAAGTGGAAACAACATTTGACATACGCAAATCTGACCAAATGCATTCTGATTGTGTTGATACTTTAGGAGAAATATCCATGGGTCATTTGAGACACGTATGAGTAAACCCCGCCTCAATATGAGTCATGGTGTGGCCAATATCACTCAAAGTGTCACTCTTTTGTTTAAAATGGACCGAATTTTAAGTGAAAACAACAACTTGCGTACTGAAAACTGACCAAAAACATTTGGATTGTGTTGATACTTTAAGAGAATGATCCATGGGTCATGTGTGACATTTATGAGTAAACACCACCTCAATACGAGGCATGGTGTGGCCAGTATCACTCAAAGTGTCTCTCTTTTGTTTAAAATGGATAGAATTTTAAGTGAAAACAAAAAACTGACATATGGAAAACTGACCAAACGCATTAGGATTGTGTTTATACTTCAGGAGAACAATCCATGCGTAATGTTTGATGTGTAAGAGTCAACCCCTACTCAATCCGAGGCATGTTGTTTCTAGTATCACTCAAAGTTTCTCTCTTTTGTTTAAAATGGACAAAATTTTAAGTGAAAACAACAACTGATGTAAGGAGATCTGACCAAACACATTCTGATTGTGCTTATACTTTAGGAGAATGATCCATGGGTCATATGTAATGTGTACGAGTCAAACCTGCATCAATATGAGGCACGGTGTGGCCAATATCACTCAAAGTGTCTCTCTTTTGTTTAAAATGGATAGAATTTTAAGTGAAAACAACAACTGACGTACAAAAAACCCCCTTCCTACCATACATACCAATAACGTTAATTTTTTCCTAAAGAAACACACACTATTGAAATAAAAACTATTCGAAAACCATTTTAAAAATACCAATGATCTTAAAATCCATGAAATTCATTCCATTAAAACCATTAAATTCACCCACCCCCTGGACACCACCCCACCCTCCCTAGACACCACACCACCCCCCTCGACACCCCCATGGACAGATACCCCCACCACCCTGGACAGCCCCCACCCCCCTTGACGGCCCCAACCCCTTGGATGACCCCCTACCCCCTGGACGCCCCCACCCCTCCTAGACACCACCCCATCACCTGGACACCCCCACCCGCTGGACACCCCCACCCCCATGGACAGCCACCCCACCCCTTGGACACCACCCCACCCCCCTTGAACAACCCCCCAACCTCCTGGACTTCCCCCACCCCCTAGACACCACCCCACCCCCTGGACACCCCCACCCCAACCCCCTAGACACCCCCACCCCTTGGAAAGCCCCCCACCCCTGGACACCACCTCACCCCCCTATGCACCAACATAGACAGCCCCACCCCTCCCCCCACCACCTTGGACAGCCCCCCCGGACACCCCCATCCCCTGAACACCCCCACCCCCTGGACACCCCCTACCCCCCTTGGAAAGCCACCCCAAACCCCTGAACAACCCCCAACCCCCTGAATTATGAATTGAATTATTTATGTATTTAATTAAATTATGAATTATGTGTTAATGGTGTATGGGTATACTTGTTGTATGTGTATACCTTTTTGTAATTACCTTATGAATTATGTGTTAATTTTGTGTGGGTATACTTGTTGATATGATTATTTTTTTGTAGGTCTTGTTTGGGTGTGCTGATGCAGAATTTTATGTTACAGTAGGCAGGGAATTTATCAGCGCTTTTTTAGTGCTGATAAAGGGGACCCCCCTTTATCAGGCCTGAGATTTACAACACTTTTTTAGCACTATTAAAGCCTGTTTTGAGTACCGATAAAGCCCATTTTTGTATTACTGATGTTTTCAAAGCATGGACGACCGTAGGTAAATCCAAATCATGTGTTGGGTAATTCTTCTCATGCACCCTCAACTTCCTTGAACCATAAGTAAAAACATGGCCTCCTTTCATGAGAACACAACCCAACCCTGATCCCAAAGCATCGCAGTACACAACATACCCCTATCCTAATTCTGGAAAAATCAAGATAGGTGCCGATGTAAGACAAAATTTTAGTTCCTAGAAAGACTTATGGCATTCCTATGTCCATTGGAATGGAGAATTTTTATTTATCAGAGCTTTCATTGGTGAAGCTAGTCATGATAAATCATGCACAAATTGTCGGTAGTAACCAACTTGACCAGGAAATCTTTATATCTTGAAGACATTATTTTGTGGTTTCCACGAGATAACAATTTATATCTTTTCAGAATCAATAGAAACACCTTTCTCAGAAATGACATGGCCAAGAAAACGTACTTCCTATAACCAAAAATCACACTTTGATAATTTTGAATACAAACATTGATCTCTCAATATTTGTAACACTATTTCCAGGTGTTCCTCATGGTCAGATATTTTCTTTGAATACACCAAGATGTCGTCAAAAAACACCACAACAAAAGAGTCCAGATATCACTGAAATATCCGATTCATCAAATCCATGAAGACCACTGGTTCATTTGTTAGATCAAAAGGCATGACTACATATTAATAGTGTCTATATCTTCTTTTGAAAGTTGTATTTGGGATATCTTTCTTCTAAAATCGCAATTGGTGATATCATGATCGCAAGTCAATTTTATAGAACCATTGGGATCCACTTAATTGATCGAACAGATAATCAATATGTGGAAGTGGATATCTGTTATTTATCGTAACTTAGTTCAACTTATGATAATCAATTCACAAACGAAGAGTTCCATATTCTTTCTTCATGGAAAAGATTAGTGCTGCCCACTGAGACGTACTTGGCAGAATGAAACCCTTACTTTCCAGCTTCTCCAACTTCACTTTCAATTAATCTAACTCTATTGGTTCCATCCTATAAGATGGAAGGGAAATAGTACTAGTCCCTAGAAGGAGATAAATCGTAAAATCCACTTCCCTTATAGGTGGTAACCCCAAGAAGTTCTTGGGAAAGACATCTGGAAATTGATCCACATTTACTAGAAAACTATTTTCCTCAATCTCTTCAATTGATGCCAAATTCAATGCTTCCAACAGATAAGAGATTGTTCCCAACATTAGTGCCAACAAGATCTTTTCACCTTTCTTTACCATTTTCTCTCCTTTGAATAGATGCTAAATGTTGTCCTAAATCATGAAATTAACTATTCTATAACAGTCAATGTGAGCCTTAAATGTTGTCAACCATCCATACCCAGGATTAAATCATAGACATCCATGTCCAATTCTAAAAGTCCCATTTCAGCTCAGATTCATCAATAGTTATAGTACATGCTCTACACAAAAAGGCTTGACATTCTATTTCCCCGAGAGGAGTTTGAAATTTTAAAATATAAGGCATCATTTACAACTTTAAACATAGAAAATCAATAGTATGAGAACCAATGAAAGAATGTGATGCACTAGTATAACTTGCACAAGGGTAGAATTCAAAAGAATCATACCTATCACCGTAGATGGTATAGCCTGATCATTGACAATAATCTTCTCAGCTTCATAAAATTTCTTCATCGCTTCACTATTATCCTTGTTTCCTTTCAGAGATTTCCTTGATTGAGGATTAATGGTATTTATAGAATCACCATGGCTAGCTCTGCTCTACTAATGAGACAGATTCTGCTGTCCTCACCCTATTGAAGCATACGATGGTTGTGATGCCTGAGAAGTGTCTCAAGCACCTGACCTTAGAGCACTGCGACAATAGCACTGAAGATTCCCCATCTGCTTGCAGTTATGACATTATTTAGATTGTTCAATAAACTCTCGCTTTATGTGGTCAATCAAACCACATTGAAAACAACCTACTTTGCTCTTGGGTCGTGGATGAAGGTTCATTGATCTAGCCATCTGATTCTGATTTTCACTTACACCTTGGAAATAAGTGTTTCTTTTCTGCTTTCTCCCAGATTTTGAGTTCCCACAATTCCCTATAGGTATTATCATACCGCCCCCCATAGATCCTGAGATATCACGTTTAGAAAATTTCTCTCTATTCACCATCCTTGTATAATTTATAATATAGAGCACCATAATTTTCGATTGAATCTCCTGACTTAGCCCCAATTCGAAGATTCATGCCTTTAAAGACACACTTGCCACAAATTCTGGTGCAAAAGTGCACTAAATTCATGAATTTATCCATATACTCTGTGATAGAGAGATTATCCTACTTCAGGCTAAAGAAGTCCTTCGTTTTCTAGATCTTGAATGTATGAGGATAGAATTGTTTGTTGAACAATTCATAAAAATACTTCCATGTAAGTCCTTCATCTAATTTAGTCTGTACCGCTAAATACCACCATTTTCATGCAAGATCCTTGAACATATAAGTCGCTAACTTAACTTTGATCTCCGATGGTGTACTGATGAAATCGAAGATATGATTCATCCTACTTAGCCACACCTCCACCTTTTTGGGTTCAGAATCACCCCAAATATAGGTTGATTATGCTTCATAAACTGGATGGTATGATTCACATGACTTGGCTCATTCCTCCAGTTCCCCATATCCACAACTTGAAAATCATGGACAATACTCTGAACCCACTCTTGGTTCACCCGTGGTTCATGTGCAACCACATTTCCCGCAGCTTCTTCAGGTTGGTTTTGATGATGCCTACTGAGCGCCATTTTCTAGACCAATAAAAAACTCTGTCAATCTCACTCTGTAGAAACCGATGGATTAGAATTTCAAATTCTATCACATCAACTATCACAATATTTTTTTCCAAAAATAACATTTTTCCATTTCCACCATTTTTGAAAAAAATATTATTCTTGTTTTTGAAAATCAAACCATTCTTAAAATATATCAACCATGATTTTTCAAAGTATTTCATTTGAAAATAGTTTCATACTTTTTCAAAAATCAACACTTTATACACAACATGAATCATTACTCAAAATGATGTATGCAATACTAGTGGGAAGTTATTCCTATACAATGCATGTTATGCTCATCTCATTGGATAAACCCATGACAATGAGATTTCCAAATCCTAGAAGTGTCTATAAACACTTATATACCAAACTCCCTAGTAACTTGAAGTTCAACATAAAATGGTTAGCTACGTCCTTTTATGATATACATTTCAATTCATGACAATCATACTCTTTTCTAAGATTCCAATCCAAGGAATAGACAATAAGGAATTTCAACTCTAAGACCAAGAACATTAATGAATACTTGTTAGGAAAGGACCAAACAAGATGATACCATTTTTACAATAAAGGAAGGACCAAACTCACACCATTTGTAATGACTCGCTAATTCTCATTGGATTGAGAGTACAATGAGTCATTACTGGGCCTTAAGAAACATCCCAAGACGCCAAAGGCTGGAAATAAATGCCGAATGGTTTCAAATAAAGTGGGAGATGATTTACCCTTTAATGTCTAAAAACAAAAACCCGACAAACCATCCACAAAAAGCTCACTATATGATGCATGAAATAAACTGAGACATTTAAAACCATTATCTTTAAAATAGCCAACCAAGGTATGCTACAACGAAATACAAACCAGCATCAAAGTAAATAGTGTAAAGTCAATGAATAAACTCCAAGACAACAACAAGAGTCTATGCTTCACAAGATCCATTCTACAACATCACCAATTAGTCCAATGTATCACAAAGTGGTGCTAAAGAAGTGTGATACTTTACCTTTTACCAAGTCCCGGAAGGTAGCATCTACAAAGGCACCAAACATCCAAAGTAGGGGTGAGTATATAACTCAGTAGGTTTTCCATAATAACTTCCCTACTCATGACACTAGGATAGAACAGTTAGCACATTATATAAACCAATTTATAAACAAATATAAACAAACTTGAAAACAAATTATAACCAAGTGAAAAAAGTAAATGAAACCAATTTACAACAAGTTATTTTCTAGAAAAATAACTAATCAAAGATTAAAAACCAATTCTTATTATCATTTTGGCATACCCATTCCATAGTTCACAACACACCCACACATGCATGCTTCGTTCGATAGTTCCATACTCATGAGCGGTCTCTCATCCAATTATCTCGTGTCCCAATGACACATGCCCCCAATCCAGAGTTACAAACCTTGTACCCCAATGGTACATGTCAATTATTCATGGGCATGTCGAAAATGAACTCACACAAAACCCAATGTATGAAAAAACCATTTCAAAAAACCATTTCAAACTATTTCAATAAAACTGTACTTTTATTGAAAACCAAGGAACAACCCAATTTCAAAATAGCCATTTTGTTTCAATAAAACATCCCCTTTTTATTGAAAACATATAGTCAAATCCACGTGGCACAATTCCAGAAAATCCCTATTTTAAAATCCATATTTTAAAACCAAGAACAAAATAACTTTATTCAAAACACCCAATTTTCCATATTTCTACAATTTACCAAACCATCACCTAAGAAGGTTTCCAACAATTCATAACCAGAAAATTCACGATAAATTAATCAAAAGTAAATCAATTTGAAATTATGTCCATCAGTTCTACTAAGTTGAGTCAAGAGAGAAACCCCCTACCTCAAAGTTTTTGACAAAAACTTGACAACATATGAAGAATGCTTAAGAAAACTGGGTCGATCCTTCACAGGACCACTTTAGATCTCTTCTCCTACAAAGAAAAAATCCAAATATCATCATATTTGTCATCCAAAAATATATATCTACCCCTAACAGGCATAGATTTGATAATCCAAGAGAAGAGGAGAAGTAGATCTAGGTAGATCTAAGAAACCGATCAAGAATGATGAAGAACGTCACTTATCGCAAGAATCCAGCTCTTAATCACTAAGGGAAGCCTTCAGATCACCTTCATATTAATAAGAGAACCTTATTTGGACTTAGGAGAATCAAAACCTTGAGTTAGGGCTGGTTTGGGGCAAAAACGAGTGAGTTATGACAAAAACGAGTGAGATCCTATTTTTTAGGATCTAAATTCGACTCTGCGAATGGTTTGGCCGCACGGTTAGGAAAACCGTGTGCTAACAATGTAGTAGACACTACCCAAACAACCTACCCTTGCATGGTCTCCCAAAACCATGATCTAATTGTGTTGGAACTACTACCTCATGAAGAAAACTGCGCACAGTTTCTCTTAGGAATTCCACATGGTTTGGACAAACCATGTGCCTTCCGTGCGACCTTCATTTAGCTCCAAAAACACTTCCAAAGTTCTCCAAACTCTCCCAAACTCCACCCTACACTTTATAACCATAAAATAATCAAGTAAGGGTTACATACTAGAAACCGAGTGTAACACCCCAAGGTTTTCTAAAAAAAAATTGAAATGCATGAAACTTTGTTTTAAGTAGATAATTATAACTAGCCTCTAAACATAATTTTACTACTTCTATGTTTTGAATTTTGAAAAAAAGTCATCTAAAATTGTATTCAGTATGTCATTTGGAGTCTAATGGAACCAAATTGTTTTTTGGTGAATAGTAACATACCCTTATGAATAGTAATATAAATAGTAATATGACCCTAATGAATAGTAAATTTGTCATTATTTTATTTAGTTAAGGTTTTAAGATATTGGCATCTTGGTTAATTTTTCAATGTGATATAAAAGCAGTTAAAGTTTTTAAATTATTAATTTTTGAATTAAGTATGATTTTATTTAAAAATTAAATAAATAATATATAGAAAATTATTTTCAAAATATGGACTTAATTTTTGAATTCTACATGTCGAGAAATGGTAAGGGTGATTTTTTGGGAATTTTCTGAAATTCTTAAATTTTCGATGAATAGTGAAATACGACAAAATATCGTATATTCAAATTATCAGTAAAATACACTATTTATGATATCATAAGTGGTGTAAGCCCACTTGGTTTGAACTCACATGCCATTATTACTATTTGGGGTCACATGAATTATGATTATTCATAGTCTTGAGCAAAAATATTATAATAATGATTAAAATAATGAAAAATACCCCCTCTCCTCCACTATAAATACCACCCTCATTTCCCTCTTCCTCCCACACCTCTAAAGTCTTGAGACTTAATTAATTTCTTCCCAAAACTCCTCAAAAGTCTTTTCCCCACGTCCTAGAGATACTGGTCTCACCAAAAGGCCAAAACCAAAGGCCTTAAGAGGGATCTCAAGGAGAAGAGATCAAGAGGTAAACATCCTCTTTCATTTTCTTTCTTTCCTTTCATTTTATGTTATTATTTTTCATTACCTTTGGATTATGTTGGGATATTTAATTCCATATCCCCCTTAATTCCCATATTATGTAATAATTTTGAGATACCCATTTTATCTCATCAAATTATTTTATGAAATTTTAAGCGACGCCATTAGGCTACTGAATTTTCGTAAGGAATTTCCCAAATTTTCTTTTATTTTGAGTTCCTTTCTTTTCTTCTTGTTTCCTCACCTCCTCTTATCCAAGAGGCATGAAATATCCATAAATATTTTATATTATGGATGTTCTCATGTTTATAGAAAATTCCTCATCAATATTCTTCTCCTCCCCCAATTATTCAAGGAATTTAAAACATTGTCTGTGATGTGTTGAATTACCGACATCGTGGATGATGTGATTTCAATTTGCTTTAATTCCTTAATGACTGGTCATAAAAACATTTTTATGGTTGAACCAGGTTATAATATATGTATTATTTCTCATCCATGGTTCTGGAATTATTTTTTACACATGGTTTTAAATTATAAAACAAAATGAGGTCGTTATTATCAAAGAACCACTAAAATGATCTAAACGAACATCATTAATGTTTTAACTTATGAATCATATTCATGTTAGAATTAAAAATTATAAATGGTATAATTTATGGATTCTGGAAATATGTAAATAACACTTTATTATAATTCTGGAGTCTCACTCCCAATCAAAAATAACATCCATCATGAACCAGTCATGGAAATCATGTAAAGAACTCACCCAAAAACAGTGCACGGAATAAAATAATAACAATTAAAGGGTAAAATGATGTAACAAAATTATCATATAAGGTATTATAAAGATGAATATATTTCTTTAATATATTAATAACACTATTTTAATCATTATATATGAGGTTTAAATAAGTTTTAAGTAATACAAACCTGAGGTAAGAGAATTCTTAACCTGATTTTCATTTTTTGGGTTAACCTTCTAATTCATTATTTATGTGGTATTAAAATTGTTTGTGTGATGAAAATTATTTATATTATTATTATTTATTTTTATTTATAGTGTATATATATATTAAATCCACTCTAATAAGTCTCTATTCAATTATATGATTTATGTAAGGGGTTTTCCCTTTAAAATCCTACTTTTTTTAAAATTCTGTTTTACGAAATTTCAAAGGAAATGTTTTTATGAAATTATTCATGTTGTATGATTGTGTTCTAGTTATTGGGAATTGTTTATGATGAAGTGTGGGAAATATATTTCCATTCAATGCATTGGGTATGTGTAAGTTGGAGGTTGGCTGTATGGTTACTCCAAGTGTAACTGCGATGGTTACACAAACTGTAAGGTAGCTGTGAGGGTTACAAATGATAAGGTAGCCGAGAGGGTTACAAGATTATATAAGTAATTCCCCAATATACCTTTATTGTTATATTTATGTTCTAATTTATTGTTTAAATCTTGTGTAAATCTCTTGTTTCACAAAGTAAGTATATATGAGCGACAAGTATGTCTTTTAAAAATGTTTTCATATATTACAAGTATTAATGGAATAATGTGCTCTTTCCTTATTTTACATCCCTTACTAAGATTTTTGTGCTCATAATAAGTTTTTTTAAATGATTTTCGCAGGCCATAAGGATTTGTAAGAAAAAGAATGAAACCAAGTTAAATTTTTGAATAATTGTCAAAGAAATCATGTTTTAAGCTTTAATGTTTTATATGTTGAAAAAATGGAAACTGTTTTTATGGTATCCACTCTGTAACAATGTGTAATGTTATGAATTTATTATGTCCCAATTATCTAAATATATAAACTTGAAAATATACTCAATATAAAAGGAAGTTATTTCTTGACTAAAATCAAGATTATGTAATGTAATAAGACCGAGTCCATATAGTTGGTATCAGAGGATGGTTTAGATAACATTAGGGGTTAGGATGATGTTACAAGAATACTATAAATGATTTTTACTCTATGATTAATTTGAAATGTTATAGAATTTAAATATTACCATGTTGCTTCATATAATATATGTTTGTTCAGATTGGTTGTCCGCAGAAGAAACAAGGAAGCTGAAGAGGGGAGGCACCAACAGAATGACATCCTTCCAAATCTGTAGCCTGGAATGGTAGGGATTGGAAGTGAGAAGTTTGTGACAATAATGGTTCAACTAACATAGGCAATAAATGGTGATGTAATCCATGCAAGAGAACAACTATAGGTACCACAATGGATCAAGACAATAGTGGAACATTTTTTGAGACAACATCCTTCTACTTTTAATGGATCTCCTGACCCAGTAGTGGCTGAAGGATGGATTAAATCCCTTGAAAAGATATTTGATGTAATGGGTTGTTCAGATAATCAAAAGGCATGTCTTTCCATTTATCGTTTTGAGGGTGAAGATGATCAGTGGTGGTCGATCGTAAATAATATCATAGATAGAGAAGATATTTATGCCTTATAGTGGGATGAATTTAAAATTATTTTCCTTGAAAAATATTTTCCGAAGGTGGTGAGACTTAAGATGGAGAAGAAATTCATTGAATTTAAGTAAAAGGAGGAAGATTTGGTAGTTTTGTATGAAGATAACTTCACCCGACTGGAGAGGTATGCTCCAAATCTTATTCTGGATCTTGATAGAAAAATCAACCACTTTTACACAGGACTGAAGCCATGGTATCGAAGGGAATTGGCCTCCCGTGAATTCAAAAGTTATGAGAAACTTGTCCGATGTGATGAGAGGGTAGAGATGGAGTTTTATAATGATCACATGAATTTTGGAAATAAGGAGAAGAAGAGATCTAGATGTAAAGTGATGGGTAATAATCAATAAAAGAAATCTGATGGTAAGAAAATTTGGTTTTCAGTTTATGAAAAGTGTAGCAAGAAGAACCTTGGGGAATTTATTAGAAAAACTAGGAAGTGTTTTAAATGTGGTAAGTTTAGACATATGGCCCGAGATTGTAATGAAAATGATCCTAAGACTAATCCTGATAAGAAAACTATAAAACGTTTTAAATGTGGTGAGATGGGTCACTATGAAAATGCCTACACAAAGAGAGATCCAAATGATGCAAAAGAGACAGACTATAAGCATGAAGGTTTAGTGAGATCTTTTGTGACTATGTCAGCAGATTCTGAGCCATCCAATGAATTTTTATCAGGTACTTTGTTTGTTTACTCATATTTTTCTAAATTTTTATTTGATACGGGGTCTACACATTCCCTCATCAATGAGAAATTTTATGGAAAATTGGAAATATCACCTCAACCAATGAGACCAGAACTTGTTGTTAAAACACCAGGGGGAACTATTATATAAAAGAGGAATTATAAGAATCTTTCTATTGTGGTTTTTGGAAATAATTTACCTGCAAACCTTGTTTTTTTTACCCTTAGTCGAGTTTGATGTTATTCTGGGAATGAATTGACTTTTTTTTATCATGCAAATATTGATTGTAGAGATAAAGAAGTTGATTTTTAGAAAGAGTTTCAATTTTTATATAATAATGAACCCATAAAATTGATAACATATCAAGAAGATGAAAAACTGTTGAATTTCTCATATTATTGAAAATAAGGGAACTATTCAGATTGATGATGTGCCTGTGGTAAATGAATACCTTGATGTTTTTCCTAACGAGTTACCCGGTGTCATACCTGATCAAGAAGTTGAGTTCAAAATTGATTTAGTTTCTGATTCTAAGCCAATTTCAAAACCCCCATATCGTATGGCTCAAATAGAACTTCTTGAATTGAAAAATTAGTTACAGGATTTTCTTGATAAATTATTTATTCTTCCGAGCACTTCACCATGGGGTGCTCCTATTTTGTTTTTTAAAAAGAAAGATGGTTCCATGAGACTTTTCCTTGATTATAGAGAATTGAATAACATCACTGTTAAAAAAACGTATCCTTTACATCATATCGATGACTTGTTTGATCAAATCCAGCGAGCTCAATACTTTTCTAAGATTGACTTGATATCCAGATACCATCAGATTAAGGTGAAGGAGGATGACATCCTAAAAAAAACCTTTCGTACTATATATGGGCATTATGAATTTGATGTTATGCCATCTGGGTTAACTAATGCACCTGCTGTATTCATGAATCTTATGAATAGAATATTTCATGAGTTCTTGGATAAGTTTGTGGTTGTGTTTATTAATGATATTATAGTATTTTCTAAAAATAAAGAGGATCATGAAAAACATCTAAGGGTTGTTTTAAAAACCTTAAAGGAAAAGAAACTATATGGAAAATTCAGAAAGTGTGATTTTTGTTTGCAACATGTTTCTTTTCTCGGGAACATTGTAAATAAGGATGGAATAACAGTTGATCCTACCAAAACAAAAGTGGTTGATGAATGGCCAAGACCTACAAATGTTACAGAGATTCATAGTTTTCTTGGATTAGATGGTTATTACCGACAGTTTGTTAAGAACTTTTCATGATTATCTATCCTGATAACTAAGTTAACATAAAAATGGGTTAAATTTATTTGGACAGAAGAATGTGTTGTTTGTTTTTCAGGAACTGAAGAAGAGATTGGTTAATTCTCTAGTTTTGTCTTTGCATTCCCGAAATGGTGAGTTTATAATCTACAATGATGCTTATTTGAAGGGACTTGGTTGTGTTTTGATGCAGAATGATTAGGTAATTGCTTATGCTTCAAGAAAACTAAAACCTCATGAGTTAAATTATCCCACACATGATTTGGAATTGGTAGCTGTGGTTTTTGATTTGAAAATTTGGAGGCATTATTTATACAGATCCAAATGTCAAATATATACAGACCGTAAAAGTTTGAAGTATATATTCACTCAGAAGGAATTAAACATGAGGAAGAGAATATGGATTGAAATAATAAAGTATTATGATTTCACGATTAATTACCATCCTAGAAAAGCAAACAAAGTGGAAGATTCCTTGAGTTGAAAACATCATGAATCATTAACCATGTTACGTTTAGAACACGATCCCTTGATTAATGATTTGATGAATTTTGTCTTAGAAGTTGTTGGTGAAGGAAATAACTCTATTTTGTCTTAGGTTTTGATGCAGTCACCGTTATCAGATGGAATTAAGCAAGCACAGAAGGAAGACTATGAGCTACAGAAAAAGGTATAATTGGTTAAAATGGATAAGTTTCCAGAATTTAACCTTGATAAAGATTTTGTTTTAAGATTTGTTAAAAGTTTGTGTATGCCTTGTGATTCTCAGTTAAAGAAATAATTTTTTTGTGAATCTCATAGTTCTCTATTTTCATTTCATCCTAGAAGTACTAAGATGTACATAGACCTTCGGGAATATTATTGGTGGGATGGAATGAAAATAGATATTACTGATTTTGTTGTGAAATGCTTGACATGTCAATAGGTTAAAGCAGAGTGACATTTACCAAAGGGGATACTACAACCTTTTCCAGTGCCAGAGTGGAAATGGGAGAATGTATCCATGGAATTTATGGTGGGACTACCAAAGAATTCTCTAGGTAAAAATGTGATTTAGGTTATTGTTGATCGGCTGACAAAATCTACACATTTTCTTTCTATTTGAGATACAATGTCTTTGGATCAGCTTTCTCAATTGTACCTCAAGGAGATTATCAGGTTACATGAAGTTCCTCTTTCCATTGTATCTGACCGAGATCCTAGGTTCACTTATAACTTTTGGAAGGGACTTCAGAAGTTGTTGGGCACAAAGTTAAATTTCAGTACAACTTTTGATCCTCAATCAGATGGGCAGTAAGAATAAATGATTCATACTTTGGAGGATATGCTTCAAGATTATTCAATGGACTATCAAGTAATTTGGGATCAACATATTTCTTTAAAATATTTTTCTTATAATAATAGTTTTCATTCCATTATATAGATGGCACATTTTGAGGATTTTTATGGGAAGTGGTGTTGGACTCCAGTGTTTTGGGTTGAAGTCGGTGAAAGAAAGTTGATGGGGCCAGAATTAGTAGAAGAAGTGGATGATAAAGTGAAGATTATCCAATAATACATGAGGATATCTCAGAGTAGGCAGAAAAGTTATGCAGATAATAGAAGGAAATACTTCTCTTTCGTGGTAGGTGACCATGTTTTCCTTAAAATATCTCCTTGGAAAAGTGTTATGCGTTTCGTTAAGAAATGAAATCTAAGTCCGTGTTTCATGAGTCTTTTTGAAATTTTGGATAAATTTGGAACAATTTCATATCAAGTAGCTTTGCCTCTAAGTTTTTATCAGGTACACAATGTTTTTCATGTTTCGATATTGAGGAAGTATGTGCCAGATTCATCATATGTCTTGATCCCAGAAGTAGTTCAGTTGGAAGAGAACCTTTATTATGAAGAGAAACCAGTTCAGATTCTTGATTGAAGGGAACATGTATTGCAGAATAAGGTAATCCACTAGGTAAAGGTTTTGTGGAGAAACCACATGGTAGAAGAAGCAACTTGGGAGTCTGAAAATGCTGAGGGAAAAGTACCCTTACTTGTTTCATAAATAAATAAAATTGTGAGGACATAATTTCCAGAAGGTAGGGAGAATATAACACCCTAAGGTTTTCTAAAAATAAATTGAAATGCATGAAACTTTTTTTTAAGTAGATAATTATAACTATCCTTTAAACATAATTTTACTACTTCTATGTTTTGAATTTTTAAAAACGTTCATCTATAATTGTGTTTAGTATGTCATTTGGAGTCTAATGGAACCAACTTGTTTTTTGGTGAATAGTAACATACCCTTATGAATAGTAATATGACCCTAATGAATAGTAATTTTTTTTTATTATTTTATTTTCTTAAGGCTTTAAGATAATGACATCTTGGTTAAATTTTTAATGTGATATAAAAGCAGTCATAGTTTTTAAATTATTAATTTTTGAATTAAGTATGATTTTATTTAAAAATTAAATAAATAAAATTTAAAAAATTATTTTCAAAAAATGGACTTCATTTTTGAATTCTACATGTCGAGAAATGGTAAGGGTGAATTCTTGGGGTTTTTCTAAAATTCTGAAATTTTTGATGAATAGTGAAATATGACAAAATATCGTATATTCAAATTATCAGTAAAATACACTATTTATGACATCATAAGTGATGTAAGACTACTTGGTTAGAAATCACATGCCATTATTACTATTTTGGGTCACATTAATTACGATTATTCATAGTCTTGATTAAAAATATTATAATAATGATTTAAATAATGAAAAATACCCCCTCTCCTCCACTATAAATACCACCCTCATTACCCTCTTCCTCCCACACCTCTAAAGCCTTGAGCCTTACCTAAGTTCTACCCAAAACTCCTACCAAGGATCTTCCCCACGTCCTAAAGCTTCTGGTCTCACCAAAAGGCCAAAACCAAAGGCCTTAAGGGGGATCTCAAGGAGAAGGGATCAAGAGGTCAACATCCTCTTTCATTTTCTTTCTTTCCTTTCATTTTATGTTATTATTTTTCATTCCCTTTGGATTATGTTGGGATATTTCATTATATAACCCCCTTAATTCTCATATTATATAATAATAGTGAGATAACCCTTTTCTCTCATCAAATTATTTTATGAAATTTTAAGCGACACCGTTAGGCTGCTGAATTTTCGTAAGGAATTTCTCAAATTTTCTTTTATTTTGAGTTCCTTTCTTTTCTTCTTGTTTACTCACCTATTCTTATAAAAGAGGCATGAAAGCTACATAAATCTTTTATATTCTGGATTTTATCATGTTCATGTAAAATTCCTCATCAATATTCTTCTCCTCCCCCACTTATTCAAGGAATTAAAAACATTGTCTGTGATGTGTTGAATTACCGACATCGTGGACGATGTGATTTCAATTTTCTTTAATTCATTAAATTATGGTCATGAAAACATTTTTATGGTTGAAACAGGTTATAATATATATATTATTCCTCATACATGGTTCTGGAATTATTTTTTACACATGGTTTTAAATTATAAAACAAAATAATGTCGTTATTATCAAAGAACCACTAAAATGATCTAAACGAACATCATTAATGTTTTAACTTATGAATAATCCTCATGTAAGAATTAAAAATTATAAATGGTATAATTTATGTATTTTGGAAATATTTAAATACCAATACATTCCAATTCTGGTGTCTCACTCCCAATCGACAAGAACATCCATCCTGAACCAATCATGGAAATCATGTAAAGAACTCACCCAAAAACAATGCAAGGAACAAAATACTAACAATTTAAGGGTGAAATGATATAATGAAATGATCATATAAGGTATTATAAAGATTTATATGTTTCTTTAAGATATTAATAACACTCTTTTAACCATTATAAATGAGGTTTACACAAGTTTTAAGTAAGACAAACCCGAGGTAAGAGAATTCTTAACCCGATTTCCATTCTTTGGGTTAACCTTATACTTCATTATTTATGTGGTATTAAAATTATTTATGTGATGAAAATTGTTTATATTATGATTATTTATGTGTATTTATAGTGTATATATATATTCCATCCACTCTAATAAGTCTCTCTTCAATTATATGATTTATGTAAGGGGTTTTTCCTTTAAAATCCTCTTTTTTAAAAAATGTTGTTTTACAAAATTTCAAAGGAATTGTTTTATACAATTATTAATATTTTATGATTGTGTTATGGTTATTGGGAATTGTTTATGATTAATGGTGGGAACTATATTTCCCTCCAATGCATTGGGTATGTGTAATTTTTAGTTTGGCCGTATGGTTACTCTAAGTGTAACTGCGATGGTTACACAAACTGTAATGTAGCTGTGAGGGTTACAAATGATAAGGTAACTAAGAGGGTTATAATATTATGTATGTAATTCCCCAAGATACCTTTATTTTTATATTTATGTTCTTTTTTATTGTTTAAATCTTGTGAAAATCTCTTGTTTCACAAAGTAAGTATATATGAGTGACAAGTATGTCTTTCAAAAATGTTTTCATATGTTACAAGTATTCATGGACTAATGTTCTCTTTCCTTCTTTTACATCCCTTACTAAGATTTTTGTGTTAATACTAGGTTTTGTTAAATGATTTTCACAGGTTATAAAGATGTGTAAGAAAAATAAGGAATCTAATTTAAATGTTTGAAGAATTTTCAAAGAAATCATGTTTTAAGCTTTAATGTTTTATATGTTGAAAAAAATGGAAACTGTTTTTATAGTATCCACTATATAACAATGTGTAATGTTATGAATGTATTATGTCCCAATTATCTAAATCTATAAAATTTAAAATATCATAAATATAAAATTAAGTTCTTTATTTACTAAAATCAAGATTATGTAATGTAATAAGGCCGAGTTCTTATATCGGGGGTCCTATATATTTTCTATTGGAATATATAATAATATCATCTATAAATTCTACCTCAAACCGATCAAGGTAATATATAATGATTATGTTCATTAAATCCATGAATTTAGTAGGGTAATTGGTAAGACTAAATGGAATCACTATAAATTCATAGTGTCCATACCTTATACAAAATGTTGTCTTGGGCATGTCTTCACTTTTGACCCTCAACCAATAGTATCCATATCAAAGATAAATCTTGGAAAAGTATTGAGATACTTGTAATTGATCGAAAAAATCACCAATACAAGGAAAAAGATATTATTTATTGATTGTGATATTGTTTAGTTCTTGATAATTAGTGCATAGTCACATTGATCCATCCTTCTTCTAAAAAAAAGAATATGTGCACCCTATAGTGATGCACTTGGAAAAATGAATCCCTTATCAAGATTCTCCTGGTGTTGATTCTTCAATTCCTTTAACTTGACCATGTATGTCGATGAATACATGAAAATTATTTTTTATTACCCTATTTAAAACTAGTATATCTGGTGTGTAGGGAGTCAAACCATAGAGAATACATGAGTGTGTGGAGTGACCAAGCAAGACACAAAAGACTCAAGAAAATTTACAGAAATAGCCATAATACTCAAAGTAGTAGTAGTAGAAGACATAAAAGAGGTGCAACAATAATGATGGTAGGGAACTCAATTGACTGGTTTAATAATTTTCCTTCATTCAATCACAAAATTTTCACTAGAATTTAGTTTTAAGTAGTTAACAATCCTTGTCATCATGTTAACCTATGAATGAAATAATTCTCCAGTTTATCAACTGTAGATGTAATCATTCAAAAAATAATAAAATCAGTTTTTAGAAGAACCAATTTTTCAATTAATCTTGTTGTTACACTCTTACAAATAATATCTTATCATAATATTGAAAATATCGAATCAAATTTTGAATGATTGAAATCAAAAACAATTTTCATTAATTTTCAAAGAAGAGATTATGAAATGCTTTGTAAATGAATTGCGAGAATAAAAATCCTGGAAGAAATATTTATACATGAAGAAGTAAAAGTTTAAATAAGTTTATCTTTTTCCCCTAATAATTTTTATCTATAATACATGTTCATATTTTCAATTTCAAAACAAATCATAACAACAATAACATAAATCAAAGAGAAATGAGAGATGAAATATTCTCTATTGAGGATCTATTCTTCAAGCTCAAGCTATTGTTCTATTACTTATTTCTCACATCGTGGATCTCACTCATAAAAATTTCTCCAATAAATCATCTCCCATAAAAAAAGTTTCCTATCCCCTATTGGAATGGTTTACCTTTTTTTCGTGTGAATTTTTATAATTTATTTACGGTTATTTTATCTATTAGTGACAATTATCTCGTACCGACTTAGCTTGGTGTTTAGTTACTCACTGAACATGTGTCACCCATCATGATATTTTATCCCTTGCACATGATGTGAGAATTACCCACCTAGAAAATGTGAAAAACCCTTGTAAACTTTATTAAAGATGAACCTAGATGTACTTCCACCTTGATTCATTTTTCATTGATCATCATGAACTCTACCTAAAAGGAGACTTTAAAAAATATTATGCATATGTCAACTGAAAGTGCATCATAAAATTCTTATTAAATTGGGATCAATCTCAGTTTAATATTTCCTCTACTTGATTGAAAAAAGTATCGGGTCAGACTTTATTATTCTTCCATAAATTAAAACTAAAATGGTAACAATTCTTCATTAGTTCATTTGGGCTGGAACCGGTTCATCACCTTTAACCAAATCTCAAGTATATCCAATTTTTTTTATACTCGGAAAAAATTGATCGGAAGTGGATTAACTTGAATTAAATGGAAATGGGTTCATCAAAGGCTGATTTCTCCAGTGGTTCATAGCTTAGTGTCGAATAATTCTAGGCTAGGTTTTCTATGAAGGCTTGACTTCATTTTAGTTATTGAATAATTTCAATAATGGGGATTGATTCCACTGTTATTTTTCTTCCCCATAATTATTTATCGCACATTTATGTTTTCATTTTATGGGTCAACATAGTTTGACCTCATTAAGGTTGCTGCATGGTTTTAATTATGTTGTAAATACGTCTTTCTTTTATGTGTTCATATAAAGCAATAGAAACCTCTCCAGAAATGCATCCCAATTGGTGGTGTGAAAAACATCTCCTATGTTTTAGTATTTTTTCATTCATACTTCCAAGAATTTCACTTATGTTTTCATGTTGATCGGTCAGTCATTTTCAACATTTGGTATCTGCAAAGAGTATAAAGTCATTGCTTTTTATAATGGATAATTAGTGTATGACTTCGCAATGAGGATCACCGGGTTGGTCAACCAACTCATAATCCTCAATGACCCAGATCCTCAAAACAAGGTTGTTAAAAATCACCTATGCGTTGTCCCCTCTAGGTTCTCCCAAATTTATCTTTCAATTGAGACACTTCTTGACATCTTGAAATTCTCTGTGTAGGAGGTAAAAAGAAGAATCAAAGCGGCAGAGGACTGTTTTGAGCTGACACTCACCGCCAATAATGAAGGGAAACTTCTCCTCACCAAGGAAGAGTGGGTTTCATGGATGAAAGAGGGAAAAAAGGGGGAGGGACCCTTCAATGAATCCAATTACAACAACCGATGCCACCAGAAACCACAAAGAAAGACAGACAACGACAATGACGGAAATGGAAGGGATGACTGGGGATCCGACGACAACAATGATGTCTCAAGAGACCAACGTCACTATTTTGAAAAAATGGGTCACTAGGAAAAATATTTTTGTAGTAGGATAAAACATGATAGGTCCCTTCTAACCCATGGTTATGATGATGATCCCATTCTCCTTATGGAAAGGGCATGCACTGTAGTGACCAATACCCCATCGCTACAATCCACCACTTATAATTCCCTACCGCCACATTGCATTCCTCTCTAGTTGGTTGAGGTGAAGGTATTTTCACAACATGCACAGAAGGAGGTGTGTTAATATGGCCTATGGTACCTCAAAATCGGTGCCACAAACCACACGAATGGTTCCCATGATGTCTTCTCCAAGCTTGAATTTGGGATCCATGACACCATCAAGTTTGGTGATGGATCTATTGTCAATATCGAGGGGTGAAGGATGATTTTGTTCACCTGAAAGACTGGTGAGAACCACATGCTAAAGGGGGTTTACTTCATCTTGAGGCTCACTGAAAGAGCGTTGTTGTGGGCGCCCTCAAATTATTAGTGGTTTTTGGGGTACTTAGGTGTAGCAGAGTGGCTGACCAAGGTCGTCTCTCAAAGGAGAAAGTAAATTAAAACAGCTTATTAAAGGTATTCTAAAAAAATAGAATAGAATTAAAACACTACTTGAAAGGATGGAGGTTTTTTATATTTTATAAAACTTTAATAAGTTTGCTGGAAGAATATTGCATTTTTTTGTTTTTAATTTTGAAATGAAGTTTGATTAAAAAGACACAACAAGAAGATGTTTTTTAGAAAATATTTTAAAAGGTGTAATTGATCTAACTCTACCTATTAATTTACTTATTAATAATTATAATTTAAATCAATATCCAATTAATTATTATCCACGAATTTTTTAACCCCCAAATCCTATGAGAGTTAACTTAACCACAAAGATGAAATTACTTAAACCCTAGGCTAGCTTCGGAACACGCAATCGCAGCACCCTGCTTTGATTTTTGTTCTAAGGATAGCATATGGTAAGTGGTTAATTAGATCACATATACATTCTGGAAATTAGGATGAATTATGTTTAGGGATTATATTTGAACTCTACAAATTTATCTCGTGTGGTCTTGTATTATCGATTAAGATCGCGCTCTCACAATTTACACAAAATCTCGACCTCGCGTGTTTTTGTATTAATTGTTCAATTTCTTGCTTAGTTTCTTGTAATTTAAAAACAAAATTCATGAATAATATTAAGTTAATTACATAAGCACAATGATTCAAAATAATTAAATGAAGAGGTTAGAAGATAGACCAATCACTAAAAAAACTACTCTTCCATGGGTGGTGTGGTCATCGTGGAGACGTTTTGCATGAGCAAAGGATTGAAAGGGTAGAACCCAATCTTTTCTCTAATCTTGATTCCAAACCAATTAGGAATATTAAGAGAATAATAAAAGGTAAGAACACAGAAGATTATTTTAAGAGAAATTCAAGATACAAACATGAAAGAAAAGAAATACAAAGAGGAGGTGTGAGAGGAGAGCCTTTTTGGAAGTGAGGTTTGCACAAATCCTTACTTCTACCAAGAGTTATGAGGGGATCCCAAGAGACACCCTTTCGGAAAAACCTTCCCAAAAACTCTACCAAACTCCCCAAAGAGTTAAAACTCCCTTTAAATAGAGTTTGTGAGGGCTAGGGTTACATAACCTTTTTAAGCGTGAAATGAAAACTCGTCCAAATATTTTAATCCCACTTTAACTGCATAGTTGACCTCAAAAAAGAATGAATTGGACGGAATTATATCAATATGAGTTGTGCATAATCATGTCCCAGAGCATCCCTCAAAATTTTGTCCTTATCCAAGCAATAATGAAGAAGTTATGGCCCAAATACAGAACCCATGTCCATTCTACTGAGTCCATCCCACCATTGAATTAATGGCCCATTTACTCCATCAAAATGCACTCTTTAGCTCTACTATCCTGAATAAAAGTTATATAAAATTAATCTAGGAACACTTTTACAAAATATTAAGTTCAAATAATAAATATTTAAATATTTATCTTCAAAATACTACAGTATATTTTAAAAGGGTAAAACTGAAATTTTCATCAAATTTTCAAATGAATGATCTAATCCCAAATATTTCATAAATGAATATAGTTAAAACAATGTGAGGAAATTATATCATTTATTATCAATAAAATATTCAACAAAATAGTGTTTTATCAACTCCCCCACACTTACCCTTTTTCACTCCTGGGAAAAACCTCATATTAAGAAAAGATTAAATCAAAACAATTTTAAAACACATATCATTGTGATCCATTAATTCCACACCAAGAATAAAAATATATCATGCCTCATAAAAAACCTTATTTCAAGTTCTCCATTTATATCATTCAATATATTTCCACTTCATTTATCCTCCCATGCACAAAACACTTACCTCGCTTGAATTTTCTCTCATCACACAAATGTAATTTTTTTAAATGTCTTTCTCATCCAAACTCATACAAGGGTCACCATAGGCTTGATAAAATCCTTCATCACCACCTGATGTGAGTCAAAGAAATATGTTTATCATGGGGAATTTATAGGGTTGTTCTGTGGATTTCAGTTGGTAGGATTTAGATGTGAAAAATTCTGAGGCTGAATGAGGAGTTCTTGACTCTTTTTGAAGAAAAATTGCATTAATCTAATTTTCAATTAAATATGGTCTCCTCCTCAATTGACATAGCATAAATTCAGATCATTCATCATGAAAAGTCATGGAAAGTTTACACCATTCATCATTCAGCAACAAAAATGTCAATCTTTTCAAACATGATTTTATTAAAAGCTCCAGATAGGCACAACTTTCCCCATATATTAGAAGCTCCAAAAATGCACAACTTATTTTATCATGAAAGCTCCAGAAAGGAACATCTTTCAATATAATGTTTTTCTTCAACAGCAAACACATCTCTTAAAAATTTAATTTTTCACCTGAATTATCACAAAATGTGGTAGCACAACACAAGACAGCTTCTCCCACATTTAAGCTCAACTAGATTATGCAATTTCACTTCAAGAGTTGGTTGGATAGGGAAAATTGGCTTGTAATGTGGCTAACCTAACAGGATGTTCATAGATTCTAGGGGATCATAGGATTAAATATTCAAGGTAGGCCATTTTAAAAAAAATATTCTTTGAAATAGGGGCTTTAATACCAAACAAATTCCTCAATCATTTACACATAAGTACATCAAACCCTCAAGTTTTGATAGGGATAAATCAAATTCTGGTTAAATCATGCATGGTTTGGTTATCTCAAGAAGTGAGGTGAATGTAAAGAATATGAAAATAATGGTTCAGAAGCCTCACATGAAAGTGATTTCAAATATAAAGATAGTGAGATGTGGCATGGGATTCAAAATTCAGTGTACTTTTCATGAAATTACTAAATATTTGAACTTAAAACAAAGCCATTTCAGCATTCATTTAAGATTAGTTTCGAGGGATAAATTGTTTCACTTATTGATATGGATTTTAAAATGGTTGTTGAGAATCATTTCAGATCAAAAGTTTAAAAAACACATAGAAAATTGAAAAATAAACACAAAAAATTTGAAAAACACACAAAAATTTTTTAACAGGAAAAAAATTGAAATTACTAAACTAAAAGGTTCCCTCCCCCACACTTAAAATATTTCATTGTCCTCAATTTGAACCCATGAGATGATATATACCCATGAAATGTATAATTTTAAATAGGACAAAGAATAAAGAAGTTAAAGGGTTAGGAACAGCCTGATATGCTCAAGTGATGATGGGGTCATGCAGTGTGATAGAATCCACTACATCAGTAGGAAGTCCCTCAATGTATCTCTTAAAACATTTCCCATTGACTTTAAAGCTACTTCCTGTGTCCTCTTGTGTGATATCCACTACACCATAAGGTAAAACATTAGTCACAACATAAGGACATAACCATCTGGAACGCAACTTACCAGGTATCATCTTCAGTCATGAACTATAGAGAAGGACTTTCTCTCCAACATGAAACTCCTTTTTTTGGATCATTCTATCATGAGATACTTTTGAATTTTTCTTGTAGAGCCTTGAGTTCTCATATTAAGACAATCTAATCTCCTCAATCTCTTGAATTTTCAGCTTCCTTTGGATTCCAGCTTGGGCCAAATCCATGTTGCATTTCTTTATAGCCTAATAAGCCCGATGCTCAACTTCCACGGGGAGATGACACGCTTTCCCAAAAACAATCCAAAATGGGGATATACCGATGGGAGTTTTGTATGCTGTCCTATATGCCCACAATGCATCATCCAAGCACTTGCTCCAATCCTTCCTATTTGGATGCATAGTTTTCTCTAAAATTTGTTTCAACTCACGATTTGAAACCTCAGCCTGACCATTTGTTTGGGGGTGATATGGTGTTGATGTTTTGTGTGTCACCCCATACTTCCGAAGGAGGGAAGCCAAATTCTGATTGTATAAGTGTGTCCCTTGTTCACTGATGATGGCCTTCAGTACTCCAAACCTGTAAAAAATTTGCGATTTGACAAAGTCCACAACAACATGAGAATTATCAGTCCTGGTGTCCTTATCCTCCACCCATTTACTCACATAATCAACAACAACCAAAATGTACAAAAATACAAATGAACTAGGAAAAGGACCCATAAAATCAATGACCCACACATCAAAAATCTCATAGAATAGTATGGGTTGTTGGGGAATCTCATGTATCCTAGAAATGTTCCCAGTGTGTTGGCAATGAGAGCATGACTTACAAAACACATGGGCATAATGGAATAAGCTAGGCCAATATAATCCAGAATCCAAAACTTTCCTAGCTGTCCGTTGGGGTCCAAAGTGTCCACCACATGCAAGTGTATGAAAAAAAAGTAAAAAAGACTCCAACTCATGATCAGGAACACACCTCCTAATAACTTGATCACTACACATGCGCCAAAAGTAGGGATCATCCTACACATAAAATCACAACCCACTCTTTAACTTTTGGACTTGATGTTTCTTTAAATTTGTAGGGATTTTAGAGGCAACAAGGTAGTTAACTAAATCTTCATACCACAGATGCGTACCTGAGATAGAATAAAGATGCTCATTGGGGAAAGTGTCCTGAAGTGGTACATGGTCCAAGGTGTCATCCTCTAGTGTGTGAGTAAGCCTACTCATGTGGTCCGCCACCAAGTTTTCTGACCCCTTTTTTCCTTTATCTCAATATCAAATTCTTGAAGAAGGAGCATCCATCGGATCAGCCTGGGCTTTGCATCTGGCTTCTTTAAGAGGTAACTCAGAGCTGCATGGTCAGAAAAAACAACTACTTTAGAGCCCAATAAATATGAATGGAATTTATCTAAAGCAAATATGACAACAAGAAACTCCTTTTATGTGGTTGTGTAATTTTATTGGGCTGAATCCAGTGTCCTCGATGCATAGGCGATCACTTGTGAATGTCCCTCCACCCTCTGAGATAAGACGGATCCAACCGCGAAGTTGGAGGCGTCACATATAAGTTCAAAAGGAATCTCCCATTGTGGGGGATGTATGATCGGTGGAGTGGTCCGACACTTCTTTAGCTCATCAAAGGAAGTCCTGCAAGAATCATCAAACACAAAATCATAATCCTTTTGAAGTAATCGTGACATAGAAAGAGCAATCTTAATAAAATATTTGATGAAGCGCCAATAAAATCCTGCATGCCCTAGGAAAGATCTAACATCACACACACATGAAGGATAGGGTAAGGATGAAATAATGTCTACCTTAGATCTATCAACCTCTATCCCATGTTTTGACACTAAATGCCCTAAGACAATGCCATACTCTACCATGAAATGACACTTTTCAAAGTTTAGGATCAGATTCTTCTCAATACAACGATTCAACACCTTTCCCAAACTACTTAGACATTCATAAAATGAAGACCCATACACTGTAAAATCATCCATAAATACCTCCATGAAGGTCTCAATAAAATTAGAAAAAATACTCACCATGCATCTATGGAAGGTACCTGGGGCATTGCAAAGTCCAAATGGCATCCTTTGGTAGGAAAACGTGCCAAAGGGAAAAGTGAATGTAGTCTTATCCTGATCCTCCGGAGCTATAGGAACCTGAAAATATCCAGAAAATCCATCCAAGAAATAATAGTGTGTCTTCCCAGCTAGTCTCTCAAGCATCTGATCAATAAATGGGAGGGGGAAATGGTCTTTGCGAGTGGAATTATTTAGTTTCCAATAAACAATACACACACGCCAACTTTTTTGTACCCTCATTGGAACTAACTCATATTTCTCATTTTTAACAATAGTAACACCACTTTTCTTAGTTACAACCTGAACAGGACTTACCCACTGAGAATCTGAAATGGGATAGATTATACCTGCCTCACGAAATTTTTCAACCTCTTTTTTAACAACCTGCAGAAGGGTTGGATTGAGTCTCCTTTGTGGTTGCCTCATCAGTTTATCCCCATCCTCCAAAAGAATCCTATGCATGAAAATGGAGGGTCTAATACCTGATATGTCAGCCAAGGTCCACCCAATAACCCTGATGTTCTCCCTCAAAAGATTCAAAAGTTTTTCTTCATGTTCAAAAGGGAGATTGTTAGCAATGATAACAGGTAATTTTTCACCACTTAACAAGTATGAGTATTTGAGATTTGGTGGAAATGGCTTGAGTTCCAGTGTAGGGGGTGGTGTATGGATGGAGACATAGAAGGAACTGAAATATGTGCACAAAGAGCATCAGTATCAAAATATAAATCATCACAATCAGAGAATAAAGCATCAAATCCATCAGCATACTCAACAACCATGTCATAATTAGAGCTCACATGATCAAAATCAGAATATGATTCCATTTCAAAATCAAATCTTAGAGAGTATTGTTCCTTATAAATGGGTGTGGAAGTTCTCTTAGACATTAAATCAGAAACAATACTCATAATCTCACTAAGAATAAGACAATCAAATTCCATGGGGTTTTTACTTAGTGGTTCAAAATGGGAGATAAAAAATGCAGAATGATCCTCTAAGGGGTACTTCATGGAATCCATAATATTAAATATCACAACTTCATCCCCAAATTCCATGGAAAGTGTACCCTCATTGACATTTATGATAGTTTTTGCAGTTTTGAGGAAGGGTCTACCTAAGATAATGGGGGCATGAGAACTTACCTGATCATCCTCCATGTTAAGCACGTATAAATATGCTAGAAAGATCATGTCTCTTACCGAGACAAGTACATCCTCAAGGACTCCCACTGAATATTCCATAGCTCTATTCACCAACTACACCACTACTCTCGTCGGTTTTAGATCACCAACATACAAAGAAGAGAATACAGAGTGATGCATCACATTTATGGAAGCTCCCAAATCACAAAGTGCATCAGAAAAGTGAAACTCCCCTATGGTTCATGGGATGGTGAATGTCCCTAGATCCTTGCACTTTTTCGGCATTGCTAGAGTTGGTGTAATGAGTGCTGACACATTCCTTCCAAGATTGATCCTTTCATTTCCCTTGTTCCCTCTTAGATTGGTACAAAGTTCTTTTAAGAATTTCGCATACCTTGTGATTTGATTAATGGATTCAAGTAGAGGAATGTTGATCTCCACACGCTTAAATGTGTCCAAAACCTCATTTTTCATTGCTTCTTCAGCCATATTCTTGTTTTGAACAACCCTATTTGGAAAAGGAAGGGGTTTAGGAGGAACATCATTAATCTTTTTCTTACCTTTATCTTTCTCCTTGGGTTGCTCATTAGTTGATGTGGAATTGGGGTTTTTTGGAGTTGAGGTGAATCCCGGTGGAATGGTAGGTGGAGAAGCATCATTTTTTTGCTTCCCACTTCTCAATGTGATGGCACTGACATTCCCCTTTAGATTTAGAGTGGGTTGGGAAGGTAGATTTCCAAAATTCTTACTTACAAGTTCATGGAGGGCGATGGAAATCTGGCTCATTTGAGTCTTCAACTCCCTCAACTTCGAACCTTGACTCTTTAACTCATTCTGTTGATTAAGAACAATTTGATTCAAAATATCATCAGTGTTAGAATCTACCTTTGGTTGATAATTCCCTTATTTTTGACTTGTTGATTCTTGGGTTTCAAATCTCCTTTGGGGTTTTTGGAATCCCTACTGGTAAGGCGAAGGATGCTGGAAGTTTTGTTGAAAGGGTGGCCTTTGTTGTTGTCCATATCCATACCTCATGTCTGATTGATCCTTCCACCCTTGGTTGTATGTTGGTGCAAAGGAATCAAGATTATTTTGGGGATATAGTTGTTGCTTCTGATAAGGTCTCCCTGGGAATACTGCAGCGCAATCCTCTGTCTCTTGTAGTTGTGGGCAACAGTCAGTTGGGTGGCTTGTCTCAATGAAAATGCCACAAGGCCTTGAAGGAGGGGGTTGGGATGTATTTTGAGCCAAATCAATCTGTCTCACCATATTTTTCAATTATTCCAACTTGTTATCAATCGAATGACTTTCAAGAGAAGATGGACTTACCTGATGTACTTCCCTGACATGTGGTGTATCTCGATCGCCAAATTTTTGGGAGTTTTGGGCCATTTTTTCGATCAACGCGCGTGCAGCTACTGGTGTCTTGTCCACCAATCCTCCTATATCCACAACATCCACCATGCTCCTATCCATAGGTGTGATTCCTTCATAGAAGTACTGAATGAGTAGTTTCTCACTGATTTGGTGATGTGGACAGCTTGCACACAACTTCTTGAATCGCTCCCAGTACTCATAAATTGACTCCCCTTGTGCTTTCTTGATCCCCAAGATCTCCTTATGAATGGAAGTGTTCCTCTATGCTGGAAAAAATCTATGCAAGAAAAGACGTTTTAAATTGTTCCAACATGTTACATCTTCAGGTTGTAAATAGTACATCCAATACTTTGCAGCTCCATCAAGTGAAAATGAGAATGCTCTTAATTTGATTTGATCTTTAGAGACATTTCTAGGTTTTAGGGTTGAGCAAACCACATTAAATTCTTTCAAATGTTTATTGGGATCCTCACCAGAGAGGCCATGAAACTTTGGAAGTAAGTGAATTAACCCAGATTTTAGTTCAAAGTCTGATTCGAGATTTGGGTATGCAATACAATTTGGTTGATAATTAATATCAGGTGCATCCAATTATCGAATGGTTCTATTTAGTTAATTGTTATTATTTCCAACCATTGGTTCTTCTTTTATGTTTGAATTTGAATTTCTTCCAATTTCAATGTTTCCAGAAAAGAATAATTCACCAACTGATTGAATATTGAAACTTCCCGTAGACTGAGAATGTCTGATTTGATCCCTAAGGCTGCGTTCAATCTCAGGGTTAAGATCTAAGAGATCTTCAGGATTAGTTCGTGTCATAAATCAAATAAAAATGAAAAGTAGGAAAGTGGACCATAGTAAAATAAAAATAAGAAGTTTGAGTTGATGGTCCAAAAATAAGTAGAAGAAAATAAAAGAAAAAAAATCAGATTGGGTAAAGATGGAAGAAAGAAGAGAGGTAGAGAATAAAATGTAAAATAAAATAAATACCTATAATTGGTTGAAATAATTACTTGCCTCCCCGGAAACGACAAAAATTTGAAAGAGCGCTTTCATGGGCGCCCTTAAATGATTAGTGGTTTTTGGGGTACTTAGGTGCAGCAGAGTGGCTGACCAAGGTCGTCTCTCAAAGGAGGAAGTAAATTAAAACAACTTCTTAAAGGTATTATACAAATAAAATAGAATAGAATTAAAACACTACTTGAAAGGATGTGGGTTGTTTATAGTTTATAAAACTTGAAGAAGTTTTCTGGAATAAGATTGCATTTTTTTTGTTTTTAATTTTGAAATGAAGTTTGATTAAAAAGACACGACAAGAAGATGTTTTTTTAGAAAATATTTTAAAAGGCGTAATAAATATAACTCTACCTCTTCATTTAATTATTAATAATTATCATTTAAATAAATATACACTTAATTATGATCCTCTAATTTGTTAACCCCCAAACCCTACGAGAGTTAACTTAACCACAAAGATGAAATTACTTAAACCCTAGGCTAGCTTCGGAACACGCAATCGCAGCACCCTGCTTTGATTTTTGTTCTAAGGCTAGATTATGGTAAGTTGTTAATTAGAGAACATATCAATTCTAGAAATTAGTATGAATTGTATTTAGGGATTATATTTGAACTCTACAAATTTATCCCGTGTGGTCTTGTATTATCGATTAAGATCGCACTCTTAGAATTTACACAAAATCTCGACCTCACGTGTTTTTGTATTAATTGTTCAATTGCTTTCTTAGTTTCTTGTAATTTAAAAACACAATTCATGGATCATATTAATTGAATTACAGTAGATCAATTATTCAAAATAATTAAATGAAGAGGGTAGAAGATAGATCAACCACTAAAAAAACTACTCTTCCATGGGTGGTGTGGTCATCGTGGAGACGTTTTGCATGAGTAAAGGATTGAAAAGGTCAAACCCAATCTTGTATCCACTCTTGATTCCAAATCAATTAGGAAGATTAAGATAATAATAAAAGATAAGAACACAAAAGATTATTTGAAGAGAAATTCAAGATACAAACGTGAAATAAAATAAATACAAAGAGGAGGTGTGAGATGAGAGCCTTTTTGGAAGAGAGGTTTTCACAAAGCCTTACTTCTCCCAAGAGTTGTGAGGGGATCCCAATAGACAAAATTTCTGAAAAACCTTCCCAAATCCTCGACCAACCTTCCTAAAGAGTGAAAACTCCCTTTAAATAGAGTTTGTGAGGGCTAGGGCTACATAACTTTTTTAAGTGTGAAATGAAAACTCGGATAAATATTTTAATCTCAATTGAACCGCATATTTTACCTTCAAAACGCGTGAATTGTCCGGACTTCTAGAAGGATGAGTTGTTAATAATCATGTTCCCGATCTCCCCTAAAAATTTGGGCCTGATCCAAGCACGGATGAAGAAGTTATGGCCCAAATATAGAACCCATGTCCATTCTGCCGAGTCCAGCCCACCATTGACTTAATGGCCCATTTAATCCTTCCAAATGAACTCTTTAGCTCTAGTGTCCTCAATAAAAGTTGTAGTAAATTAATCTAGTAACACTGTTACAAAATATTAAGTTCAAATTATAAATATTAAAATATTTATCTTCAAAATACTATAGTACTTTTTAAAAGAGTAAAAATGGAATTTTCATCAAATTTTCAAATGAATGATCTAATCCCAAATATTTCATAAATGAATATAGTTAGCACAATATGAGGAAATTATATCATTTATTATCAATAAAATATTCAAAAAAATAGTGTTTTATCACTCACCACCAATATCATCAGTATCTGTTAGCTTGACGAGAATGGTTTTCAAGTACTAATTGATGAAGGCATCATGAAGATCTGTGACAAGCAATGACGCCTGTTGGATAGGGTGAAACGCTTCTCTGATTGGATGTATAAGCTAATAATCAACATTTCACAACATAAATTCTTGTCTACAAGGATGTCATAGGTGAAATGGTGATAGCATGAAAGGTACAACCATCTGAATTTTTAGGCTCTCCGTAAGCTCACTCAATGTAAAATGGTGTGAGGGATTCTACAGATTGATCAGGTGGATCAAGTCTGTAATAGATGCCTTGCTGGGAAACAATAGAGAGTGTCTTTCCCCAAGAAAGTGAAAAATTGTGTAAAATAATCCCTTGAACTTGTCCATGGTGACA
The DNA here is from genome assembly GCA_963277665.1 of Viscum album. NCBI lineage: Eukaryota > Viridiplantae > Streptophyta > Magnoliopsida > Santalales > Viscaceae > Viscum > Viscum album. Next base: position 1,033,205,307 of record OY728122.1, on the reverse strand, counting down.
TCTGTGGGCTGATCACGCCAATGATGCCAAGTGGGAACCACCACTTTCTACTACTCAAAGTCCTTTCTTTTATTTCCTCTCTCCACTCCCTCAAATATTTTTATTCCATGATTTTATAAAAAAAACAGTATCCTAAATATACCAGGATTTTTTTATTTTAAGTATTAAACCTACAATTTCACACACTTCTATTTAATGGGTAACGAACAAAATGTTTATGTGTAGGCGGACTACCGCCTCGCTAAATGATGATTGTTCAATTTTCACTTATCTCCTATCATGGTGGACATTATGATGGAAACATTGTTTATATATATATTATATATAATATTTATTATTTCTTTAATCTTCTGTAATTATTTTACAACACATATACTTATACTTTTCATTTGGTGTTAATACGATAATTTCATTTGAGGAAGTGTGGACTACCGCCCCCTCAAAACGATGTGATTTGTTCATACACTACATAAAATGTACTAAGTATGGGATTAGTGAATATATATGATATAATAAAGATAATTTAATAATTATATATATATATATATATTTATATTTTTTTTACTTTATTTCTTTCAACACGACAATTAAACTGAAATAGCATTCATGCGTACATACAACTTAACGTCTCCATGAACGATGTATTCTGTTTGATAATTATATATTATAAGGATTATTATAATACAAATATACTGGTTATAAATGATATTTATATCATGGTTTACATCCTAGAATCATGATATAAGTATAAGAACCAACGAGATAACAAATTAAGACACATGCGAAAAACAAAGTGAATATTATCCGGAGTGAAACCTTAACATAGGATGGTTAACAAGTGGGTAATATAAGGTCATAATAAAACCATATATGGTATAATATATAAGAATAAGGTTATTTAAAATATTTATAATAAATTTATATTTATTATATAGGTGGTTTTAACGAGTACGATGAGAGTCAATACATAAGGTAAGGGGATTCAATCTCACTTTTTATTTCTATGAGATACATGCTATGTTTGCCACTCTTTCCTTTTGTGTGGTGTATGTTATGAACATGATGGTATTCCATGTATCTTATAATTAAATTTATGGGTATTCACATTTCCATTTTATGATCTTTATTTCATGGGGATTAAGTTTCAAAAGTAACAAAATCGGTTAAATAGTTTAGTCTCAATTTGCCTTCTTTGAGACTCATGTTTTGTTATGCACCCGAATTCTTCTTCGAGGTGTATATACTTCCATTTTACATGTTATATCATAAATATCCTTATTTTCATGATTATTTAAGATTCGTGTAATTTAATCTTATTACATGGAGAGTATGATCCCAAGTTACGAAGTGATAAGTGTTTATTGAAACAATCTCACCGCTTTTCAAGATTGTTTATGCTTATGCTTCCTTTGATGAAATATTATGATCCATATCTCAATAATTTTTTTACTTTTATTATCCTATGTATATTAATAATATAATTATGTATTGATACCATTTTATACACTTTGGTACACAAGATAACTACGAAAGTGTTTTTAAGAAAGCCCAACTTTACCCTCTCTTCGGTCGAAAATCTATGTTTTCTAAAAAGGGCTGCAAGAATATTATACCATTATCCTATAATATTTAAAAGTCATTTTTACCTTTTTTTGTCTTTTACTAATCTCTTCAAAGGAATCTTCTTATCTCTTTCTGAACAAGTCATTTTTCTAACCTTTTTACCGTGCAAAAGGAACGTTCTTTTTACCACGTACGACATGTACAGATTTACCCGCCGTCATTTTATTGAAGCTTCATTTGAATTTTTAAAAGGTTAATCTTTAATAAAATGTTTTTAAATGTAATTTTCAATGAAAATTGTTCTAAAAAAATTTCAAGCTTATTTTACAAGTTTTTAGGGAATTTTGTTTTCAAAATGTTTTCAAGCCTTATTTACAAGTTTTCAAAATATTTTCAAAGAAATGATTTTTTAAAACATTTTCAAGATTCTTTAATTTGTTTTCAAGTAAAAAGTTTTTCAAAATATTTTCAAGCTTTATTTATAAGTTTTAAAAGTGTTTTCAAAGAAAAAGGTTTTTAAAACGTTTTGAAGATTTTGTTATAAGTTTTCAATGAAAAATATTTTCAAAATGATTTCACATCTTCTTTATAAATTTTCAAGATATTTTATAAGAAAATTATTTTTAAATGGTTTTATGTATTAAAAATACCTTTTCAAATAAGAAAGAATATTTTACTTAAGAAATATTTTTGAAAAATATTTCATAATTACTTTCCATCTAAGATTACATCCGTTGATGTTACTCATGACCTTATAGGAAATAATATAAAAGTTTTATTCACATCCTTTAAATGAATGATTTATGCTTAATGTCATGGTATTTATGATATCCATTTCTCTTCCACATGTTATATGTTTATGAAATCCTTTTCTCTTTTTATGAGTTATGTTTATAATGAAATGATTATAAAACCTCTATCTTTTTTCACAAGTTATGATATGATTACATGTTTATGACACCCATTTCATTTCATAGGTTATGATATAATTATTTATGATATTGTGGCACATGTATGTATGATTACATTATGTGATGGGTGAGACCTATATCTCCCTCCAATGCATTGAGTAAAGATTTATATATCATGAGATATACTAAGATGGTCTTGGGAGTGAATCTTAACTACTAAGATGACCATGGGAGTAAAACATGACTACCAAAACTAGAAAAATGGTCTATTTTCATGATTGAAAACCATGGCAATAGGGCCCGAAACCGTGGTTTTAGGCTATAACCATAGTTTTTCCCAACCGTGGGCGCTATCTCCATGGGTCTCGAAGTTTCCAACAGTGACAGTTGACCTATAGCCATGGTTTAAACCGTGGCCATAAGTGTTGTTGTCACGATGGAAAATCGTGGATATAGCCTTAGTAAACTGTGGTTATAGCCTCGGTAAACCATAGTTATAGCCTAAAAAAATGTGTCTACGGCTAGATTCAATCCTTGCACCTTACCTTTATGATTCATCCACATAACCACTACACCGCCGAGGACTTCAGGTATATATATATATATATTATGTTATATATATTATTAAAAACCATGTCAATAGCCTCACAACCATGGAAATAGAGCTTCCCGCTCTTTTTTTTGGTGGGAAACTTTTTCTCCTATAGAAGCGCGGGAGACCTATAGCCATAGTTTTGAAAAACTGTGGCTATAGGTGTATCTTATAGCCACAGTTCTATAGAACTGTGAAAAAAAGATATGAAAAAATGGATATGGCCACAGTTTTACTAAAACCGTAGCTATAAATCCATGGAAATAACCCGTTTTTCTAGTTGTGTACCAAAATGGTGTGAGGAGTGAACCCATGTTACTAAGATGGCCATGGAAGTGAACCATGACTACCAAGATGGTATGGGGAGTGAACTCATACTACTCAGATGGTCTTGGTAGCAATGCCTTGGCTACTATGGAAATCATTATATGTTTATGTGTTTGCCACAATTCCATGATTTATTCCTACGTTATGTTTTTAGGGCTTACGTCCTTTATTTCCTTATGATTCATGTCTTATAAACTACCAATCTTTATGCCATGATTCACTATTATGATCTTTGACATGTAGGACATGATCTTCTATTTTCATTATCATGTTATTATACCCTATGATCTTGTTTATGCTTATATATCTCCCTTGTTTACCCTTATTAAGCATCCGAGTTCACAACTTTTTATGTTTCCTTCCCCAGGATTTGGAGAAGGTTTTAGGTAGAATTACAAAAGGTAGATATATTTATGAAATATGTTTAAGATCTTTCACCGGGATAAAATATTTTGTTTCTAAGTTTCCAAAGACACTAAACTATTATGGTCCTTGGGCATGTATTTTAGTAATGTACTGAATATTCATCTAAAATTATGTAATATCCATATATGTTAAGCCTGAGTTGCTATACTTGGTCACTCATGACTTCCTCGAAAATGATGACAAAATTTGACTATGTAAGTCACTGATTACATGCAAATTATTTTTTTATTCCCCTATTTAAAACTTTTATAGATAGTGTGCAGGGAGTCTAACCATAGAGAAGACATAAGTGTGTGGAGTGAACAAGAAAGACATAAAAACACTCAAGAAAACAAGTATAAATATGCAGAATATTCAAAGTAGTAGCAGTAGCGGACAAGAAAGAGGTGCAACAATAATGATGGAAAAGAACTCGATTAAACGATTTAATAATGTTCCGTCATTAATGCATAAAATTTTCATTGAAATTGAGTTTTAAGGAGTTAACAATCCTTGTCAGTGTGTTAAAATGTGATTGAAATAATTCTCTAGTTTTTCAACAGTATAATTAATCATTAAAAAAATGATAAAATCAGTTTTCAGAAAAATTAATCTGTTAATTAATCTTGTTGTGCCACTCTCGCAAACAATCTCTTTTTAGAAGATTAAAAATTTCAAAGTAAATTTTGAATGAATGAAATCAAAAAGAATTTTCATTAATTTTCGAAGAAGATATTATGAAACGCTTCATAAATGAATTGCAAGAATAATAATCCAAGAAGAAAGATTTATACATGAAGAAGTAAAATTTTAAAACAATTAATCTTGTTCCCCTAAGAAATTTTAGCTAGAGTACATGTTAGGATTTCCATTTTCAAAACAAATCATAACAATAATAACTGAAAGTAATGATAAAGAAGAGATGAAATCTTTATATTGATAATCTCTTTCTCAAACTCCTGCAATAGTTCTACTGCCTCATTCTTTCATTATGGCTCTAACTCCTAAAAATTTCTCTAATCAACCCTCTCCCATTAGAAAAGTGTCATCTCCCCCATCAGTATGGTTCACCTTTTTTTTATTCTATGTGATTTTTCAGAATTTATTTATAGTTATTTTCTATGTTGGTGACAATTGTCTTGCACCGACATAGTTTGGTGTTTAGTTCTTCACCTAACATGTGTCGCCCGTCACGGTATTTAATACCCCGCACATGGTATGAGCATTCCCCATGTAAAAAATATGACAAGCCCATGTGTGATGTTAAATTTGAACCTGGATGTACTTCTGTCCCGATGCATTTTTCCTTGATCATCATGAATTTTGAACGTGGCTTCAAAAAGTATGTCAACTGTACATGCGTCATCAAAAATTTCTTAAATTGGGATCGAGTTTTCTTCTACTTGAGAGAAAAAAGTCCCAGGACAACCTTCATGATTCTTCAGTGAATTAAAAATGAAATTGAAATGGTTATTCATCAGTCCATTTGGGTCGGAACTAGTTTTTCGTCTTCAAACTCATCTTGAGTAGATCGGGAAATTTCAAAACTCAGTACAACTTGATCGGAAGTGGATTAACTCGGTGGAAATGGGTAAAGTAGTGGTCGATTTATCCAGTGGTGCATAGCTTGGCATTGATGACTTCTAGGCTAGGTTTTCCATGAAGGATTGGGTTTATTTCAGTAACGTCTGGTGTTCATCTAACTTGACATGGGTATTTCCCACGCTCGGGTTTCTTCATCACAATGGTGTGGCTTTGAATTCCTCTTCTTCTTTCGGGTTTTAACAAGTTTGTTCCATTGGTCGAGTTCCATCACCTGAATGAAAATTAAATTAAATTTATTTTAGGATCTTTAAAATCTATGTATATCACATAGATAAAAAAAATTTAAAATAAGATAAAACATACCTTGATCCATGAGATCTTTTAGTTGAATCTCCTTGATTTTCTCCCACTTAAAAGGATTTCTATCCTCTGCCTCTTTTCTATTCCGCAGTAAAAAATGATGGAACGTACCAAAATTAGATTGAGACTTAATTGGAAAGGACAAGACCTTTAAATAGGGATAAAGCAGTTATATGGGTGGTTACTTAAAAACTGTTAAAGTCCATCAATTGACAGTTTTTTATCCCTTAATATCCTATTATAATAATATTAAATTAAATCACATATCACGTGAGTTATTCTAACATTCTCCCACTTAACTCATGTGATATTTCTTTATGATATTAAATATTCAATCGGTCATTTATGCACATTTATATCTATTCTATCATGTATACAACATTCATCATAATAAAGGATAATGTCCACACGAGTCATGGTGGTCATATATTATCTATTAATATACTCCCTTCCATGTACTATGTTATGAGAATTTTACATATCATAATTAAAATGGGATATATATATATATATTGGTCCAAAAACAATGAACTTATTAAAGAATGTGTCTGCTATCATTATTCAATCCAATCATGTATACTTATTGAAAAACATGCAACATGACCAAAACATTTATAAGTCCAAGTGTCAACTGTAATAATCATAACATTCAATACATACAAAGAAACCTACTCAATGATAATGCCCATAATTTCAACATTTCCAATAAATGTCTTGGGCGGAAACCCTTTCGTCAAAGGGTCGACAATCATAAGATTTGTGATAATTTGTTCAATTGACACCTTACGTTTTTGAACTTCCTCCTTAACTGCAAAGTACTTTAATTCCATGTGTTTACACCTTTGGAATATCAGTCATTCTTGGAAAAGAATACTGCTGTGGTATTTTCATAATAAATTTTCAAGGGCTTGGCGATACTGTTGACAATTCCAAGTCCTGAAATAAAGTTCCAAAACCATGTACCCTGAATTGTAGCTTCAAAGCATGCTAAAAATTCAGCTTCCATGGTCGAAGCAGCTATAACCGATTTCTTTTCACTTTTCCATGATATTGATCCTTCGGATAGAAGATACACATAACCAAAAGTAGACTTTCTTGTATCAACACAACCAAAAAAGTCTTAATAAGAGTATCCAATCACCTCAAGATCATTGAATCTTTTATAAGTAATCATGTGATCCTTTGTTCCTTGCAAATATCACAGAACTTTCTTTGCAGCTCTCCAATGATTGAGTCCAGGATTACTTTGGTATCTTCCCAACATACCAACTGCAAATCTAATATCTGGCCTTGTACATGTTTGAGCATACATCAAGCTTCCAACAATAGATGCGTAAGGAATTTATTCCATCTGTTTTCATTCCAAATCATTTTTAGGACATTGATTGAGATTAAATTTATCTCCTTTCTGAATTGGAACCAGTGATGCTGAACATTTTTCCATCCTAAACCTCTCTAAAATCTTAATGATGTATGAATTTTGAGATAAGCCCAATATACCTTGAGTTCTATTACGAAATATTTCAATTCCAATCACATACTTGGCTTCTCCCATGTCTATCATTACAAAATTATTAGAGAGGAATTTATTGGTCTCATATAATAAACCAAGATCATTTGTAGTAAGAAATATGTCATCAACATATAGAATCAAGAATATAAATTTACTCCCACTGATCTCCTGATATATACACCGATCAATGATGTTTTCCTTAAATCCAAAAGATACAATGGTATCATTAAACCTAATATACCATTGTCAGGATGCTTGTTTAAGTCCATATATTGACTTCTTTAATTTACATACAATGTGTTCCTTTCCTTTAATGGAAAAACCCATTGGTTGATTCATATATACATCTTCCTCTAAGTTTCCATTTAGAAAGGCTGTTTTAACATCCATTTGATGTAACTCTAAATCATACTGAGCTACCAATGCCATAATAATTCTGAAACAATCTTTATTAGAAACCAGTGAGAAGGTTTCCTTATAATCTACACCATCCTTTTGAGTGAATCCTTTAGAAACAAGTCTTTCCTTGTAACGTTCAAGGTTACCAAGAGAGTCATATTTGGTTTTGAAGACCCATTTACATCCAACTCTCTTGCATCCTTCAGGAAATTACATAAGGTCCCACACTTTATTTTGTTCCATGGAATTCAGCTCACATTTCATGGAATATAACCATTTATCAGAATTACCACACTTGATGGCTTGAGAATATGAAACTAGATCATTATTAATACCAATATCATTTTCTATTTCATGCATATATACCACATAATCATCAGAAATAGCTGACCTTCTTTCCCTTTGGGATCTTCTTAACACTATTTCTTGTGGTTCTTCAACCATTTCTTCATTGTGAATTTGGGAAACATTCTGTTGTGGTTCTACTTGATTGTTTTGTGATGCAATAATTTGAGGAACAACAACAGGTGAAGTTGGAATACAAGAAAATGGAACTTCAATTCTAACTTCTTTAATTTCCACATTTTGTGGAACTTCACTCCCACTGGATTCACCATTCTCGATAAATCTAGCATTTCCAGTTTCAACAATTCTCATACTATGGTTAGGACAATAAAATCTATACCCCTTTGATTTCTCTGGATAACCAATAAAATGTCCACTGATTGTTCTTGCATCCAGTTTTCTTTGTTGTGGATTATATTATTTTATTTCTTCTTGTCAACCCCATACATACAGGTGTCTTAAACTAGGTTTCCTACCAATCCAAAGTTCAAAAAGAGTCTTTGGAACATCTTTACTAGGAACCCTATTCAGTAAATACAAGGCAGTTTTTAAAGAATACATCCACAAAGATAAGGGTAAAGAAGAATTACTTAACATACTCCTAACCATATCCATTAATGTTCTATTACGCCTTTCCTCTACACCATTTTGTTGTGGTGTACCAGGAATAGTGTATTGTGCACATATGCCATGACTTTCTAGAAACTTTGTAAATAGACCAAGGTTTTGTCCACTTTCATCAAATTTTCCATAATATTCACCACCTCTATCAGACCTTATGACCTTCAACTTTTTGTCTAATTGCCTCTCAACTTCATTTACATAAATTTCCAAGGCATTTATTGCTTGAGATTTCTCATGCAATAAATAGACATATCCATAATGTGAAAAATCATCAATAAAGGTGATAAAGTATTTTTCTTTACAGAATGGATTGACATCAAAAGGTTCATATATATTGGTATATATGATCTCAAGGAGTTGATTACTTCTTGTGGCACCTTTCTTTTTGTGTTTTGTTTGTTTTCCTTTAATACAATCCACACAAATTTTTAGGTCAGTAAAATCCAATTTTGGAAGGATTTAAAACTTAATCAATCTCTCTAATCTTTCTTTGGAAATATGACCTAAATGTTTATTCCATAAATAAGAAGAATTTTCATTTACTAAACCACGTTTAGTACCAGAATTATGATTCAAGGTCATAAGTGTTTCAGCATACATATTATCAAGATTTAGTTTATATAAACTGTCATACAATAAACCAGATCCAATCATGCGTGTATGCTTAAACAAACTAAAATATCCATTCCCAAAATTAAAAAAGTATCCAACAACATCAAGTTTTGACAAAGAAACCAAATTTCTAGATATACTTGGTACATAAAAGGTTTCACACAATTCCAAACTATATCCACTATCAAGGATTAAACGATAAGTCCTGATAGCTTCAACTAGAACCTTTACTCTATTCCCCATGAAGATAAACTTTTCAGTTGGGCTTGTGATTTGGGTTGAAAGGAATCCCTACATTGTATTCAAAACATGAGTCGTACAACCAGAATCAATCCACCATGTATTATGTGGAACTTCAGCTAAGTTTGATTCATAACATGTATACGCATTTTTCTTACCTTTCTTTTCAAACCAAGACTTTTGTTTCAGACAATCCTTTTGGAAATGTCCAACTTTCCCACAGAAATGGCATTTATCTTTATTTGTGTTCTTCTGGTTCTTGCTAAAAGACTCATTAACCTTCAATGGTCCCTTTCCTTTTCCATGCTTCTATATTCCATGCTTCTTTCCTCGATGTTGCACATAATGGATGGAGTGGATTCCTTGAATCTTTAAACGCGTTTCCTCTTGAACTAACATACTATGAAATTCATGCACATTCCATTTATCTTTCATGGAGTTGCAGTTCATTTGGAAAGGTCCATACTCAGAAGGTAATGAGTTTAGGACAAATTGTACAAGGAAAATTTTATCCACTTCCATTCCTAAATACTTAAGTCTTGCTACAATATTTTTCATTTCAATGACATGCTCATGCATGGTACGAGAACCGTCAAACTTAATGGTGGTCAATGTACTCATTAATGTTCCAGCAAGGGATTTTTCAGTAGTTTGAGATCGGTCTCCCACATATTTTATAAATTCTTTAGAACTTTCAGTTTTAGGGAGATTTGACTTGATGTTACTTGCTATTCTCATTCTCATGAACATCAAACTTAATATGTTTGGTCTTTCCCATGATGCATAATATACTTTATCATCATCGCTACTGTCATCAGTTTTAGTAGCAGGTTTCTCTACTCGGATTGCTAAATCAAGATCCAATACACCAAGGTGAAATTGGATTTTCTCACTACAATCAGAGAAATTTAATCCATTAAAGATCATAATAGATGATGTCTGTGAGTGCAATGATGATGAAAAGCTAAATGCAAATAAAACATGCTTAAAATTAATGCTTTGAAATAATAATAATACAATGATTCGGAAAAATTATTTAACACAAATGTGTATTAGTGTTCTCCTTTGGGTAAAACACTAATACACAAACATAATTGATACTAATAAAAATAACTTTATTTGGAAATAATATATGCATCAATTATATTTATTTATTATCTTTGTATATATAAATAAATCTCATAATGCATAATATATATTACCAACAATTCTATTCATAAATTATAAGAATAGGCAAATTTCCTTTGGGAAATTAATAAATATCTTATAATAATGAATTTTAATTACTCATAAGATATCATAATAGTATCAAATTTATGAACAATCAATATATATAATTTTAACATAATTTTTGAAACAATTTTAACTTTATGATTTTACCACTTTGGTGACTAAAAAATATCATTCAATAAAGTTTCAAAATAAAAAAAATATCATAGTCATAACATAGTTATAATTTTTTTAATAAACATAAATCCAAAATTTTGTTTACTCTTTCTTTATTTTTTTAGCATCAAATTTAAAACTCCAATAATTATTTCAAATAATGATAAATCAGTATTTTTTTATAACAATTTTGTTAAGGTTTGAAAAATCCATGACAAAAAGCTGATAAATAAATAAATAAATGCTAACATGTCACCTTTAAAACCATTTCGTAAAGGTGGGAAACCTTATCCATTTTTTTAATCATTAAAATAATTTTAAACATAAAATTCATTTTATTATCAATGATAATAAATAACTAAAGGGAAATTTCACAATCTAAAATCAAGGAGAAGATGCAGCAAATTGAGATTCCCAAAAAATAGGCAATTAATATTTGGGAAGAGACAAAAAATGCACAATGGATTTCATAATTTAAAAATAATAATAATAATTGAACAACGATTATTAAACAATGAAACAACACTAAAAAACACCCCATGATTGAAGAGAGAGGCAACGTATTCTCATTTAATATTAACGACCATTTAAAATAAGAAGAAAATAATTCAGATTTAACGCAACACGTTACTTGCAGAATGTAATCTAGATTTTTGATTCTTATTTTAACGCAACACATAATAAATTTATACATGAAAAAAACACGGATTTATTAACCCTGCTCTGATACCACATGAAAATTAAATTTCATTTATTTTAGGATCTTTAAAATCTGTGTTTATCACATATATAAACAAAATTTAAAATAATATAAAACATACCTTGATCCATGAGATCTTTTAGTTGAATCTTCTTGATTTTCTCCCACTTAAAAGGATTTCTATTCTCTGCCTCTTTTCTCTTCCGCAACAAAAATTGATGGAACGTATCAGAATTAGATTAAGACTTAATTGGAAAGGACATGACCTTTAAATAAGAATAAAGCAGTTATATGGGTGGTTACTTAAAAACTATAAAAGTCCATCAATTGACAGTTTTTTATCCCTTGATATCCCATTATAATAATATTAAATTAAATCACGTATCACGTGAGTTATTCTAACACTGAAGCGAGATCGATTTCTTAAACAACATAGAATGGCTCAGACAAAGCTTAAAACGGAGGTAGCTACAAAATTGACGGTGGATTGGACTATGTGAGTGTTGTACGATGGCAGTGTTGTGGTTCCAGTCGGCAGCCCTTCATACGACAGAAGCTCGAGATCTCCGGTGCAAACAGTGGTTCATTTTCTTCAACCTAAGTCAGCGTCGACGACATCCGTTGCAGACATATCCTAGCCTTTCATGATTTCAACAATGCAACATGAGTTTATGCAGCTCTTGAAAATCAAAACCATGAAAATCTTAGAATCATCTGTTGTGATTCCTCATGTTTGACATTTGAAAAGCTTTGAATCATCACAAACTGGTTTGGCTATATCCTGGTACTGGTCCATCTTCTTTGGATTCACGTAGAGTAGACGCCATCTTCTTACGGTTGAAAGAATTTGTAAGTGTGGTCGCTCTCTTGTGTGAAATTACAAGCTTATTGCCGGAGCTAATTTGCTAAACGGTCGATATCCTCAAAGGTGCAGTCGATCACTTGGTGTTTAGCCTTGCGGTTGATGACAATTTCCTTTTCCATTTTTCCAAGTACCACTGTAACTTTAGTTTTTGAATGTGCAATCACCACACATAATGCCCTGTGGTCGCTCTCTGGTGACTTGCGATAGATGGTGTCATTCCAAGCACATGACAGCTTCAAATAAGACATGCGGTCACCTGCCTTTGTCGAATTCTCAAAAAATACAATAACCGTACATGGAAAATTACAAAAATAAATAAATATTAGTCAACTACAATTAAAATTAAAATATTTAAATATAAAATTATTAATTAAATTAAGACAACTTAAAATATTTGACTAATTAATTTACTCATAAAAATAATGAAATAATAAATAATACGAAATAATAAAAAATAATTTATAATTAAAATTAATTAAATTATTTAAAATACGATATAAAGAACTACGACATTAATAAATTAAATAAAAAACACATAAATGAAAATTTAATTTAAATAACACTGAAATTACCTTAAAAACTAAGAATTACAATTTAAAATAAGAATTAAGAAATAAAATAATTAATACATTATGAAATTAACAAATGATTAATTGAGTATAAAAACAAACGAAACAATAATAAATTTCCATGATTACTGATTTTAACATAAAATAACCATTGGATTAAAATAAACATTAAAAGTATAAATTAAGATAAGAAACACTAAAAATACACCAAAAAAGATGTGAAAAAACCTAAGAATTAAATTTCACATCAAATTTCCCCACACTTTAGCATTGCTTGTCATTAAGCAATCATTTTTACAAATTTAGCAAAAGAAAAGAATTGAAAATAATGAAAAGATGAATTACCACTAAGAATCAGTTTTTAAAGTATTCTCCCCCATGGATTGTTTCAAGTAGGAAATTTGATTTTCTCTTCTCAAAACAAAAGGGTTGATCAAAAGTTGCTTTTGGTTTAAAAAAATGATTGAGATTGAAAATTTTGAAAAAGTTTAAACTATAATCACTTTTCATTTAACTAAGAGTTCCAAACATCTCTTTACCTCTAAGTGAATATGCACCACTACTGGAATTTTACCCTTTAACAACGGTTCTGAACCGTTGGTAAAGGCTGGGAAACCACATGCTTATACCAACAGTTCTATGTAAATCGTTGGTATATGTGTTAAAGTAAGATATATACCAACGGTTTCACAAACCGTTGGTATATGTTACCCTTATAACAACTGTTTAGAATCGTTGATATATAGTGTAGTTTATACAGGCTATACCAATGATTTTGAAAATCATTGGTATACAAATGCTGCAGCTCCACATCAGCCAATAGACACCTCCAACCTGCAACTCTCCATGACCTGCAAGAACACTCCATGACCTGCTAGAACACATACAACTATAATCCAAAATCCTACATGGGATGTTTAAAATTCATCCAGAATTCATAAATTCAGAAATTTAAAATTCATTCCTCACTCAAACCACAACACAAGATAAAAATATAGAATCTAATACATCTAGAATTGAAATGAAATAACACCCATAACACCAATACAAAATTAAAATCCAATACATCCATAATCCAATACACATAATATTATTCAAAATTTAGAATTCATTACCAATACAGCCAGAATCCAATAAATCCAGAATTCATAAATTTAGAATTGAAAAGCAATAACACCCATAACAGTATTCAAAATTTTGAATTTACTCCTCACTCAAACCACAACACCAATACACATGTTATAGGAAACACGTGGGATGTTTACTCATGGTCTTGGGTTGAATATCTTAAAACTAACAAAAAAACTTGGGTAGAATGGACAAGGATCATGATACCCATAAGATAGACAATGGTAGTGGTCATGTGTTTAGACCTAGGATGAGTTATAGGAAGCACATGAGATGTTTATATTCCTCTAATGACTATGTATCCATGTATAAATGGTTCTTGATGTGTTAGAAAGAAACATTTGCCAATCTCGACATATGAGATGAGTTACCAGAATAGCCTACATGTTTTTCATAGACTTTTCAATTGGAATAAGGGGGTATATGGCTAATTGTAATTTGGTCTCCTGGGTGTGATGTGAGATGAATCCCCATTTTGGGTAGTGGGTATGAATATTCAATTATGTCTTTGATATTGGTTTCCCAAAGGGACTTTGGTTTGGTCCTAGAACCCACTGTTTAAGGATGATATTGGCGTATTAAATGACATGTGTTTTAGAATAGGGGTAGGAGTTCCTTACATGAGAATTGGATTATGTGAGGCTGGACAATGGATCCTTGTGCTAAAGTATCAACACAATCTGAATACGTTTGGTCGGTTTTCTGTATGCAAGTTATTGTTTTCACTTAAAATCCTGTCCATTTCAAATAAAAGTGAGACAGTTTGAGTGGTACCGGTCACATCGTGCCTTAGATTTTGGAGGGGTTTACTCGTGCATGTCACAAATGACGGATGGATCATTTTCATAAAGTATCAACAGAATCCGAATGCGTTTGGTCGGTTTTCCATATGCAAGTTGTTGTTTTCACTTAAAATCCTATCCATTTCAAATAAAAGTGAAAAATTTTGATTGGTACTGGCCACACCGTGCCTCGGATTGAGACAGGTTTGACTCATACATATTAAAAATGACTCATGGATCATTTTCCTAAAGTATAAACAGAATCCGAATGCGTTTGGTCGGTTTTCTGTATGCCAGTTATTGTTTTCACTTAAAATGTTGTCCAATTCAAATAAAATTGAGACACTTTGAGTGGTACCGGCCACACCGTGCCTCGGATTGAGGTGGGGTTGACTCGTACATGTCAAAAATGAACCATGAATCCCTGTGTTAAAGTATCGACACAATTCGAATCTGTTTGGTCGGTTTTCCGTATGCCAGTTATTTTTACTTAAAAGGGTGTCCATTTTAAACAAAATAAAGATAGTTTGAGTGATACCGGCCATACCATGCCTCATATTGAGGCGATGTTGACTCATAAAAATCACATATGACCCATGGATCCTTTTCTTAAAGTATCAACAGAATCAAAATGTGTTTGGTCGGTTTTCCGTATGCCAGTTGTTGTTTTCACTTAAAATGTTGTCCATTTCAAATAAAGGTGAGACACTTTGAGTGGTACCAGACACACCGTGCCTCAGATTGATGTGAGTTTGACTCATACACGTCAAAAATTACTCATAGATCCATGTTCTAAAGTATAAACACAATCAGAATACGTTTGGTTAGTTTTCCGTATGTCTGTTGTTTTTACATAAAACAATGTCCATTTCAAACAAAAGAGAGACAATTTGAGTGGTAACGGCCACACCGTGCCTCAGATTGAGGCAGGGTTGACTCATACACGTCATAAATGACCCACAGATCATTTTACTAAAGTATAAATAGAATACGAATGTATTTGGTTGGTTTTCCATATGTCAGTTATTGTTTTCACTTAAAATGGTGTCCATTTTAAACAAAAGACAGACACTTTGAGTGATACTGGCCATACCGTGCCTCGGATTGAGCCGGGGTTGACTCTTACACATAAAAAATGACTCATGGATCCTTTTTATGAAGTATCAATACAATCCAAATACGTTTGGTCGGTTTTCTATATGCAAGTTGTTGTTTTCACTTAAAATCCTATCCATTTCAAATAAAAGTGAGACAGTTTGAGTGGTACCAGTCACACCATGCCTAATATTGAGGTGGGGTTGACTCCTAAACATAAAAAATGACCCATGGATCGTTTTCCTAAAGTATCAATAGAATCTGAATGCATTTGGTCAGTTTTTCATATGCCATTTGTTGTTTTCACTTAAAATGTTGTCCATTTCAAATAAAAGTGAGACACTTTGAGTGGTATCGGCCACACTGTGCCTCAGATAAATGTGGGGTTGACTCTTAAACATCAAAAGTTACCCATGGATCCTTGTGCTAAAGTATCAACAGAATCAAAATACGTTTGGTTGGTTTTATGTATGCCATTTATTTTTACTTAAAAGGGTGTCCATTTTAAACAAATGAAAGACACTTCAAGTGATACCAGCCACACTGTGCCTTAGATTGAGGTGGGGTTGACTCATACATGTAACATATGACCCATGGATACTTTTTCTAAAGTATCAATAAAATATTAATGCGTTTGGTCAGTTTTCTCAATGCCAGTTGTTGTTTTCACTTAAAATGTTGTCCATTTCAAATAAAAGTGAGACACTTTGAGTGGTACCGGCCACACCATGCCTCGGATTGAGGCAGGGTTGACTCGTACATGTCACAAGTGACCCATGTATTCTTGTTCTAAAGTATCAACACAATACAAATATGTTTGGTTGGTTTTCCGTATGCCAATTGTTTTTACTTAAAAGGGTGTCTATTTTAAACAAAAGAAAGACACTTCAGGTGATATCGGACAAACCATCTCTCGGATTGAGGCAGGGTTGAATCGTACACATCACATATGACCCATGTATCCTTTTACTAAAGTATCAACATAATTATAATGCGTTTGGATGGTTTTCTGTATGCCAGTTGTTGTTTTCACTTAAAATGTTGTCCATTTCAAATAAAAGTGAGACACTTTGAGTGGTACCGGCCACACCATGCCTCGAATTGAGGTAGGGTTAAATTTTACATGTCAAAAATGACCCATGGATCCTTTTTCTAAAGTATCAACACAATCCCAATATGTTTTCTCGGTTTTCCATATGCCAGTTGTTTTTACTTAAAAGGGTGTCCATTTTAAACAAAAGAAAGACACTTCGAGTGATATCGGCCACACCATGCCTCCAATTGAGGCAGGGTTGACTCATACATATCACATATGACCCATGGATCCTTTTCCTAAAGTATCAATAGAATCCGAATGCGTTTGGTCAGTTTTACCTATTCCAGTTGTTGTTTTCACTTAAAATGTTGTCCATTTCAAATAAAAGTGAGACACTTTGAGTGGTATCGGCCACAACGTGTCTCGGATTGAGGTAGGGTTAACTCGTACACATCAAAAATGACCCATGGATCCTTTTGATAAAGTATCAACACAATCCAAATACATTTGATCAGTTTTCCGTATGCCAGTTGTTTTTACTTAAAAGGGTGTCCATTTTAAAGAGAGTTTAGATTGGGATACAAGACGCCGAATTAAGAGTGTGATTGTCTCAGGAATCAAGGTAGATGGTCCTTATCCTTTCATAAATTATCATGGTGTTTTATATATGCTGAATCGCCGCTCTCCCAATGTTGGGATGTCAGGTTGGGGGGCTGTCCAGGGTCCAGGGAGGAGGGTGGGGGGGGGGGGGGCTGTCCGGAGTCGAGGGAGGAGGGTGGGGGGATGTCCGAGGTCCCGAGAGGAGAGTGGGGGGGCTATCAGGGGGTTTTCTGGGGGGGGGGGGGGGGCTGTCCAGGGTCTAGGGAGGAGGGGGGGATGTCCGGGGTCCAGGGAGGAGGGTGGGGGGCTGTCCGGGGGGCTATTCGGGGGGCTGTCCAGGGGGCTGTCCAGGGGCTATCTGAGGGGATGTCCGGGGGGCTGTCTAGAGGATGTCCGGGGTCCAGGGAGGAGGGTGGGGGGCTGTCCAGGGTCTAGGGAGGAGGGTGGGGGGGGGGGGGCTGTCCAGGGTCCAGGGAGCAGGGGGGGGGGTGTCCGGGGTCCAGGGAGGAGGGTGGGGGGCTGTCTGCGGGGTTGTCTTGGGTTTAGGGAGGAGGGGGGGGGGGGGGGTTGTCTGGGGGTTGTCTGGGGGATGTCCGGGGTCCAGGGAGGAGGGTGGGGGGGGGGGGGGGGCTGTCCAGGGTCCAGGGATAGGGGGGGGGGGCTGTCTGGGGTCCAAGGAGGAGGGTGGGGGGCTGTTTGGGGTCTAGGTGGGAGGGTGGGGGGGAGGGGGGTTGTCCGGGGGCTGTCCGGGGTCCTGGGAGGAGGGTGAGGTGGGGGGGGGGCTGTCTAGGGTCTAGGGAGGAAGGGGGGATGTCCAGGATCCAGGGAGGAGGGTGGGGGACTGTCCGGGGGGCGGTTCATGGGGCTTTCCAGGGGCTGTCCGGGGTCCAGGGAGGAGGGTGGGGGGATGTACGGGGGGATGTCCAGAGTCTAGGGAAGAGGGTGGGGGGGGGGCTGTCCGGGGTCCAGGGAGGAGGGGGGGGGGGATGTCCGGGGTCCCGGGAGGAGGGTGGGGGACTGTCCGGGGGCTATTCGGGGTCCAGAGAGGAGGGTTGGGGGCTGTCCCGGGGGGTTGTCCGGGGGCTATCTGGAGGGATGTCCCGGACACATGGGATGGTATTTACATATTTTCTAAGCAAATTATTTCAAGGTTAAAAAAATAATGCCAATATATCAACTTCTAATCAGACAATCAATTTTCTAAATTCCACTAAAAAATTACAATTTCATTAAAATATATAAAAAATAAAGATAATGTGACCTACCTAATCACACATATATTCAGGCACAATAAATCAGTAAACATCAAAGGTCATTAATATCAATAAAAAATGTAACGAATCAATCTGTCCCTCATCACCGTCATTATCATCACCATCATCATCACCCTCACCATCATCCTAATCATCATAACCATCATCATATTATCCCTCCTCCTCACCCTCGTACTCAGCCTCGACCTCCTCATTTCCCTCATCCTCTGCCTCAGCCTCCTCCTCGCCCTCCTCCTCCGCCTCAGCCTCCTCCTCGGCCTCCTCCTCCTTGGCCTCCTCCTCCTCTGCCTCGACCTCCTCATTTCCATCGTCTCGACCAACATTAAAACTGCCACCTAGTGCACCATATATAGAACACATAGATGACATATACTCATCACAAGCAGTTCTGGCCTCTGGTGAAAGTGTTGGATGTAAAACTTCCATCAGTTTCATAAATGCAGTGTTTGCCCTAGTAGACTGTTCTGCCATCTCTGTGGCCCTTTTTTTAGCCTGTTCCGCCTGTGCCTTAACCTGCTGCAACTCGGTGGCATAAAAAATTGTACCTGAGGAGGTCCAATACCTCTTTTTAACTATAATATTCCCAGGTCGGCATTGTACTCTATTAGGGTGCTCATCTCCCAACACCTGATGTAAGTGATCGTTTGGCCCAAAATTGTTAGGTTCCTGGGCATCAAGGGCCTCTAAAGCAACTTGTTACAAATATAAATAGATTATTAAGATAAAAATAGAGATTAAAATTTTAAATCTACAAAGTAAATCTTACAATCTACTGCTGAGTCGGTTCATTAACCGCACTTCCATCTTTCTTCTTTCTACTCAAGGAAAATAGTTTTTCTTAAGGCACACATCCTTCTATATTCAATTTATGACTCTATGATGAAATTGAATTTAGAAAACCATAATTAAAAATAGGATACCAAAAAACATAGTAATTTCATAACTAAAATTATATAACAACTTTAGCAATCAAATAAATTATGGAGGAAGAAATAGAAAGTGAAAGTCGTAAAGAAAGATTATAAACTGTCATACCTGCTATCTCTCATGATCTGGAATCGTAGTATGTCCCAATGTGTGGACATATTTCTTAGCATCAATGTTTCTTTTATTTCTTCCAGATGCATCCTATATAAAATTCAATAATCAGTATTAACAAAAAACATGAAAATTTTCATTTAAATATCTCTAATTTGATTAATACCGTAAATTGGATAGTCTTCCAATGAGTAATCATCTGTCGGTACTGTTCTAATGAACAATCATCCCTGACAGGGACTGCCTATAACTCTGTGCCGACTCTAGCATGAAAACCAATGTGAAACTCATGCTTAAAAGCTCTCCAAATCTTACCTAAATCCTTTAGACGTGCTGGCTGTGCACCCTCACCATTGGGGAAATTAAATCACAGCTGACACCAAAATATTAATTCATATAAATACAAAAATTAATATACTGCATTAAATACAACATATATTTTTACCTATATCTCTGCCCAGGCTTTATCCTTGACTTCATTTGGAAGCTGTCTCCATGAAAGTGGGCTGACAGGAATGATGTCAGAGTATTTGGAAAGTGTCACAAAAAAACTCCGACATTGCTGCCCTGATTTTTCAATCATCTGACTATCTTCATTGTAGTCCACCATCAACTGCGTGTGGCGGTTCCACACCAAACGAATGCATGTACACCCCCGCCCCCACCTCCTATCAGTATATGTATCTGTTATAAAATAAAAACAAATATTTTATCAATACATGTTATAATGAAAATAAATAATGGTGTAACAATTTGTTAGGGTTATATAAGTATACCTACGGTAGTTTGATCAATGGGCGCCGCTGGATCAACAGAAACTGAAGGAACACTCTGTACAAATGGAGTGGGTCCCAATGTATTCTCTGCAGGGACAGACTCTGGCAGAGCAGTAGTCAAAGAATATGAAATATAAAAGACCAGAGAGAAGGAAGTAGGAGTAAAAGAAGATGATAGGGATGGCTGGCCAAATGATGGATGGGGAGTGGGAATCATAATTGTATATGGTACAGACAGGTGAGGAGGCTCAGATGTAAAGGGTGGTGAAAAAATGGGAGGCCTAAATATCCTGTGTGTCCCTAATGGTACACCAGGATTAGAATGTGGGATGAATGGTATGTTAGTGGGAGGGGAAAGGTCTAATCAGGTACGCCGACCAGATAGTCTAGCTCCCGTACCACCCACCCTCGTACGAACACCCCGAGTACTGGGACCACTAACAGGCTACTCATCAAATAACTATCGGCTAATAGATGGGTCCTGAATTTTTTTTTTAAAAATTAATCACATGACATTATATATTATTTAAATAGATATATTTGAAACAAAATAATCACTACAGGCACTAGTGGTGAAATGCCCAGCTCAGCCATGTGACGACTGTTTTCCATAATCTGTTTTCATCACCTCTCTTCAATTGGTTTCATTTTACTGCATTTGAAAACAAGTCTGGAAGTAAATAGAAAAGGATAACTAATGTGTAACCCAAAAAACAAAATAAATGAGAGGAAATAGGGGGATTTATGGATAATTTAACTAACCATTGTTTTAAGTGAGCTTGAACAAATATATAATGAAGTCAATAAATCGTACAAGATGTAACAAAGAAATTTAATTTTTAGTAGGATGATTATTTACTAAGTGTCATCAGTCTATTAAAATCATGGAACATTGATTCTACCATATTCATAAGTGGTGAAGTAGTTGTCAAAATTAAGGAAAAATTTAATTTCTTTAGCTCAGGTAGATGATGCAGGTTTCAATACATGTTTTGTAGAAGAATACAAACCATCATGTTCATTACCTATTAAAATGTTAAAGAGAGGTCTTAGAGTCAAAAAAATTTTATACAAATCACAGTTGAAACATTGAAATGTTCACCAAGTTAGAAATATTGGTTTCGTAGGTTTAAATACAGTTCAATTCCAAATTACAAAATGAAATTCAAATAAAAATTCCAACCAATAAAAATTGAAAATGCACATAATGGTCAAATCAGATACAACATATTTTTAATTAATATTAAATCAATTTGAATAGTACCAACCTTAACAACCCAACTCAAGGTAAACCAAAATAATTGAGAACATGGATGGATGATTCTATATATTTTTCACCACAACTTCAGGTTCACAATCAACTCTGACAATTGAACTATTAGATTCATCAAAAGAAATAAATGGATTGGTTCCAATGGTAGTAGGGACAATGCCGATTCCATCATCACCATCATCAAAAATATGTCTTGGAATTAGTTCAACTATGACACCAAATTTAGGTCTAAGTTGTTCTTTGATAGAAAAAACTTGTTTATCCATTAATGCCAATACATATGGTTCTTCGGTAGCAAGAGTACGAGTCATATTAATTACTCAAAATACACAATCATCAATAAATGTGCCATATCTTTTCATCGAATCAAACCAGTGGAATTTCATCATCGTGACTCATCTATGAGAGTAATAATCCAATATTATTATTTTTTCAATGACTCCATAATAACCCACATTTTCAAATCGCAGTCTACTATCTGATGCACTAGCATAACAATCTATTGTGGAAGTAACTATAACACCATCATGTTGTGTTCTCATATTCTTTGCTCATTCAGTGACAATAAATTTGTACCCATTGATAACAATTGATTTATAGTCACGAACCACGGTATTAAGACCAAAAGCCAAAGCTCTTATTTCCTCAGAGACATAGTCAGTAGGAAAACTCAATACCTGCAATATAAATGAATATTAAACTTAATTAAATATTGATTTAATTATTTTAAATAATAATATATTTACCTTCAATTTTAACTAAGCAGAAAACTCTTTGCTATGCAAAGTCTCCCTCCTTCTCAAAGATAACGAATGATGATTTCTATTTATAATTGTTTTATGTTCCCTATAGATAAAAAATATGAATAGATTACCAGAGATATATGTAAGATATACATATTCAATTTAGTTACCTGATGTAGTCATCGAACAAATCATAGTTGAACAAAACTATGCGATGTGCCATCTCCCGCTCTTCAAAGCTTAATGTCTTCAATGTATATGATCCAAGAATTCCTCCTGTTTGAGGAATTAATGGAAAACTGGGTTCAGTTTTCTCATACTATTCTTCTTCATTTCTTATTGGTCTATTCATTCTTGTAGTAAGATCATACAAATACATTGAGCAGAAATCCATACATTCTTGAGCCAAGTAACCATTCACGATAGAACCTTCGGGATGATTCCTGTTTCAGACATAAAACTTTAATGTGTACATATTTATTTCAGTTGGATACATCCAACAAAAAGAAACAGGTCCTTCGAGAAGTATTTTAGTGGGAATATGGACAGTAAGATGCAACATTCATGTGAAAAATTATGGAGGAAATATTTTCTCCAACTCACACAAAATTAATGGGGCATCTGTCAACATTTTTTTTCAAGAAAGACTTGGAAAACTTCTTAGCACAAATATCTATAAAAAAATGGCACAATCGAATAAAATTCACCCTTACATTATTGGACAAAATATTACGGATTTCTATTGGAATCAACTCATGCAGAAGAACATGATAATCATGAGTCTTCAAATATTTTAACTTCAACTCTCTTCTGTTGACCCGTTTAGATATGTTGCTTGAATAGCCATCAGGAACTCTAATAGTCTCTAATACTTCTAGATTTTTTTCCATAGGTATCATCACATAATAATCACATGGAACTTGCCATTTATTTTCAATGATACACACAAGATGCAATTCTGGTCTGATGCCCCAATCCACCAAGTCACGCCAAGACTGTAAATCATATTTTGTCTTTCCCTTAACATTTAGAAGTATTTAAAGAAAAATTTCACATATATTCTTTTCAATGTGAATTACGTATAAGAAATGACGTAAAAAGTTGGTTAACCAATAAGGAAAATCAAAAAAGATACTCCTCTTCCTCCAATTTTAATAGGTTTTAGTGGAAACATTATTTATCTTTCCAGATATCATTTGACTCTTCCCGAATAAAAAACTAAAATATTTCAATTCGTTAAGAATGTCAGTTCCAGACATATGCTGAGGTGGATCATCGGTCTCTATGGTATTATCAAATCTTTGACGATTATTTCTATATGGATGATCCATTGGGAAGAATCGGCGATGTCCCATAAAAATGAAACTACAATGATGTTTCAGTATTCTAGATTTTGTATTATTCATACAAATAGGACATGATAGTTTTCCCTTCATGATCCATCCAGACATCATTGCATAAGCTGGAAAATCATTGATTGTCCACATAAGCGCAGAACACATATAAAATATGTCTTTTGAATATGCATCATATGTGTGTACACCCACATCCCAAAGAAGTTTCAACTCTTTTATTAAAGGTTTCATGTATACATCAATATCAATGCCGGGATAAGAAGGGAAAAATATGAGTATACTGATGAAAGTGAAAGGTTTTTCATACACAACCATGGGGGAATATTATAAATGCATATAAAAACTGGCAATGTGCTGTGCAAAGTAAGCATCTTCCGAAACAGATTAAAACCGTCGCATGAAAGACCCAGACTCACATTACACACATCAGCTGCAAAATCAGGATATCGAGCATCAAATATCTGCCATGAAAATCCATCTGCAGGGTGAACCAACTCATAATTAGTCTTCTTTCTCTTGGTATCATTCCATCTCATTTTTATTGGTATTTAATCAGATATAAAAATATTCTAGAGTCTAGGGATTAATGGAAAGTTATACATTAATTTTTTTGGCATACAGGATGGTGTTCCATTAGATTTTGACTTCCAGTGGGATGTCCCACATTTTATACAATCATTTCGTTCATTGGTTTCCTCCTAGAATAAACTATAATCTTTTGGGAAAGCATGAATTTTGTTTCTTGAAAATCCAAGTTCCTTAACTAACTTCCATGCCATATAGTGGTTTGAGGGAATATCTTCATCATCTAGAAGTAAATCCTTCAAGAAGGTAATAATGTAATCAATTTCTATATTATAAATCCCATACATAGTTTTCCCATGAAACAATCGGGTTAAAAATTATAACTTTTTCATTTTATCGCATTGTCGATATACTGGAGTCATGGCAACATCATTCAATTTTTTCACCCTAACAATATCATCATTTTCATTAGATGCATTATCTATCCTCATATCAAATTGTTCTTGAGTCAAAATCATTTCTTTTTCAGGATGATGAATAAATGGAAACCGGTCATCTAACAAATTCTCCAGTCCAGTCCTTTCATTTTGATCATTAGAAATTTGAGATTTCATTTTCTCCCTGTTATAATACCACACATAGTATTTTTCTTGAAAACCATATTTGGTTATGTGTTAGCTGACTTCTTCACGGCTCAACCAAGGTCTACCAACACAATTGGAACATGGGTAGTGTATTCAACCACTATCTGAAGCATTGTGAAATGAAAAATCTAAAAATCTCTCCAAATTGTTTTGAAAATCACTTGAGATCCGATTGGTTTCATACATCCAACTTCTATCCATCCTGTAAAAAGAATTGTTATAAGTCATTTCGTCATAAGAAATTCAATAAGATTGAAGTTTAATCAAAAATATATTTAAGGAATAATGAAAATGATCTTTCTAGATAGTGAAATAAATGGAGAAAGGTTGAGAATAGAAGGATATACTTATAACTAGATCTAGGGGGTGGGGGTTGTCCAAGGGGGTAGGGTGGGGGTGGTGTCCAGGGGGGCTGTCCAAGGGGGTGGGAGGGTTGTCCAGGGGGTGGGGTGGTGTCCAGGGGGGCTGTCCTAGGGGGATGTCCAAGGGGGTGGGGGTGTCCAGGGGGTGGGGGTGTCTAGGGGGTGGGGTGGTGTCTAGGGGGGTTGTCCGGGGGGGGGTGTCCGGGGGGGGGGGTGGGGGTGTCCAGGGGGCTGTCTAGGGGGGTGGGAGGGATGTACAGTGGGTGGGGTGGTGCCCAGGGGGGGGGGGGTTATCCGGGGGGTGGGGGGTGGGGTGGGGATTGTCTAGGTGGTGAGGTGGTGTGGTGTCCAGGGGGGCTATCTAGGGGGGTGGGGGCTGTCCAAGCGGGTGGGGTGGTGTACAGGGGGGTATCCTAGGGGGTGCGGGTGCCCAGGGGTGGGGATGTCCAGGGGGTGGGGTGGGGTCTAGGGGGGTTGTCCAGGGGGGTGGGGGTGGGGGTGGAAAACTCCCCTCCCTCCCTGGACATCCCACACCACCTCCTAAGTGGAATTTGTATAAGAAAATCATAATCAATTTTCTTATCCCATCTGACCATACCATACCACCCATGGAATACCCTATAACTCAGAAATATCCTAATATTATACACAATCCCATAGTACATAATCGATATATGGCCAATATTACTAGCCACCCTCATCTTCATCCCAGCATAACACCCGTCTAGGTTGTAACCATACCCCATAGGCCACAAGGAACTCACATAACAATTTCCAACTTACCCAACTCACTCAATAATATAACCCCGAAGAGTCACTCAGACCATTATCCCTTTCAAACACATTCCATGTACTACATGAATAAAAAAAATAAGGATGTAGCCATATATCTTCTTATGAAGAGGTGTCACTACAAAAAGTCTACCAAAACAAAACCACACTAAGACAACATCTTACATTTATCAATAGTGACAGAAAGATAAATAATAAAAATCAACAAAATAGGTTATCACGTTATACATGAAATCTATGAATCATATTTTTACTACACTATACATGAAATCCACCATAAAACTGGATTCATTATACAACCAATACCTCTCATAATTGAGATAACATAACCCACAAAAAATAGAAACACAACTATTCAACAACTCAAATGGGTTTTCACTATCCACATGGAACACTAGAATGCCTTACTGTACAAATGGAAATGATTCCCCACTATAAGGAACTTTTACCCAAGGCCCCCATCACATTAAATAATATAAAACATCACTTTCATGATCAGCTCTTGCAGAAGGGTCTTGTGACAAGGGAACATGATAGAAGAAATAGAAATATAGGAAGAAGTAGACCACGTAGATCTAGTTTAGGTGAAATAAAAATAGATAACAAACAAAAATAGATGAACTACATTCTAGAAGTAAAGAATTACCTAATTTATTGCAGAGAGAGCTTCGAGAGATACCTTAGGGTGAAGAGAGAGCGTCGGGAGAGAGTTGGGAGTGATTAGGTTTATGGATGAAATTGCGTGGAGGGATTATGGGTGTGATGCTATTTGGGGAAACTTTCCCAACGGTTTGTTAAAACCATTGGGAAAGAGTGTATTTACCAACAGTTTTTAAAAACCCTTGGTATATATACATCTTTTTCCAACGATTTGAGTAAACCATTGAGAAAATCTTGTTCTCATCCCATTATCCCAACAGTTTGAAGAAACCGTTCGAAAAAATTAAGTATACCAACGGTTTATTCAAACCATTGGTATACAAGTGTTAGGAAAACACACTTTTCCAGTAGTGCATATAAAAAATAAAAGTAATAATAAATAGGAATTTTTTTTTGATGAGTGAGTTTAATAATTAAAAATAGAATAAATAACCCATCCACCAGCTTAAAAAATTGAAGAATAAAAGGTTGAAAGAATAGAGACTCAATCTGGATTAAAATTTTCATTTCATAGCTCATGTAAATGCATAGCTTAAAAGTTTAAAACTAAATTAAAAGATTCAAAACCAATGATTATTGTAAATCCTAATTCCAAAATTTGATAAAAAAATATTTTCAAGAGGGCATGAAATTGATGGACCCGATTAAATCCACAGAAAATCATAAAAAGTTAACCACTTAAAGGTAGTAAGAAATAACTCAACTTTTGAAAAATTTTAATCCACTAAATAAGAAATTTGAATCTTGAAAAACTCACAATTTCAAAAAAATCAAGGGTTTATTGATGGGTTGACATTAAAGCGCAGTTCAGTTCATTAAAGAAGACACTCTAAAATGAATAATGAATATGATATTGTTGATTGGATAGGTAAATAGAATATAATAAGGTTATTTTTGTATAGTGGTGAGTATACCCACCTGTTATGTGAGTGACTCAGGTTCATTCCCCAGCAACGACGCAAAAATTTGACCACGTAAGTCGCTGATTACATGCAAATTATTATTTTTATTCCCCTATTTAAAACCAGTATGGCTAGTGTTTAGGGATTTGAACCACAAAGAATACATAAGTGTGTGGAGTGACCAAGAAAGGCACAAAAACACTCAAGAAAACAAGTAAAAATAGGCAGAATACTCAAAGCAGTAGCAGTATCAGACTGAAAAGAGGTGTAAAAATAATGATGGCATGGAACTCTATTGATCAGTTTAATAATGTTCCTTCATTCATGCCCAAAAATTTCACTAGAATTGAGTTTTTAGAAGTTAACAAGCCCTGTCAGCATGTTAACCTGTGACTAAAATAATTCTCCAGTTTATTAACTATAGAATTAATCATTCAAGAAATGATAAAATCAATTTTTAGCAAAATAAAATTTTCAATTAATCATACTGTGCCACTCTCGAAATCAATATATTGTCAGAAGATTGAAAATGCCAAAGAAAATTTTGAATGAAAGAAATCAAATATAATTTTCATTAATTTTCAAAGAAGATATTATGGTACACTTCATAAATGAATTAAAAGAATAACAATCCAGAAAGAAAGATTTATACATGAAGAAGTAAAAGTTTAAATCAATTGATCTTGATCCCCTAAGAAAGTTTAGCTAGAAGACATGTTCAGATTTCCAATTTCAAAACAAATCATAACAACAATGACAGAAAGCAAGGAGAAACAAGAGATGAACTATTCTCTATCAAGGATCTCTTCCTCAAGATATAGACATTGCTCTACTGCCTGGTTCTTAACTCGTGGCTCTCACTCCCAAAAATTTCTCTAATCAATTGTCTAACATTAAAAAAGTGTCATATTACCCATTGAAATGGTTCACCTTTTGTGTGTGTTCCTTTTCATAATTTATTTAAATTTATTTTCTCCATTGGTGAAGACTTTGTCACATCAAATTAACTAGATGTTTAGTTCTTTACTGAACATGTGTTGTCCGTCACAATATTTTATCCCCTTCATGTGATGTGAGAATTCACTATCTAAAAAATGAGACAAATGCACGTGCACTCTGTTAAAGATGAACCTATATGTACTTCGGTCTCGATGCATTTTCCCTTGATCATTATTAATTCTACTAAGAACATGACTTCAGAAAGTCACGCGCATATGTCAATTACATGCGTGTAATCAAATTTTTCTTAAATCGGGATCAGTCTCAATTAAATCTCTCTTTTACTTGAGTGAAAAATAGCCAGGTCAACATTCATAATTCTTAAGTTAATTAAAACGGAAATGGCAATAGTTCTTTGTCAGTTCATTTGGGATGAAACCGATTTGTCATGTTCAACCTAAGCTTGACTAGATCATGAAATTTCCAAACCTCGCACAACTTGATCGAAAGTGGATTCACTTAAACTTAGTGGAAATGGGTTCAGTGGAGGCTGATTTCTCTAGTGGCACATAGCTCAATGATGAAGACTTCTAGGATAGATTTTCTATAGAGGCTTCGGTTCATTTCAGTAACTTATGGTATTCATCCAATGCAACATAGGGATTGCACATGCCCAGGTTTCTTCCACACGATGGTGCAACTTGGAATTCCTCTTCTTCTTTCAATTTTCAACAAGTGTGTTCCGTAGGTCGAGTTAAATCACTCAACTTCATCTAGTAATCTCAGTTTATTATTCGACATAGATTGGCTCATACGAAGCTTAAAATGGAGGCATCTTTAGAATCAGTGGTGGCTCAGACTATGTGAGCATCATACGATGACAACCTTGTGGTTCCAATCAGGGCCCTTCATACAGTGGTAGCTTGGGATCTTTGATACAAGAAATGGTTTGTTTTAACCTAATTCAATGTCGATGGCATCCGTTACAGAAAAATCTGAGCCTTTCATGGATTTAATAGTGTAACACGGGTTTAATCAGATCTTAAAAATCAAAACCATGATTCATCATGTTTGACATTTGATAATATTCAAATCATCACCAACTGGTTTTTCTAGATCCTAATATTGGTCCATCTTATTTGGATTCACATAGATTTGAATCCGTCTTCCTATGGTCAAAATAATTTGCAAGTGCGGTCACTCTCCTTTATGAAATTACAATCTTACGATCAAAGCTAATTTGCCAAATGGTCAATCTCCTCAAAGGTGTGGTCGATCACTTAGTGTTTGGACTTGCAGTCGATGAAAATTTACTTTTACATTTTCCATGTACCATAACAACTTCCGTTTTCAAACATGTGGTCATTGCATATAATGCCCCATAATCGTTCTTTAGTTACTTATAGTAGATAGTGTCATTATGTGCAATCGCTTTCCTTTATGAAATCCTCATAAAATATAATGACTGCAAAGGAAAATAAAAAAAATAATTAAATAATAGTCAACTGAAATTAAAATTAAAAAATTAAAAAATAAAATTAATAATTAAATTAAAACAAATTAAAATATTTGACCTATTAATTTACTCATAAAAATAATGAAATAATAAACAATAAAAATAATAAATAATAAATTATAATTATAATTAGTTAAATTACTTAAAATAGGAGATAAGGAATTTATAAATCAATAAATCAATCAATTAATTAAATAATTACAAAAACACATAACTTATTATTTAATTTAAATAACCCTGGAATTTCCCTAAAAAAATATTAATTAAAATTTAAAAAAATTAATAAATAAAATAAGTTAATACATTATAAAATTAATAAATGATTAATTGATCATAAAAACAAAAAAAAATAATAAATTTCAAATATTACTGATTTTAACACAAAATACCCATTAGATTAAAAATAACCATTAAAAGTATAGATTAATCTAAAAAAACACTAAAAATACATAAAAAAGGATGTGAAAAAACCTAATAATTAAATGCCACATAAAAACTCTAAAGAATCCATTCTATATGGAGTTTTTGAAGTAAGTGTAGCACCAGATATGAGTTCTATTGAAAACTCAACTTCATGATTTAGGGTAATATAGGGAAAGTATTCTAGAAAAACATCAAAAAACTCTCATACAATAAGAATATCTTTGATGTTAAGTTTTTCTCCAACCATGTGAGATAAACACCCCTTTTGAATAGGAATCAAGACCCACATAATTGATATAATTTTCATTGGAAGTTCATATTTATCATCATACCGATATACAATCATAGGTCGGTTTGGAATATCAAACATGACTTCCATTTCTTGATAATTGATGTAGGATTTATGAAAATAAATACAATCTATGTCTAAGATAACATCAAATTCAACAAGAGGGAGAATAAAAAGATTTCTAGGAAGTATATTCCCACAAACTTCAATCAGAGAAGAATAATAGACTTGAGATGTGATAATCATACCACTAGGAGTTTTCACTGTTAATTCAACATCTAATCATTGGGGTGGAATTGTGATACCCTAAGAAAATTCTTCAGATATAAAAGAGTGGGTAGATCTAGAATCAAATAAGGTATAAGCGGTTTTGGATTAGATGGTAAGTGTACCTTTCACCACTTCTTTATCATACCCCACATAAACAATGTGATCACATGAGATTTCCTTTTATCACTAGGAATAAGATGTTACTGACATCAATTATCTTAATTAAACTTCATATTTGAGAACTGGTTAGCATTATTCCCATACTACTTTCATTTTAAAAACTAAATCACGGGTGATTCATTCCGTGGTGCTTTCTCTCCATCAATAGCTAACTTCTTCTTCCAAACACTTAGGCATTCATGGTGATCTTACCTTCCACGCTTAAAACATTTACCAGTCCCCTTAATATAATTTCCTCCATGTTTCCTTCCACACTTTGAGCATAAAGAAAATATCATCTTCTTATTTTCATGGTTTTTGGAATTTCCTTTTAATTCTATATTTCTTTTCTTATCAAAACCATGAGATTGATGGGAAAATCCAATCTCCATATCCACCTTAATAACACATCAAATGATTTATTCATATCTACTAAAGTCTATTATGGATAAATCACTTTGGATACTTTATTTTAAGCCATCAAAGAATAGATTAATCTTACTTTCAGGTTGAATGATAATACCAAAAGTGTACCTCGAAAGCCTTGTAAAATTTTCCTCATAGGTAATAATAGATTCATCAATATTTTTCTTTAGCTCAAGGATTTACTTATTAATTTTTATGAAGAATACGAGGAAAGTACTTATTGAAAAATAATATCATAAACTCATCCCACTCCATGAAGTCAATTTATTCCCATTTCCTTGTGTTCTTGAAAAGAGTACACCACTGATATACTTTTCCTTCCAAATGATAAATAACTAAAAATAATTTTTTCATATTCTGAACACGGAAGAACAAAAAATATCTATTCAGTGGTACTGATCCATTACTCATAAACTATTAGAACAACTTACCCACTAAAAAATGGCAGATGTTTCCTCATGAAGGACTCAACAAAATTTTGTTCCCTCCTTTGCTCATTTGGAAGCTCAGCATGATTTATATCTTGAGAAAGTTGTGTATGTGCAATAATAAGATTTTTTCATTCTATCTCCCATTTCATTTGGGTTTTCAGGAGGGAAATCATTTCATTTTCAATTAAATTAATCATTAACATGATTCTTTTTGGTTCCATCCATTGAATAAAATCAAAAAACATAGTGTGAGAAACAATAATTGAGTGGGAAATCGCATAATCATAAAAAATCATTTATAGGATTTATAAATCAAGAACAAATATTTTCAATCTATGAAACCTTAGGTTTAACCTACCTCATCAATGATCATTACCAAAACTTTAGGATGTTATCCTATATATAGACTTATCCCCAGGGTTTACACAAAAATTTTATTATCCTGATTTCCAAAGGTAACTAAACATTACTCTAATACCAACTATAGTGACCCATAAAATTCATACATAAATATCAAATCTTATTAGATGAATATTCAATACATAACATTACAATCCATTCCAGAATTGTATATTTCTAGTGTATTTAGAAACTTGGATACATAAACAATTTGTTCGTAAGATATCTACATCATCTCGCACTAATTTATTATTAAATAGTACCCTTCTTATACATAGCATACATATAACTATTCATCATAACATAGGTAATAGAAACATAAGAAATGGTGATCTTAGATTTCAGTAAGGTTAAAAAATGGAGATAACAATGATCACTTGAACATAACATGATCATAAAGGTATAATAACATGAGCTTACAATTTGAAAACTATACCATGAAAATCAAAGATCATAATCTTTAGTCATGTCATAAATCTTGGTTGTTCATAAGACATGAATTATAAAGGAATCAAAGAACACAATCCATGAAAACATAAAATTAGCATAATACATAAGTTTACAACATACACATAATCATAGAAACTCATTTAATTAGTCAAGGTTCACTTATAAGACTATCATATTGGATTTGTTTCACTCTCCATTCAATCATATCCTTATTCAAGGTTCACTCCCAAGACTATCATAGTGAATAAAGTCCCTTAATGAACTGGTTTCACTCCCCATTCTACTATTTATTATCTCATGAGATATCTATATTTATCCAGTGCATTAAAGGTATATATAATTCAAGGTCTACCTATATCATAATCACAATACATTCACATGTTCACCACAAGATCATAAATCATTCATCATAACATAATCCATGGAAAGGAAACATATTTCATAAACATTTCAACATTTCATCATAGAATAATCCGTGGAAAATAAACGGTTTTCATAAACATATCATCATCATAATCATAAATCATCTATAGAAATAATAAGGATGAAATAATTGGATCATATCCCCAGTAAATTATAAGTAACATCAGAGGATGTTATCATAAATGAAAATGACTTTTAAAAGATCACTTGGAATATTTATTATGAAACCACTCATTTAAAATCTAAAAATTTCCAAAATATTAAGGAATTTTTTTTGGAAAATAATATTATAAAATTGTAAAGGAAGCTTAAAATTATTGAGAATTCATGATGGCAGGAAATTTCATTCATGCTGTGTACAATAAAAAATGATTCCTTTTACATTTTTGATAAAAAGTAAAAAAAATACCTCATTCAGAAAATGATAAGAAGATTCATTTTAAAAATTTTTGTAAAAAGTAAAACATAGGTTATAATTACTTTAAATAATCATTTTACTATAATAAAAATATTCTTGAAAACATTTTTAGAAAACATAGACATGAAAGGAAAATGATTTTCTACTAAAGAAAGTAATAAAGTCAGTTTTCCTTAAAAATATTATTTCAGTCTCTTGAGTACTTAAAAAGAGGAAAATGAAAGGAAAAAATGTAATATAATTAAATAAACAGAGTATAATAAAATTCATGAGTTTCTTTAGAGTTTTATCATCAAATTTCATCATTATAAACTTAATAAAAAACAATCCTGAGAAACAATGTAATTGTAATATAAAACCCTTACCTCAAGTTAAACTTACTTTTAAAGTGCTCTAAAATCCTATATAATGAATTTAAATTTAATATAATTCCATAAGAAAATAATTTAAACACTTATAATATCATATATGATCCACTTATAACATTTCAACACCCATTTATTAATAATTATTTATTAAAATCATTATTTCTAAGTGCTGATTGTTTCATTTTTCATGGATATATCAGTTTTGCATTTTCGATCCTTAAAATTTAATTATAGATACATCATATAAAAAATGTTATTAATGATATAAATATAATATATATTCATTAAATATATATTTATATTTATCCATAAATATTAGATATAGAAAAATTAATTTCATCATTCATGGAGATGGTATATCGTACGTACGCATGCACGATGTTTTCACTTTTCAATGGATAGAATAAAAGAAAGGTAAATAATAATTCACCTTTAAAAAATCATTATTATATCATATATATCACATATATTAATTAAATATATCATTTTCACCATCCATTTAAAGTGTAAATGAAAAAATAATCACATTGTTTCATGAAGGTGGTAGTCGATAAGTATGCACGAGCGACGTTATTGTTTTATAATGGATGGGAAGGTAAAATGGTAGATATGATATTATAATTCTCAAAGAATAATTATATCATAAATATAATATATAAATATTAAACCCATCATAATAATGATCCATGAAATATGGTGAGGGAAAATGAATTGAATTGCTCTGTGGAGGTGGTAGTTCACATGTATGCACAAGCGATACTTTCACTTCCAGTTTGATGGAATAAATGGTGGATATTGGTGGTTACATAATCATAATAAAATTTTAGAATATTTAGAATACCTAATTTATTATTTTATTTTTAATAAAAAATATTTTGATGAGGTAGAAGATGAAATAAATTGAAAGAGGTCAGGTAAGATGATTACATCTTCTTCGGTAGACTTCCTTTAGATCCTTTCTTAAGGACCATTAGAATGACATTTTAAGAAGAAAAATACCCATTATTAATGTATAAGTAAGTTTAAAATATAATTGGGTAGGTTTTTATTAAGATAAATGGATCAAATGGTGTGAGGAAGATAGGTGAAGAGGTTCCCTTTTATTGGTGAGGAGAGGGGCACTCTTGGAATTACTTATAGTATTAAATTAATATAATTTAATTTTCATGAAAAAATGGATCTAAATTTTTATAATTAAAATTTAAGATTATTATGAGTTAAAATAATCACATAAAATAAAATCTAGACATGTTTTGGTTATGTTTTTACCCTTATCTCATAGTTTTAACCCATGTTAACCCTTTTTGAAAATTACCGTGATAACAAAGTTTCCTACTTTTTAAGGGTGAAGAATGTTATCACAAAATGAAAAGTGACCCATAAATAGACCATGGTTTATATGTTAAACCATATACAATTAAATTAGATGAATATAGGTTTTTATGAATTTTAATTCATTTAATAAAATATTTTTTATTATAAAATATCATTAATTTCATTTTTGGAACTATTCGTTTACTTTGAATTTGAAAACAACACGACAAAAAATAAATTAAAATATAAACCTTTAAAACATAAATAATATGTTATATTTATCTATAAAATTAATGTAAAATAAAAATTCACCCAAATTATATTACTTTTAATATTTTTTAAAATAATTTATTTTATTTTTCTATTAATTGAATAAATATTATGTCGATGTTATGTAATCGTTTAAGGTAATTATTAAATCACTAAAAATAAAAAATTAATTAATATGATAAAAAATTTAATTTATCTTTCAAATAAAAATTTATAAATTATCATAACTTCTTTTTATCCTTATGTAAAAAATTTATAGATATTAAATTCAAGAGAGTGACATTTTGTATTTATTTTTTTCTTAAAATAATATAAAGGCCATAATCAAAGAAAAATGGAACTAAGTGCCCATATTTTCAAGACTTTTATGATAATTGTTGAACAAAACTCATAAAATAGGTTAAAGGGAAGTGTTAGAGAAATTTTAAAGCCTCATCCCAAAGTTTTAACCATGTTTTACCCGTTTTACCCTTACTAAGGTGAAACATATTTACCAAGTTTACTATTCATAATTCCAAAAAATAAAAGATTCCTATTTAATGAATATTATCCTCATGATTCCAAAATTTTTAGTCCATTTTTCAATATTCAATTTCTTTAAGTGAAATAAATTCATTTTAAAATAAGTTCATAAAATGTGACGTAAACCATTTTTAGAAAAATACATTTTAAGTATAAAACTGGATATGTTCTTATCACATTCCTTGAAAAAATATTAAATGATTGTTAATTTTTTTTATTAAATATATTATATATAAATTTAATTAAAATTATTCACTAATAGTGATAAATTTAATTTATTAAGATAAAAACACATTTCTTGCATAAAAAAAAGTTTTTTAGAAAAACATCTCTTTTACTTTCAAATGATTTTAATTTTCATTTATAATTTATTGATAAAAAATGTATTCATTTTATACATGTTTAAACCATACATTTTTCATAATTTAGTTAGTCCTATTCATACCCTTCAATCCAACAACTAGACTATAATTGTCACATTAAATAATAATATTCCAATTGTATAACAGAGTTCATTTAAACTCGAGGTTGCATGTAAAACAATATATAAATGAAATACAATTAATTTACAAAAAATAAATCATAAAATATTTGGGATATTAAATTTATTCTTGAATATTGGTTTCATTCTATATTTAGTAGACACTATTTATGTACCTTTTATTACTAGAAAACTTATTTTGGTTTCTCAACTTGATGCTAATAATTTTTCATTTAATTTTGAGAATAAAATTTTCACTATTTCCTTAGAATCTAAAATCATTGTCTCTAGTGTGTCACGACCCTTCCTCAGGGCCCGTGCCGTGACTACCCCAAGTCCGCCTTCCATAGGCCAGGGGCTGGCGACTAGCACCAAGGCGTAAATCTCGATAAAAAGGGAAGACATTGCCTTTGTAAAGTAAACAAGAACCACAGAGTACAAGCGGAAGAAGTAAACACTAAGTAAAAACTGAGTACAACAGTAAGTGCAGAAAGTAAAAGGGGCCGGAAAAAAAAGCCCAACTGTAAAGTACAAATCGAAAGGGAAAACAACAACTGTAAAGTAAAGCCGCTACGCTGAGCTGTCCACTGGAAATCCCACCTGATGGGTGGGTACAGATAGCTCCACTGCTCCTCGGGTCCCGCCGTCTACTCCGAGTACGTCCCGCCCAGTGGTCCACCTCCAGGTACCGTCCTGCTCTGCAAGCCTCAACCACGATCAACGTTGTCCGTCATCTGCAACCAACATAACGTAGTGCGGGCATAGCCCATGCAGGGGTGAGTATAAGATACTCAGTAGGGACCCCGAGACCCCCGAAGGTCTCCCAAAATCCACAAAGGATAAACCACAAAGGAAAGATACAATCACGAAGTAACAACTGACTCTGCTTAGGTATATGCCCATACATATACCTAAGTCATCAATTCCAATACGCTCCAACCTCTGAGCCCAAGTACAACTCAGTCCTCACAGGAAAGTATATGTATTCCACACAGGAAATAAAAACATAATCCACACAGGATAGCACAACACAATCCACACAGGAAAGCAAACAGGATTCAGCTCACACAGGTATACATCTTCGAAGACGATAGAGATGATCACTGATCCATCTAAGTCGTTGGACCCACAAAGGATCGATAGGTACAAACCCCCGCAAAGACCCACACAGGATCGGTCCCACACAGGATCGGTAGCACTAATCTATATAGGATTGCAGAGTGCTGTAGTCATCTCCGTCGAATCCACTGAGGATCTCTGTACAGTCATCGTCGTCACAGTAGCAGTCGCAGCCAACACTAGGGTTCCCGCACACAGCAAGCTCATTCGGGAGGGTCCGCTCCACGAGCCGAGAGGCTGATACATCAAATGACACATAGTCTAGAGTTGATGTATCCAAACGTTCCGTATCGTCAACAGGAACTCAACGTCGCAGACGGCGCGTCAATCGGACGCCCGGTCTAAGAGTTATTGCCTTTTTCGTCACAGGGGCCCGGTTGGTTTTTAAGGAAAAACCAACTTGACCGTACTCCACCTGTGTCCAAACCTTGTGCGGAGTATGTCAAAAGATCCGTCTCACTTAAAGGAATTCAACGAAGTCAACAGCACGTCGATCGGACGTCCGAAACTCAAGATATGAGCGTTTCCGCTCTGAGGGGCCGGCTGGTTTCGAGTACGAACCAACCCGGCCGAACTCAAAGTAATCCGAAACCTTGAGTGCGATATACCGAAACGACCGTCTCGTTCTAAGGATCATGTCGCCGCTAACGGCGCGTCGATCGGAGGTCCGTAGCCCGAGTAATGGGCAATTGAACCCAAACAGTATGAAAATGGGGGTTTCGGGCCCGGACCGACCCGGCCCAAGACCCCCCCGGTTGGCCCGAACCGGCGCGGCGCGGCCCGGCTGGGCTCGGCCCGGCCCGGCCTGGCAGACCGGCCAGGCGCCGGTCTGGCTGGGAACAGCGCGCTGTCTGGCTCGGCCTTTGGCCGAGCCGTTTCGGCAAAGGGGGGCGCCTGCCCCCCTGTGTAACCGTGGCCCCCCCTCAATTAAGGGGGGCCGTTTGAAGCCGGCCGGGGGAATTTATTTCCCCAAGCTCCTCCCTGTCCTGCCGGCCCGACCTGGCCGGCCGGTTCCTGCTCAACGGGACCGGCGGTGGCCGGTCCCCTTCCAGCTCCGACACCGGCAGCCCGGTCCAGCCGCCGGTCACCTTGCTCCTCCGCGGCCCTTGTCGTCCAGCGCGGTGCGATGGCACCGCGCCCCTCCGCCGTGGCCCCGCTCCGGCCGCGACGTCTTTGGTTTTCTTCGACACGGCACGACGGTGTCGCGTTCTGGAACTTCTTTCCACGGCGCGGCGCGACGGCGCCACGCATTTCCTTCTGCATGAATCCGCGTGGTGCGACGGCACCCCACTCTCCCATACCAACCACAAGGAACGAACACGAAAATTAAGGATGTGGGTCGGCCTTGTTTGTACGGTCCAACCCCCCTCGCGTTATTCGATAACAAATGGTTTTTAAAATTTCACGAAGAAGTTCAGGAATGTATCATGAACAAAAGAATTAATTACAATCCCCTACCTCAGTTCAGGAACGGTGCATGTTAATCGAGCCGTGGAAGTCGAGCGTCGCGGAGGTCGGGAGTCACAGAAAACGAACATAGATTCTGTTTTCTTCGAGGTGTGTTCGAAGAGGAAACGTCATTGGAAGAAGACGTCGCGTTCTTTGGCGGAGATGTTCTTCATTGAAGAACGGTGTTCTTTGTCGGAGGTGTTCTTCGCATTCTTCGTCGATGTTGAAGAAGAAGAAGACTTCCTCAAACTTAGCCCCTTCTCTCCCAAGTCTCCACCACAAGAACAACTAACCCCAGAATAAAATAATCCTCCCACTTATTTTATTAACCCAACATAGGTTTTGAATTTCAAGAGTTTGAAAATTCAAAACCCACATTTAACTCACTTAAGTTCTAAACATAAGATGTTATAAAATTAATGAGGTGATAAGTTAACAAAACATAAATGGGGGGTTTAGAGGGGTTAGGAAAGTGAGGGGTTGGGCTCATGTGGGTCCCACCCAACCTTATCCTCTCAAGGTTGGTTATCACAAGTGGGTCCCACCCCCAACATCCTTACTTAGGATAAAACTACCAAGTGGGAAAAATAAAAATTATTAAATTTTTATTTTTAACTACCACAAAAAAAATAACTCCCCTCGTGTAAACACAACTCTGAAACAGGAGTTCCTAAGAAATTACTGGCGTTGCGGTTCCATCGGTGCCCTCGGAATTCGATTCCGGGTACCGGTTCAAAAGTTATAAATTCCCGCTCGTTCGTTCACTGAACGTACCCGAGCCAAACTTCGTAAATTGATTCCGGGCACACCGGGCCTCGGAATCAGGTGCCATCAGAAACCGCGTTCTTGTAAAATTCCAAAGAAAATTAAGAAAAAATTTCCTTTGAATTTTACGGGTCTTTACATAGTGTTTGAGATTAAATCCTCTATAAATTATGTTTTAATTATTCTTTTACTAAATCACTAGAATCCATGTATGAGATTAATGCAGTGCAAACCCACATAAAAAGAAAAAAAATGAATGAAAACTTCTCAAGATTTTGGAATGACCGTTTAGGCCACATATCCAGAGATAGAATGGAACATCTCATTGAGGATATATTTCGTTAATTAGAACAAAGTAGTTAACACCCAAAATGACGATGCTAATGAAATATTATAAATGAACGAGTGTTGAAATATTATTAGTGGATCATATATGATACTGTAAGTATGTATAAGGTTTTTTTTATAGAATTATAATAAATTTAAATTCATTTTACAAGAGGTTAAAATAACTTATGAGGTAATTCAAATGTGAGGTAAGGTATTTATGTCA
The DNA here is from genome assembly GCA_963277665.1 of Viscum album. Classification (NCBI taxonomy): domain Eukaryota; kingdom Viridiplantae; phylum Streptophyta; class Magnoliopsida; order Santalales; family Viscaceae; genus Viscum; species Viscum album. The sequence continues at coordinate 1,033,164,382 of OY728122.1, read as the reverse complement.
CAATCTCATTTTATTTAAGGATTTTTTATGTTAGGAAAATTATATAATCCTAATATATTGAACTTGATATATTTTATTATCATATGTTTATATTGGGGGTTTTCATGTTTATTTCCCATATCTTCTTTTGTTGTATCAATAATTAACAAGTAAGTTACATGTGAGGGACTTTCTTTAAAAAAATATTATTTTGAAGTTTTCCTTCCAAATCATTTTTTTCCATGTCCATATTTTATTTAAAATGTTTTAAATAATGTTTTTAATACTCTAAAAATATTTATTAAATTCATTTCTACCCATGTTTTAATTTATATCAAATGTTTTAAAAGGAATATTCTTGTTGTTTTTTGAATGAGGTACTTTTTACCAAAGATGTAAATTAAATCTTTGTTTTAACGTACACTGCATGAATGAATTTTCCCATCATAATGACTATTATTTTCTTTAAATATTTATTTACAGGGATCCTTGGTCATTTTAAAATAAAATATTTTTCTTAATATTTTTTGTAATTTTTATTTAAAATTCTATCAAAAGAAAAGGGTATTATTTTCTTAAAGTAATGAAAAGAATTTTGAAAATCAATTTAAAAATACATTCTTACATGAAGTTAAAAGGAAGTTATTTTTAATGTATTGATTCTATTTTCATTTTTAAAGGATTGGTTTTATTATAAAACCTTAATTTATGATGAATCGATGGTATTCCTTTATTGATAATGGATTATACCTTATTTTTTAGATCATTCACTTTCTTTTGATCATATTCTCTGTCACTCTCCATTATTCATTGGAAATTATTTTTATCTTTTATGTCCATATTTTTAATATCATTAATGAATTCAGAATCATTTATATTACTTTGATGATGTATAAATTGTACACCATTTCTATATACAATATTGATTGAAGGAAACTTACTAAGTAAATTATTTCATTTACTGGGGACATATTGATGTTATGTATGATTGATTAAATATAGGTAATTGTTAAATTATATGGAATTTTGAGAATGAATTATATTTATCATTCAAAATATGAGGAATGCATAGGACACACAAGTGATAGGTGGGTCTTGGTTATAGATAGACCCTCAACACATCATCAGGTCTTATGAGACAAAACCACATGCATGATATATTATATGGGCATATGGTTTACACCTACCCATTTATTAAAAATGATGTCTTGGTTAAGAGTCCATGATGGTAAGATTAATGATATCTTGGTTGAGATACATTTATCATGAATGTACATAATTATGAATTTCCTTTATTAAGAATTTAGTTTTGTTTATCCATGTGATTTCTATATTGATATTATCCATGGATGTTTATTGAACTCAAGTTTTTGATTGAATGAAATGTGTTTTGATTATCCAATATTATATATTAATTATGACTTATTTACTCATGATATATTCCAATATATATAAACCTTACTGAGAACTTGATCTCATATTTTATTTTTTTCCTTTTCTCAGGATATGAAGAAGGATATTATGAAGGATTTTAATTATGAAAGAATGTTTCTTATGCTATGTTTTTATATTTAAAATATAGTATAGAAATCATGTATGTATCTAATTTTACAAGACTTAAAAACTAATAGACATTGAATAGTGTGGTCCCTTGTATCTTATACCAATATAATAAATTTTACACTGGCTCTGGTTTTCTGGATTCAAGGTGTTGCAGGAATGAAGTTTCTGTCAGTGGCTAGAGTTTGATTGAAGCATGTTATTTTGATGTTATATTTGAAAGTATTATAGGAAATGTTCCAATACTTGGGAATCATAAAAGTTCACTAGTTTTTAGTTGTCAAACTGAATGTGAGATAGCGTATATGAGGTTTCCTAGGTCAATGAAAGGACAACCATGAATCTTAAAGGGTGATGGAACCAGTTTACCAGATTAAGATCGCTATAAATATGAGGTGTGACCAAATTTCATGAAATGTAATATATATATGATATTTACCTACTTGATCTATTATATAGAGTGATTTTAGAGAGAGATGATTTAATATTCTATGCTCTCATTTTATTGTAGTGGTTACAGCGTTCTCCTATAGTTCTAATACTTTTCCCAAAACACACAATTCCTATGTGTGATTCTATTTTCTTTTTTAATCCTCTATAAGATTTGTTTGTATACATGACATATTGTGGTGATTTGGTTGCTGTGATTCCTAGTTATGGAACATGAAGTAAAAAGAGAAGTGAAGATAAATTATGAGAAAGGTATGATTCTAGAATCATTTTCTTCTAAAAGTTTATTACTGTTCTTGAATTTTCAAAATGTTGTTACCCAATAGAAGAATTTTAGAGTGAAATATATAACTGATAGATTGTAAAATATAGAGATTAAGTATTGGGTTCATCCATTCCTTGAAGGAAATAAGACTTATATAAATATGAATTACTACTCATTATAATATAATCCATGTTGAACTTTTTATGTTTTAGTGGAAATTGGATGTTATGAATATTCTTCCCATATGAATTCACAACATTTTGTTTATTATCTTTGTTGTGTGAAGTTCATGGCAGTTTTTGAGAATGATTGTATTTATAAGTTTTATACTATTATATTAGTCCATTAATCTAAATGTTTTCATGTTACATATATTTTATTAATTAATATATGGAAACACAATACGTCATGGAAATAATTTAACAAAAATAACTTATAGATAAAGAACCCAAATTAAATTTATTACTTAAAAGTGATGATATATATCTTTTATAGTATAGTTAATATTTTGTTATCTTACATATATTCTATTTTTTACTTTTAAAGTTCTCTTTTATAAATGTAGTGTCATCATCAAAGAGGATATTTTGAATGTTTATATTATGTTTTATGATTCATTTTTGAGACTATAATGATTGGAATGATGATTTTTTTGACAATGTTTGTTCAACTACATATCTTATGATTAAAACAAATATGATGTATTGAAAATTTTATAATTTTTTTAGGTTTTTAATGATGTTAAATATTATTTGTTCAAATAATTAAAAAAACTTCTTTATTTATTTGAAAACTATTTTTTAGGATTGATTAATTTATAAATATATTTTAAAAATTTTCATTTATGTGTATTTATATTGAAAAAATGTTGTATAAAAGTTTTCATTGCACTTTTATTTGTCTTCTCATACTGTTGGTTTTCTACTTGGCTATTACTACTGGTTTTTTCTACCAATACTACTACTAGTATATTAATAAGGATGGGATATTGTATTTATATAATATTTTAAAAAATAATAATTAATTTTATACATTAGTTATTATAATAACCAATATCAAAAGTCGCTTTAGATAGTGGTTATTTTATACAAACAACATAAAAAATCACTTTCAAGATCATTTTATAGCTTTAGATATATTTTTTGATTATAATGGAAATATAAAGAGGATTTTGACAGTATTTATGGAAATAATTTCCATTGAAAGCTGGTTTTTACATCGGTTATTTAAAAAGTTAACAATGGAAATCTTTTTTAGGAAACTATTTTTTCATACTTTCAATATCAGTTATTAATAAAAACAATGTTTAAATTACTCTTTAATATTGGTTTTTTATAACTGATGTGGAAACATTATTTTTAGCATCACAAAAAATGATTTTTCCTTTTAACCAATATTAAATATTATTAAATGTTATTTTATCAATAGTTATTGGAGAAGCATTGGAAAACACTAAAATGGTTGAAATATTTTTTAGATCACTACCCAAAAATGGAATGTCAAGAAAGTTAAAATTTATAAAAAAAATTTAAAGATTACACCTTGTGGGATCTTATTGGTTAACATCTTCAATATTATTTTGATATGAAAAACATTGTGAATGTGGTTGATGAAAAGAATAAAGTTGTTGAATTTAATACTATTATTTCCTCGTCTAGTTCATATGAGGATTTAGGTTCATAAAATGAAGAAAATAAGATGATAACCAATGTTTTAAATGATGTTTACAATGAAATAAATAAGAATTAATCAATAAGATAAATAAGAAAGTACAAGAAAGGTTTTTATTTTTCAAATCTTAATAATTTTAATCTTACCTATTATGAGTGAAAGAAGAAAGGACGCATCAAACCAGATTTTATGAGAATCAAAAATAAAAGGATGTTCAAGAAGAAATAAAATATGGTTTGGATACTTGGAGTGATTTTGAAAGCTCATACACAAAAAATAAACCCAAAAGTGAAAATGAGACTCATAATCTTTGTTTTATAGAAAAATTTGGTAATGTTTTATTTTCACCTTCTCACTCTTATTCTTTAAATAATTTAGGATAATTTTCTTGGAAAGGTATAAATATATATATAATGGGAAATATAGATAATAATTATAATTATAATTATAATTATAATTATTCTATTAATTCTGAAAACAAAAAGTCTAGTACTGAAAAATTAAAGGAAATGTATAATTCATATAAAAAAATACAAGAGATGACTTCTATAAATGTGTCGCTCAAAAAAATATATAATAAAGATGATATTAAAAGTATTAGACATGATCTATCTACTTTTATTCAAAACAAATGTATGAAAAAATGATTTCATTTAATAAAATTAATAAAAATAAAGACAGACTTGATTATGATGCATTTTTTACTTCAGGTGACTAAGACAAAAAATTGTGAAAGGTAAATCTATATGTATTTCAGTGGTTAATTATTTTAAATGTGTTGGTTATTATGAATATGATTATCCTTTATGTTTTTTTAAATATCTTGGGAATAAGAATTTATTTTTATCTAAAACCATTTTTAAAGGTAAACTATCTAAACCTTCAATATCTTGGGAATCTAAAGGTACTTATATAAATCTGATTAGACCAAAGCTGATCTGTATGCCTAAGTGATGAAATATATCATTTTTATTTTCCATAATTCATTTTATATTATTATTTTTATCATTTGGTATGTTATAATTAGTTTAATATGTTTTCTTTTTAAATATTCCTAGTGAGAATGTAATCTATTTTTCTAGTTTACTATTATGAACTATCATTTTTTGTTACTATTAAATTCATTGTAAACCATTTATAATTCCTTGAATATATAATCATTCCTTCATGGCACCTTATGTATTTTTATATTTTTTTAAAAAATGTCTTTTCACTACTTTATATATATAGTTTTTCAAATCTGCATGTAGTAGTTTAAATATCCGCACAAAATGTTTTAAAGATACTCTCTTCTAAATAAGGAAGAAAAGATAAAATTAAAGGGAATATTTAATATTTTTATTTAAATTTACTTTAGTTTCTATTTATCTTTAGAATGAATGAATTTAGCAGGATAAATTATGCTATAATCATACTAAAATCTGATTTTTATATTAAATGTTTTAACATGCAGTTTTAGTTTTTATATAACTTGAGCATGACTTATTTATTCTAATTTAGCATGTGATGAAATTTCAGAATTATATTTTTATTATAAGAATGATTTAGTAGTATCTATTATTCTTGAGTTTTAATATAGGTGGAGATATTTTATTTACTATTTTTCATTTTGGTTAAACATGTTGTTTTTAAATCATGGTTGTTATGTTACAAAATTCAAACCTATTTTTTATTCTAAGAATGATAATTTTTTACTATTTTATTATTATTATTTATTTTATGGGGATATATATTAAATATATATTATATATTGGTTGTTAATTTTTAAAAAATATTATCAATTCTATTAAAATCATATTTCAGGGAAGAAAGCTTCAAAAAAGAGTATTTTTTAAGAACTATTTATTTTTCAAAAAGGGAAAAACACTGTTCATATTTTAAATTCTCTTTATATATTGGAATATTTTTTATTTTTTAAGGTAGAGAAATGTTTGAGTTTTTTAAATTTTTCATGTGTTTATAGTTTAAACTTTTTGATCAATTTTAAAATGGGGGGTATTTTTTTGTAATTTTTCTTGTTTTTGTAATTATAAAAAAGGTGGGGATTGTAGAGTGGTTCCTTGACACTTTGTTTATTTATGTTTTGATAATTAGAAATATCCACTTTTAAATTTTTTATTTATTCCCTCTAACAATAGTTTTTAATCTTTCACTACTTATAGAATAAAATAATATTTATCAATATTAATTTATTTTTAATCGTTATTATTTTATTCTATTCTATTAAATCAGTGTTTATTTTTGAATATTTTCAAAGTTTTGTACATTACAAAGTTGAGTAGTGTACCCAACAAAGTTAGAGTTTTATAAAAGTAATGTACATTATGAACATTAGGTTGTACCTTATAAAGGTAAATGTTTTTTAAAGTATTATACCTTATGAAGTATAGGCTTCACCCTATTAATAACACTTCAAAATTGAAAAGTTAAACTCTATGAAGAAAAATGAACCATATAATGAGAAAGTAACTTTTGAAGAATTTGTATCCTATGAAAAGAATGAGCCTTACAAGGATGTATCTTATAAAGTGAATGAACTTTACAAAGGATGTACCCTATGAAAAATGAACTTTACGATGTGAATATATCCTACAAGAAATGAAACCTACAAAGGATATACCTTATAAAGATTAAACCCTACAATCAAATGAACCCTATGAAGAACCTATACTATATGAAGATAATATACCCTAAAAAAATGAACTTTATGGAAAAAATTATGAATTAGATGAAATTTATGGTGAACTTTATAAATTATATAAAATCTATATTGAACCTTACAAAGATGATAAACCTTTTGAAATTTTAATGAACTTTACAAAATTTAGTAATTTTTGTTTTAAAAACTTAAAACATGCTCCATTTTTTATATTTATTGTGTTTTAATTGAAAACATGTTTATGTAACTTATTTTCTCATATTTATTTATTTATAATTATTTATTAATCATATAAATTCTATGAAAACTAAATTGGGAGTATTTTGTGTAGAATTAAATTAAAATCATAAGGGAATAATCATGTATAAATATTTATGCTGCATTATTGGAAATCAAGAGATTAAATTTCAATTATTTTTAATATGAAGATTTTGTCTCGCATATATCTAGGGAGTATTCCAAGGATTATAATATTGATTATTATGGGAGTATTTACTGATGTATTAAATGTTACATTCTAATAAGTTTTTTTCAATAATGTTTTTATTTTATAGAGTATCGAGGTAATAGAGTATACATCCACATAAATATTTATGATAGAGATTATTGTGTTTATTATGGTTTAATATTTATGAAGACTTTAGAATTGAAGGGTAATATAACAATTTCTATATTATTTATTTAAAGTCCGAAGCATGTAGTGTACAATTGATGTGCTAGACTTCATCATTTGAAAATTTAAGGATTTATTATTTACAATTTCTTGATGAGACCTTGCTGTTTTTACTTTAGTTTTATCTTCTATATCAAGAAGGGTCAGTGCACTACCTAATCCAAATACCAATTTCCACTTTCAAAAATAATTCACTTGGTTTATTCATTTATTTATTTTACTGCGCTGTAACTATTTTCACTCTAAAGATTTATTTTTGTGCATTTTGGATTGGGTTATTCTACCCATCCAAAATTTACATCTGGTTGTTATTACCTGACCAAAATTTATGTCTCATTAGTTATACCTTTGTCTAATAAGAGGTAGGGGTTTTTGGCCATGCCATGGTTTTAAAAAAAGGAAAGTTTGGTTCTTCCTCCACTTCAAAAGGAAGGTTCTGAGTTATGCCTCAATGTATGAAAAAGGTAGGTTATAGGTTGTGCCTCCAGTGTGGAAAAGGAAGGTTGTAATGGGTTGGGACTCCCATTCAAAAGTCTAGTCACTTTATTTAGTTGGGGTCATTCTGTTTGGAGATATATAAGAGTACAGAGTATATATAGGACCACTTTGATCCAAAATATTATAAAAACACATGCGTTCATTTTTTATATCCCACTGCTAAACTATATTAACTTTGAATTTATTTGAAATTTATAAATCAGTCAATTCAACCCCACCTTGATCATTCAGTAATTTAACTATCTAGGAGAAATAGATGAGTGAATGAGGTTCATACCTCCTTCCACCCCAATCTATAAAAGTGTCAACCCCTATTCACTCATTATATTCCTATTATTTTTTAGTGAAACTCTATTGAATTAGAATATCTTTCTCAAATTATTATTTTTGTTCTTTGAGTAGGTAGAATTTATTTCTTTAAATTTTATTTTTTAGTTTATTTATATTATTTATCTACTTGTTTAGATTATTTAACAAACTTTTAGATGATATGATTTAAATAATATGTTGTTTAAACAATTTTAAATCCCTTTATAAATTTCAATATGATGTTTAGATGGTTTAAATGTTTTTGAATGATTTAATACATTTATATTGATTATTATATGTAGAACTAAATTATTTCAAAGTAGAAGATTATGAAATATAATTTATCAACATTTCTAGTAAATGTTTAATGATCACGAGTTAGACTAATCAATGTATATATATTTTTTATTTTAATTTATAATTTGTAATAATTAGTTTTAATTTTATTTTTGAAGATTTGTGTATCATAATTTTCCCGTATATGTAGGACCTATGTGTGAGTATTGTTGTCAAAATGGAGGTTCCAAATGAGGCGATGGTGTTCAATGCTACATTGGTATATAGTGGTTGAAGCTAAACAACTATGTTCTTCTATCAAGCTTATCCAACCATATAATGATTTCTATCTATGATATGATTGGTTTTTTGTTTTCTTGATAAAAAACTCATGACATATCGCTCTTAATCATTTTATTATTATTAATGATAATATTTAATTAGTTTTTAATTCAATATATGTTGAAAATGTAATAATAAATATTAAAAATATGAAATTTAAATTGAATTTAAAATATTTATTTAATTTTAAATTATTACAAAAATTTTATATTAAAATAAATATTTTAAAAAATAAATCAATACAGATATATTTTTAGAATAATTAAAAGATTGATTTAAAAGTTTTTTTAAATATTTTTGTATGAAATATATTTTATATATTCATTTAAAAAATAAATGATATATTTATTTTTTAAGTCAAATAAATACAATGTTATAATTTTTTTAAAAGTAAATAATATAATATAATTTTGAGAATAAAAATAATTAATTGAAATAAATTAAATAAATTAGGATAACACAACATTTTTATAATTTTTTTATCAAAATAAATTTTCATATAATATAAAAATGTTTTATTTTATGAATAATAATAAATATAATCTTTAATACAACAATATTAGGAATTAGGGCATCCTTGGAGGGGCAAAGAATCCATGGAGGTCCAAAATAGGATGCTACCATTGGTGGTCACAAATAGAGGTTTTTGTGACTGTCAAGGCTTTCACAATTACCTTCCATGCCTCTCATTGTCACTCGAACCAGTCACCACAGTTTTCACCATCACCCAATGTTTCTCACTCATTTCACATAATCATACATCACATGCACTATCTCCCATTTCTTGAAATTTATAAAAATTTATGACGTATATTTTTTAAAAACACTCAAATAATTTAAGTTATTTTAAAAAATATGTTAAATTTAATTTCTATAATAATATTTTTGTAAGAAACCATTTTTTGCTGCGGAAGACTTTGGAATATTCTTGATGATATTCCAGAGCAGTGCCTTCATACGGCGTGCGATTCTGAGTCCCAGAGTGGCCGGAATTAAATTTTCAGTGCGTTCACACTAGACACGCCAAATAAATGGGATAACTCCTAAATGGTAATCCGGATCAGAGATCCAAGTGTACGTATTGGTCCGAAATGGGGTGTTTACCCTAGGAATGACATAAAACATGTCGG